>OX123205.2:22467061-22922308 GCA_944739405.2 Euclidia mi
AATCAAAACCATTGTGAATCTGGAATATAACGCGAGTTTAATCCTTCCTGGTGA
Organism: Euclidia mi; assembly: GCA_944739405.2. Lineage (NCBI taxonomy): Eukaryota > Metazoa > Arthropoda > Insecta > Lepidoptera > Erebidae > Euclidia > Euclidia mi. Next base: position 22,467,116 of record OX123205.2, read on the forward strand.
TATTTTTTATTTATTTCCCGTAAGACAACCTAATCATCTCTTTTTAATTGCTCGGCGAGTGATCGATCCCGGCTATCCCGTGAAAATCAATCACTCGTGCGACACCGTATTTAATTACTTGTTAAACGATAAATTTTACCGGTCCTAAGCCCGAATGAAGTATGAAGGAGAGGGTAGAATTAACAAAATTAAAAAAATTGGTTGCCTGTAAAGTCGGTATACGGGCGAAAGTTTTACGTGACAACGACTTTGAGTGGTAAAATAATTTTAATGTGAATATTCATTCGTATAGTAGGAAGAAGGATGAAAGACGCGTGCCTTTCACTTTTTATGTCTGTCTCTCTCGCTCTTAGGCGGGACGCGTGCCTCTCACTCGCTCTCATTGTGAGCGCATAACGTGAGCGGAGCGTAACGCAGTTTCTTGAAGTGTCACCCGGCAAACCAATTTATAAGACGTTGTCACGTCAAAAATAACTACCTACATTGAAATTAACTACAGTTTACGGATTTGATCGCGTTATATTGGTTTCACTTGTTATTACATTTAAACCGAATGATCTAGAAACTACATTTTTATTACTAGCCGACGTTTCGAATTCTTTACAGGATTCATGTTCACGGCAGACTGAGGTGGTATTTGTCTTTGTCTTGAATTTAAAAGTTATCTCAAAGTACCCGAACATTTTTCAACTATTGGTGTTACTATCTACGCAGAATGTGCTCACTGTGTCTTGATGTCTTCTGGTGACTTTGTCCTTCTTGGGTTTCATTAGCCTGATAACAGGGTCCCAAGCTGGAGGAACATTCCAACCATCTTCCCTATTGAAATTAGGATGTTTTTTAATTTCAATAGCTTCTCGTATCATTCTTGGAATAAAGCGGTGTTCTTTTGCGAGTATCTGTGGTTTATCAAATCGCAGGTAATGGTTGGTTCCTTGTTCTACATGTTCACACACAGCAGACTTCGTCGAGCGTTTGTGTTTAATGTCAGCTATATGTTCCTTTAGTCGAATGCCTATGCTTCTCATGGTTTGTCCAATGTATGAGAGCCCACACTCACAGTCTATCTTGTAAACCCCGGCCTCTTGTAACTGACTCTTGACAGATGGTAATAATTGGCTTATCTTCGTTGGCGGCTTGTAGAAAGTTTTGATTGAAGCTCGCTTCAAGATGTAGCCAATCTTGTCGGTCACGCCCTTGATGTATGGGAGGACAGCAGGTTGTCTCTCTACTGTGGCTGGCTTGTTCTTCGGGGATCTGTGACGTTGGCGCGGCGGTCGGAACTTGTTGTCTTGCAGAACTTGCTTGACATATTGAAGCTCGGCGTCCAGGTGTTTCTTGTCACAGATCCCCCGGGCTCTCTGAAACAAAGACATTCCTACGGTAGCTAACTGTTTAGGATGGTGGTGAGATTCACCGTTTAAGTACCTATTTGTATGTGTCTTTTTCCTATACACAGTGTGGCTCAAAGAGTTATTTTTGTTCCTGATAACAAGTACATCTAAGAAAGCTAAAGAATTATTTGCCTCTAATTCCATTGTAAATTTTATCTGGTTGTGAATAGAATTAAGATGGTCTAGGAATACATTAACACTATCTGTTGGTAAAATTATAAAGGTGTCATCTTCATACCGCTTGTAGAACCTCGGTGTGATGGTGGCAGTCTGCAGGGCTCGCGCCTTGAAGTCCTCCATGAAGATGTCAGCCACAACAGGCGATACTGGAGAGCCCATTGCCACACCGTCTACTTGTATGTAGTATTTCTCATCCCATAACAGATAGCCAGTTGTTAAGCAGTGTTTCAATATTTCTGCATATTCCTCAGGCATGTTGTTCTCTATTAGCTTCCTTCTAGTTATTTCAATACAGTCATGTGCTGGTAAGCATGTGAATAATGACTGTACATCAAAACTAACCATAGTTTCCTTGTCAGAGAGATGTAGGAGTTTTATTTCACTGACAAAATGGTAGGAATCCTTTACATGCGCTCTCGTCTTGCCTCTGAGTGGCGAGAGAATCTTTGCAAGGTGTTGAGCCAATCTGTAGGTTGGTGCCCCTATTTGACTGACTATAGGGCGCAGTGGAGCATTTTCTTGTGTATTTTCGGTAGACCATACAATTGGGGAGGTTTTGCACACGATGGTATTAAGTATTTCACGTCCAGATTCAGTTGTTCGGAGTATTTCTTCACAATATCACTCGTTTGCTTGAGTATTTTGTTGGTAGGGTCCGTCTTAACCAATTTATATGTACTTTCATCCGACAAAAGATTTTCCATTTTTTGTTTATAATCGGACGTGTCCATCACTACCGTTGCATTTCCCTTATCTGCTCGGAGTACTGTTAGTTCAGGTCTAGCTCGTAGGTTCTTTAGTGCGAAATACTCAGGTTTTGGTAGATTCCTTTTCGGCACTTTCGACTGGCGCAATACAGCAGAAACGTCTTGACGTATGGCCTCGAAATCGTCCTTACTCACATTGTTCTTGACTAGACAATCCTCAACGTTGCAAATAATAGTCTCATACGGTATTCTGGATGGAGTTATCGCATAATTTAAACCTCTGCATAATACTTTTTCGGTGTTTTGATCTAACGTGTGTTTTGACAGATTGACAACTGTTTGTCTATGGTTGGCGGACGGTAGCGTGTGATTGGTCCGTGCAAAAACGTTCTGTTTCATTTTTTACTGGTCATTTGATTTTTGTTGTAATTTTTCAAATTTTTCTATTTTGTTACGTTTACACGCGTAATATTTTGATGTTTCTCCGTTATTTATTGCATTTATGCATTTTTCAAAATCAAATGGATTTATCAATATGTATATTTCGTTAGACAAATTCTCAACATTTCTATTTATTCTGCGTAAGTCAGGGCGTTGTTCGTGTATCTTTTGAATGAGTAACTTATGACTTGCCTGTTTTAAGATCTTAGCGCTCCCACGTATGTCCTTCTTGGCTGATATTTTGCAGCATGTTGGGATGAGATCGAGATCACGGCATCTCTTCAAGAAATTTAACGATGTTATATATCTTGCGCGCTTGGTTTGTAGATCTTCTAACCGGCGTATTTTTGTTGCTGTTTCCAGTCCGTACTGGTTTACATAATATTTTCTTGGGTTTACGCGAATGTTACACATTGAAATTAACTACAGTTTAAGGATTTTATCGCGTTATATTGGTTTCACTTTTTATTACATTTAAACCGAATGATCTAGAAACGACATTTTTATTACTAGCCGACGTTTCGAATTCTTTACAGGATTCATGTTCACGGCAGACTGAGGTGGTATTTGTCTTTGTCTTGAATTTAAAAGTTATCTCAAAGTACCCGAACATTTTTCAACTATTGGTGTTACTATCTACGCAGAATGTGCTCACTGTGTCTTGATGTCTTTTGGTGACTTTGTCCTTCTTGGGTTTCATTAGGCTGATAACAGGATCCCAAGCTACCAACAAAATACTCAAGCAAACGAGTGATATTGTGAAGAAATACTCCGAACAACTGAATCTGGACGTGAAATACTTAATACAATCGTGTGCAAAACCTCCCCCAATTGTATGGTCTACCGAAAATACACAAGAATATGCTCTACTGCGCCCTATAGTCAGTCAAATAGGGGCACCAACCTACAGATTGGCTCAACACCTTGCAAAGATTCTCTCGCCACTCAGAGGCAAGACGAGAGCGCATGTAAAGGATTCCTACCATTTTGTCAGTGAAATAAAACACCTACATCTCTCTGACAAGGAAACTATGGTTAGTTTTGATGTACAGTCATTATTCACATGCTTACCAGCACATGACTGTATTGAAATAACTAGAAGGAAGCTAATAGAGAACAACATGCCTGAGGAATATGCAGAAATATTGAAACACTGCTTAACAACTGGCTATCTGTTATGGGATGAGAAATACTACATACAAGTAGACGGTGTGGCAATGGGCTCTCCAGTATCGCCTGTTATAGCTGACATCTTCATGGAGGACTTCGAGGCGCGAGCCCTGCAGACTGCCACCATCACACCGAGGTTCTACAAGCGGTATGTAGATGACACTTTTACAATTTTACCAACAAATAGTATTAATGTATTCCTAGACCATCTTAATTCTATTCACAACCAGATAAAATTTACAATGGAATTAGGGGCAAACAATTCTTTAGCTTTCTTAGATGTACTTGTTATCAGGAACAAAAACAACTCTTTGAGCCACACTGTGTATCGGAAAAAGACACATACAAATAGGTACTTAAACGGTGAATCTCACCACCATCCTAAACAGTTAGCTACCGTAGGAATGTCTTTGTTTCAGAGAGCCCGGGGGATCCGTGACAAGAAACACCTGGACGCCGAGCTTCAACATGTCAAGCAAGTTCTGCAAGACAACAAGCTCCGACCGCCGCGCCAACGTCACAGATCCCCGAAGAACAAGCCAGCCACAGTAGAGAGACAACCTGCTGTCAACATCAAGGGCGTGACCGACAAGATTGGCTACATCTTGAAGCGAGCTTCAATCAAAACTTTCTACAAGCCGCCAACGAAGATAAGCCAATTATTACCATCTGTCAAGAGTCAGTTACCCTTACAAGAGGCCGGGGTTTACAAGATAGACTGTGAGTGTGGGCTCTCATACATTGGACAAACCAAGAGAAGCATAGGCATTCGACTAAAGGAACATATAGCTGACATTAAACACAAACGCTCGGCGAAGTCTGCTGTGTGTGAACATGTAGAACAAGGAACCAACCATTACCTGCGATTTGATAAACCACAGATACTCGCAAAAGAACACCGCTTTATTCCAAGAATGATGCGAGAAGCTATTGAAATTAAAAAACATCCTAATTTCAATAGGGGAGATGGTTGGAATGTTCCTCCAGCTTGGGACCCTGTTATCAGGCTAATGAAACCCAAGAAGGACAAAGTCACCAGAAGACATCAAGACACAGTAAGTACATTCTGCGTAGATAGTAACACCAAGAGTTGAAAAATGTTCGGGTACTTTGAGATAACTTTTAAATTCAAGACAATGACAAATACCACCTCAGTCTGCCGTGAACATGAATCCTGTAAAGAATTCGAAACGTCGGCTAGTAATAAAAATGTAGTTTCTAGATCATTCGGTTTAAATGTAATAACAAGTGAAACCAATATAACGCGATAAAATCCGTAAAGTGTAGTTAATTTCAATGTGTAACATTCGCGTAAACCCAAGAAAATATTATGATAACTACCTACATTTGAGGACCGGTTGGCGCAGCGGGAGTGTAAGCGACTGCTACGCCGAATGTCGCGGGTTCGATTCCCGCTCAAGTCAAACATTTGTGTGCATGAACATGGATGTTTGTCTTAGTCTGGGTGTTTCTATGTATAATATGTATGTATTTACAAATAAAAGTATATATGTATGTTTATCCATTGTCTAGTATCCATAGTACAAGCTATGCTTAGTTTGGGACTAGATAGTGTTGTGTGAATGTGGTAGAATATTATTATTATATTATTATTTATTATTTTTCTTCATTTTATTTTCTATGGCTACCTACATCATAAGTGCGACAGAGAGAATGCGAATGAGCAGGATGGAATATTATCAATGAATTAGTGAATGGATTGTAAAATATGACTATGATTTAAGTGAGATTTTCTACAATAAACAAATGATAATAACTTTGCACTTTATTGATATTATGAAATTCTTACGTCACATATATGATAATAATATCTTCGCTAATCTGTCCTTAAAGTTTTTGTACTAATTAAAAAATAGCGGTGTATAATAAAATAGTTATAAAAATCATAAGTAACTGGTGCATTAATAGTTCGATTAAAATGTGTCATCCAAAAAGTCGTTAATACTGTAGTAACATTTTTTTGCTAACATTTCTTTAACTTTGTTCCTAAATATTTTTATATTTAATGATTTGAGTTCTTTTGGGAGCTTATTAAAAATTTTCGGTGGCATACAAAATATACTGTTACGCAAATGAGTAGTTTTGGCGCAGTGTATACGTAACCGATCATTGTCTCGTCTGTTGCGTTGGACAGTGTCTGACAGTCTTGGGAATAGTGACGGATTAGTTTTTAAAAAACACATGTTTCTAGAATGTATAACGATGGCAGTGTCCCGGGAATCGACGTCGGAGGTCCCGAGTTCGATTCCCGGGTCGGAAAATAGTGTAACTTTCCAAATTCTTAGTAGCAGCACGGAGTCTGGTGACATCCCAGTAACGGCAATAGGCTCGCCACCTTTTACGTGGGACCTAAAAATTCATGGCGAAATGTGGGTGTAATATTACCTAGACCTCTGCCTACACCTTCGGGGATACAGGCGTGAGTCTATATAATATATATATATATATATATATATATATATATATATATATATATATATATATAAGAGTCTATGAAATCTAGATCAAACATACATTTCCTGTAATATTATGATTTCTGATAAAATCTACAAGTATCGCCCAGCTCTTTCTTTAATACCTCCCGTATAATACTTTTAGCAATACCTTTTATTTTGTAATTTTTATTACGCGTTTTTAACGCCATTCTCTAATGCAAAATCAAGTTGTAAGAAGTTAACAACTGAATTTTGATTAAGGTAGTGTTCCACAATAGGTATATAACTGCCAAATTTAAAGTTACAGACAGAGAAACATACGCGTTATCTTATAAGAGTTTACCTACTCAGTTTTTGTTTTTGTACAATACCCTAAAAAGTATGGCCAACACAACTCTGCCTCCAGTCATATATTTTCATAAACATATTAAAACTAACATCAACATAGATAAATAAAGCGCAGTAATGCTAATCAATTAAGTACACTGTAAGTGAATAACTTGATCCAAGATACAAGGTTTCGGGTTCAGACCATGTTATATAATTTATCTGAGCCTGACATACTTAGTGTTCGGTTTGATAAATATGTATTCTCTATAATAATATGAATGAAATAAATAATATGAACTCATTCGTCTGGATTCATAGTCTTACGCCATACATACATAATCTCACGCCTATATACCCGAAGAAGTAGGCAGAGGTATATTGCTACACCTATGGATTCTAAAACGTCGTACAAATGAATAAATGGGCAAATGAAATTCGGAGTTGCGATTATATGGCAAACAAAACTTCGGAATTTTAAAAAAACGGGATTATAAAAAAATGTCCAGACGTTTTCGGGATATTCGGAATATTAAAATTCGGGATTAAGATCGCATTTGATTCTTAATAGTGAAAAATCAAACATGTTCTTAACCTGTTGCGTTGACTTTTTAATGAGACAAGAACGAAAAACCAACTAGTATTAAACCCGTCTGCCCTATAGCAGTTAATATTGAGATCGAGCACTTTCATCATCATCATCGTCCTAGCGTTATCCCATTTAAATCCAAGACTTAGACGCCTTGGAGCTCGAGGTCCGCTTACTGGTCTAACCAGATATGACAGAATATCAACTTTTCAGAGTACTTTATCAAAAAGTTAATAAAATAAATAGCCAATCTATTATTATATATATGTAACGAGGCGGTTGCTAGGGGCGAGGTAAATGAGGCACGGTGGTTACAGCAACCACAGTATATAATGTCTTTTCACATACAATAGTAAGAGTTACTAGCACAGTACAATCACAGTCTAGTCTAGAGTTGTTATAGGTACGGCGGCGGCGCGGAGCGGGCGCGCGCGTGACGTATCGGTTGAGCGAGGTGGGCCGACTGGTGGCGCCGCGGCGCGAGCGACGCGAGGTAGCGGGGAGGACGCTTTAACTTTGCGTGAGCGGCGTACGCGCGCTATAACCTTGTCGCGACGTTACACACTCCCCCTCTAGTTCGAACATAGCGCCCTCGCGTTCGGGCTAGCAATCGTATCTACGGGGACGACCGCGCTTGCGTTTTTCTCTAATCGGAGCTTCAACATTGCCAATGAAGGGAGTCAAGTGAGAGACGTGATACCGTCCAACGTGTTCCTCTTTGGTGACCCCTTCTATCAGGTACGTGGTCGGACTCACCACTTCACGCACGCGATAGGGTCCATCTCTCCGTGGTATGAACTTGGCTGATTGCCCAGAGCTGACATCGTTCAACCCTTGCGTCTTTAATAGAACAAGGTCACCTACCTTGTAGTCAGGAGGCGCGCATCTGCCCTCATCTGCGTACTTCTTTTGCACAGACTGCTTCTGCTCGTGAACGTCCCTGGCGTCCAGCAGCACCGAAGACAACTTATGCAGGTAAGGAGTGATGTTATGAACGAAATTGTCGTTCTCCACAATGGTCTTCATATCGCTAACGACGTCCGAAGGCGCGCGCAACTCCCTCCCGAAGGTAAGGTATGCAGGCGAAAATCCAGTGCTCGCTGTAACAGCGGAATTCATGGCAAACCTTATAGCTGCGAGGTGAGTGTCCCATGTTGCGTGGTCCTTCCCAACAAGTATAGCCAGTTGGGGCTTCAGATCGCGATTTTTGCGTTCCACGGGGTTCGCTTCTGGGTGATACAGCGGTGTCAAGGACTGTTTGATACCCATCACATGACACACCTGCTGCATCACCTCAGCAACGAACTGAACTCCGTTATCGCTGATCATCCTACGCGGGACTCCGAACCTCAGGAAAACTTCAGCTATCAGTATCTCAGCGCACTCTACACTGGTGGCGCTCTCTGATGCGAACAGCTCGACCCAATGGGAGCAAGTATCCTCTAGAATCAAAATCCAACGGTTACCTTTCGAAGTTCTAGGTAAAGGGCCGAACAGATCGACAGACACTACTTCAAACCGTCGATTCATTGCAGGAGTCTGGATTAGTCCTGCAGGCTTCCGGTTGTCAGTCTTGTATCTCTGACAAGCGGTACAGCGTTTGACGTAATCGGTAACAAAAGATCTCATACCTGGCCAGAAGTATCGCGCTCTAATGCGTTGCAAGGTACGCTCAGCACCGAAGTGACCTGCCGTGGGGGCGTCGTGGAAGTCAACGAGCACGGCCTCTCTCTCGTGAATGGGAACCACGAGGCAGGCAGAATCTGCGTCGTCAGAATCTGGAGCACACCTGTACAAAACACCATCAGAAAGCAGGTAACCTTTTTCTGACCAGTCCCTCCCCCTGAAGGGATCGTCGGTCGTCGGTCGCCTCTAGATCCTCGACGATCTTCTTCAGCTCAGGGTCCTTCAGCTGGTTGGCGCGTACCTCATCAGGCGTCCTGTGTGGAACATCTACAGTCACTAAGCATACCTCGCAACCACCTGGGGTTTTTTCGCAACAGGCGGGGCGGCTCAGTGCATCAGCGATCACGTTCACCTTTCCAGGAGTATACTGGATCTGTAGGTTATAGGCTTGGAGAGTCAATGCCCATCTGGCGAGTCGACCGCTGGGAGACTTCAAGCTCATCAGCCAACGCAACGGCTGATGGTCGGACTTGACCACTACTTCCGATCCCTCGATGTACCCTCTGAACTTCTTCACCGCCCAAACTACGGCCAGAGCCTCCCGTTCGGTGGTGGTATAGTTTCGCTCAGCTGGCTCTAGTAGGCGGCTGGCGTACTCTATGGGTCTTTCATCAGGGCCCTCCCCCTGCATCAAAACTGCGCCGAGACAGTAGCCACTGCTATCTGTCCGGAGGGAGAAAGGTAGGGATTCATCGGCTTGGCGCAGAATAGGAGCGGTGACGAGGAGTTTCTTAATGCTCTCAAAAGCCGCTTGCTGCTCGTCATGCCACTTCCAAGAGCTGTTCTTCTTGAGAAGGTCAGTTAGAGGTTTCGCAACCGCCGCGTAGTTCGGTACGAAACGCTGGAACCAGCTGGATGTTGCCAGGAAACCCTTAAGCTGCCTCTCGTTCTTGGGGGCAGGCATGTCAGCAATGGCCGAGGTCTTCTCCGGGTCTACTTGCAGGCCGCCAGGAACAATAATGTGGCCAAGGAACTTCACAGAGTCACGGGCGAAACTGCTTTTCTTGCGATTGACTCGAAGGCTAAACCTTTCGAGTCTATCGAAAACTGCTTCGAGGTCCTCCATGTGACTGTCAAAAGTCTGTGACAGAATTATCAGATCGTCTAAATAGCCCAGAATAGTCACAGGTCTAGTACCTGATTGGTCTGAACTTGATTCCCGAACGGATACGCTCAAGCTCGACTTGAAACGATCGATCAATCATTGAAATGTGGCACCTGAGTTGCGTAAGCCCATCGCCATCCTCTTGAACCTATAGGTGCCAGAAGGTGTCACGAACGCTGTCTTGTCGCGATCCTCATCTGCGACGCACACCTGAAAATACCCGGAGTGAAGATCGAGCGTCGTCATGTAGCTGGTCGTCTTGGCCGCGTGAAGTACATCTTCCAAGCGCGGGAGAGGGTACCGATCCGGCTCCGTGACCGCGTTGAGCTTTCGGTAGTCCACGCATAGTCGGACTCCTCCGTCCTTCTTCGAAACCAAGACGACATTAGCAGCCCAAGGCGACTCGCACTCCTCGATGACATCAGCTTGCAACAGCTTCTCAAGCTCACCGTCCAACAACCGCTTCTTCCCTTGCGACATTCTGTAGGGTGGTGAAGCGGTCGGTTCCTGCTTCTCATCAACTCGAATGCGATGGGTGGCATAGGTTGTCGGGGGGCCCTCGGTGGCGAAGCGCTCGGCTCTGCTGATTATAAGCTGGTTGAGCTGCACTCTCTGGGTAGGGGACAGCTTCGACCCTTCATCCTCTCTCAGCGCCAGACTGGTGGTTGCAACCTGCATCAGCTCTGCGTCGCTGGTGGATGTGAGGCTGTAAGATATCACAAAGTTAAACTTCTGCCCAGGAGAGTCACCAAAGAACCAACAGTTATGTTGGAGGTCCAACAATATACCTGCTGTAGTGATGAAGTTTTGTCCGAGAAGCGTCCTATTATTCGCTTCTGGTATCACTAGGAAAGTGGTGGGGATAACGCGGTCCTGAATCGTGACGTCCGTGTTACAGTATAACAACTCACGTACCTGCTGTGTTCCATCTGCGAGTCCAATAGTGCGGCGTGTTTCCGTGAAAGTGATACCGCTGTCCAGCAAGATCTTATATAATCCGGGACTAGCGAGACTCTCGGTAGCACCTGTATCGAGTACTGCGACACCTACTTGGGATGCAATCTCTACCTTTACGGTGGGGTGCGTCAGATCGGACACGTCGGTGACGGCACTTTGGAAACTCACCTTGGCAGCCGCGTTGTCATTGTTACCTGCGGGTGTACCTTTACATGTCGGGCACTTGGACCGTATCACGCCTAGTCGTCCGCAGCCGTAACACGATAGTGGCGCGTTATCATTCGCTTGCTCACTCGACGTTTTATTTTTACATTCCTCCGCAGTATGACCAAACCGTTTACAAAAAGCGCAGCGCGGTCTAACTCGTTTCGGTGTTATATTACTACTAATGTTCGAACTAGAGTCGGACGTCGCACGCGAAGGGTTACTTTGGACTACCGCGACCGTTGGAGGGTTAATATTTACATTTTGCGATTTATTACTATTTTCGAGATTTGAACTACTATTGCGCGATGATAATGACGATTTGGACTGACTTACTTCGCATAGCGTTTCCTCCACGTACCTCGCGCGCTCGAGTAGGCAGTCGACACTACTGACGCTATCGTGAGGTACTCGCTTCCGGAACTTTCGGTTCAGAAGTCCGTACACAATATCTAATTGCATGACTTCGGGGATGCTATATGGTATACGCGAAATGTTAGCACGCACTCGCGATATAAACGAATCTACGCTATCACTATCACTTTGTTCTTGCGCGAAGATTTCTCGAAAAATCCGGTGGGCGGGGCGCGGGGCGCCGTACATGAAGCGTAGGCGGCGTATCGCGTTGTCCCAGGTCTTCACCGTCGATTTGATGCCTTGCCACCACACGGCGGCGTCTCCCGTCAGCAGCATGGGCAGACCACGTAGGGCGTGTTCGTCGGATACGCTTGCGCACTCTTTGTAGACGAGCACGCTCTCGACGAACGCTTCTAGGGTCTCCGCACTGCGAGCCGCTCCGTCGAATCGGGCTGTACATCGCGTGAAGTTGCTGTGCAGGTTCGGCGCTCCGGTGTAGGTAGCGGTGAGAGTCGGTCCCGCAGACTCGCCGGTCGACGTCGGCGTCGACGTCGCGACGCTTCGCATGACGCTCGCCAACAGTCGCGTGAGCTGCTCCTCGGATATGGAAATCTGCTTATCGCCACATGTGATTGGCTGTGGCGTCACCGTGGTGCTCGCACTCGCGGTGTTTGCTACCGCGTGTGTCTCCTCGTCGGCGTCGGTGTCGCTACTCGTCGAAACATCTCGGTTTTCTGTGGACGCGTTGCGGCGGGTTTTTGGCGGCATTTTCTCGCGAAAACTCTCGTCAACTGGTCCGTAGTAGTCAGTATGACACACAATAGATATGGAGAGCACAGTTCTGTGGGTTTTAATCGCACTCGCGTCGGTTTTTCGTACCTCCTAGCCGTTAGGTAGACGCAGAGCACGTGCCACGAGTTGGGCGCAATTTGTAACGAGGCGGTTGCTAGGGGCGAGGTAAATGAGGCACGGTGGTTACAGCAAGCACAGTATATAATGTCTTTTCACATACAATAGTAAGAGTTACTAGCACAGTACAATCACAGTCTAGTTTAGAGTTGTTATAGGTACGGCGGCGGCGCGGAGCGGGCGCGCGCGTGACGTATCGGTTGAGCGAGGTGGGCCGACTGGTGGCGCCGCGGCGCGAGCGACGCGAGGTAGCGGGGAGGACGCTTTAACTTTGCGTGAGCGGCGTACGCGCGCTATAACCTTGTCGCGACGTTACATATATTAAATCTAATCCTAGGTATGTTTCTTGTTGTACCTTTCGGAGTGTTTGGTTCGGGCTGTCGTACATTGTTGTGCTATAGAAATGTAGGTTCAAATTATGGCCATCTTTTATGGGGTAAAATAGTGAATGCCTTTTGTGCCTTGTGTATTAGTGAGTGATAGTGATATTAAAATGTACAGAGTGTAAGGTTTTGTATTCGATACAAAATGATGATAAAATGAAGTCCTCGCCGCGTCATTTCTGTACAAACGCGATAAACTCAAAACTACGGATTATCAGACTTTGTACAGTTTTCACTAATAGTGTTATTCCTGAACAAGGTTTAGGTGTATAGTTTTCACGGGAGGAGCCGCGAGCGATGTCTAGTATACAAAAAAAATTGTCTCCCCGCCGCGTCCTGGCTGTCTGTATGAACGCCATAAACTCAAGAACTACCTAAGAGAAATTCAAGTTGTATACTTATTTCACGCGAACAAATAATTTCAGTGTTAAAGTCTATTGTTTAGTAACAATGAAATTACTTGTCAGCTACTACAGTATTTTGTACCGATATTTGACGATTATTTTAGAGTGAATTACCGAAATTGCATTAATCCCTTGCGGGGCAAAATTTCGCCTGATGCGAAGATTTTTGCCTCTATTTTCTTTATTCCCCTTGTTAAACCAAACTATCAGAACTGCACAGAGCTCTTAAGGGTTAGACTCGTACATGTGTCACTCTGTATAATCGTCATTATGAGTGACAAGGTAAGGATCGTAGGACTGTATGCTTATGTGTAGTCTATCTGTTTGTTAAGTATTCATAGCTAAAGTAACCAGCAAAGTTATTTTGTATTACAAGAATATACAATGTTTTGCTTTTCCTCAGAGTGACGAAAAAGGGATGGATAAGACCTGTGCCCCGTAAATTATGATGTAGAGAATACATATTTATCAAACCGAACACTAAGTATGTCAGGCTCAGATAAATTATATAACATGGTCTGAACCCGAAACCTTGTATCTTGGATCAAGTTATTCACTTACAGTGTACTTAATTGATTAGCATTACTGCGCTTTATTTATCTATGTTGATGTTAGTTTTAATATGTTTATGAAAATATATGACTGGAGGCAGAGTTGTGTTGGCCATACTTTTTAGAGTATTGTACAAAAACAAAAACTGAGTAGGTAAACTCTTATAAGATAACGCGTATGTTTCTCTGTCTGTAACTTTAAATTTGGCAGTTATATACCTATTGTGGAACACTACCTTAATCAAAATTCAGTTGTTAACTTCTTACAACTCGATTTTGCATTAGAGAAAAATTACAAAATAAAAGGTATTGCTAAAAGTATTATACGGGAGGTATTAAAGAAAGAGCTGGGCGCTACTTGTAGATTTTATCAGAAATCATAATATTACAGGAAATGTATGTTTCGTCTATGAAATCTAGATCAAACATACATTTCCTGTAATATAACATACGGGACATACATAGTATAGTACCTACGTATAAGCTACGTAATTGTGTAACTCAAAAGTATTCACCAACAGAATGTTAAAATTTTTAAATGTTTATCTTAGTGTAATAAAGGCTATGTGTCACTAAAAAAATGCTATGAAAAGTCTGTACAAATCGTGAAAGTTTGAAAATAGTTATAATACAACAATGTGATTTGTGTAACTTTGCCTTACAAAATATTTTGATGTCATGTGGTGACATGTCGACAGTAATATATCCCCTTTGCGCCTTGGTTTTCGTCTAATAGTTACGAAAATGTAGAAACCTCTAAAACATTTCTTACCTTTTCATGCAACGTGTGTTCTTCACAGTCAGCAATAGACTATCTTTGGTTTAGAAACTTTAACAAAAAAGCCAGAGCCACAAATGTTGATATAACAATATTTTTAGTCTAAGAATACTTCGCAAGCACACACAATGCAAATACAGTTAAAATATTTCCGGATCTTCCTTATAAAAACGTATCATTACAACAAGAAGATAACTGAATGAAGAAACAAAAATATTTTGTATTTATCAAAAACAAATCAAAATAAACACAAAAAGTCTATGTTTAAAAGTTGTTTAACAAGTTTTGAAACAGAATTTAAGCGAATGGTTTAACAAGGGGAATAAAGAAAATAGAGGCAAAAATCTTCGCATCAGGCGAAATTTTGCCCCGCAAGGGATTAATGCAATTTCGGTAATTCACTCGAAAATAATCGTCAAATATCGGTACAAAATACTGTAGTAGCTGACAAGTAATTTCATTGTTACTAAACAATAGACTTTAACACTGAATTTATTTGTTCGCGTGAAATAAGTATACAACTTGAATTTCTCTTAGGTAGTTCTTGAGTTTATGGCGTTCATACAGACAGCCAGGACGCGGCGGGGAGACAATTTTTTTTGTATACTAGACATCGCTCGCGGCTCCTCCCGTGAAAACTAAACACCTAAACCTTGTTCAGGAATAACACTATTAGTGAAAACTGTACAAAGTCTGATAATCCGTAGTTTTGAGTTTATCGCGTTTGTACAGAAATGACGCGGCGAGGACTTCATTTTATCATCATTTTGTATCGAATACAAAACCTTACACTCTGTACATTTTAATATCACTATCACTCACTAATACACAAGGCACAAAAGGCATTCACTATTTTACCCCATAAAAGATGGCCATAATTTGAACCTACATTTCTATAGCACAACAATGTACGACAGCCCGAACCAAACACTCCGAAAGGTACAACAAGAAACATACCTAGGATTAGATTTAATATATATAATAATAGATTGGCTATTTATTTTATTAACTTTTTGATAAAGTACTCTGAAAAGTTGATATTCTGTCATATCTGGTTAGACCAGTAAGCAGACCTCGAACTCCAAGGCGTCTAAGTCTTGGATTTAAATGGGATAACGCTAGGACGATGATGATGATGAAAGTGCTCGATCTCAATATTAACTGCTATAGGGCAGACGGGTTTAATACTAGTTGGTTTTTCGTTCTTGTCTCATTAAAAAGTCAACGCAAAAGGTTAAGAACATGTTTGATTTTTCACTATTAAGAATCAAATGCGATCTTAATCCCGAATTTTAATATTCCGAATATCCCGAAAACGTCTGGACATTTTTTTATAATCCCGTTTTTTAAAATTCCGAAGTTTTGTTTGCCATATAATCGCAACTCCGAATTTCATTTGCCCATTTATTCATTTGTTCGACGTTTTAGAATCCATAGGTGTAGCAATATACCTCTGCCTACCTCTTCGGGTATATAGGCGTGAGAATGCACAAAATCCAGATGACCGTAATCTATATGCACGAAAGCCAGACTTTCAAAACACATTTTTTTTTTAATACAGTTACTTAATTGATATCCAAACCAACAATATCCAGATTTTTTAAGTCAAGATTTTTTAAATTCAAATAAACTTTATCCAGAAAAACAGCTAATGAAATTCCATAGGTATTATTTCCATAAACTATCGGAAGAATTACAAGCTACTTAACCTTAACCTTAACCTCTGCAGCGATAGCTTAGTGGAGAGACCGACAGACTGCTACACAGAGGGTCTCGGGTTCGAATCCACGGCACGCACCAATGACTTTTCGGAGTTAAGTGCGTATTAAATTGTTAATTATCGCTTGCTAAACGGTGAAGAAAAACATCGTGAGGAAACCTGCATGTCTGAGAGTACTCCATAATGTTCTCGAAAGACATGTGAAGTCTGCCAACCCGCACTTGGGCAGCGTGGTGGACTTTGGCCTTACCCTTCTTATAGTGAGAAGAGGCCCGTGCCCAGCAGTGGGACAGTATAAAGGGCTGATGATGATGATGATGTAACCTTAACCTATCTGTAATAGGCAAGTAAAACAATAGCGAGTCGGTTCTGGCGGTCTCGGGGGTTCGCAGTTCTAACCTCACCTAACCTACTGTACTTGTACTTGTATGGGAACCAAATAAAAAGACTATGATAATCTGGCAATAGTTTATCAGGAATATGATTGTATGAGAACCAAATAAAAAGATTATGAAAATTGGGTAATAGTTTATTTGGAAAATGGTACGATGGGAAATAAAAAAAAGTATTCTGAGAATCTGGTATAACTATATATGGATTATGAGAATATAGGAAACAAAAAAATACTTTTCGGAAATTTGGTTTAGTGTGGGAATGGATTCATCTGAGAAATTAAAAAGGAATTCTAAAAAGTTGTCATTCATTACATGTCATCTGTCTTTTAAAAGTTCTACCAACCGTTTCCGGGGTTTTAAGATTCGGGTAACTACAAAAAATTGAAATGTATTGCCATTTTATTAATGTTGTAAACTACCCAACCGAAAATATCTACTGTGTATCATTTATTTCCTCAACAATAACATTCATTTATATTCCAGCGTGGGTTGACTTTTCTGTTATCATCAAACCAAAAAAGAACAATATTTCAGGATTCCATTACAATCTCAAACATTACTACGTGTTTCTCTTCCGACGTAAAAAAGAGAAATATTGTGTTAAATCGCTAACGGCCATTTTCAATATTCAAACTTTAGATAGATCTGTAGATTTTAGATTCGTGTTTGACATATTTTGTATGGAGCTTATGTCAAAAACTGTCAAAAACGAATCTAAAATCTACAGATCTATCTATAATTCGAATATTGAATTCCGTAGTAAGTGTCTCACATACAGAGATCGGGCAATTTATTGAGTGCATTACAAGGAGTTGGCACTCCGAATCGCACTTACATGTACTAAGATATGAATTATTCTGAACGCGTCATAAGGAAGAATTCACGGATTTGTGAACGTACGTACTGAAAGATCGTATGGTCTTTAAAGAGACGGCGAGCTTTTTATTATTTAATGAATGAGGAAAAATAATCCAGCGCTTTACTTTTCAAAAGTGCTTTAAAAGCATGTAGATTCCATTTCTGCATTTCTTCTACTATGCTGTGTGTAAAAATTTGTAGGTACAGGTCCAAAATTATATGTCGATGAAACGCACGTACCTACCTACTAGTAGAAAGTGTTTAAGTAGGTACTGAGCTACTTATCCCAGCTTCGCACAGATACTACAATGTTATATTTTTGCATATATCTATCTATCGTCACGCCCGTCTCCCATTGGGATAGGCAGAGACTATAGTAAAATATATAAATTGATTTATCAATTGGATTCAAACTCAAAAACTCACAAACTGACTTCGCAAACGCACACCGTAATAATAACATGTTTAATCCTGAGACCATCGCTTAAAGTCTAGGTCATCGCTGCCCTTACAGTCATCATCATCTTAGTGTTGTACCGGTTGCGATACAAGACCTTCGACCTTGGAGCCAGCATTACAGTATAAGTAACCCTTTTGTATACCAGAAAACGCCACCACTCACATTTTACACCACGCACAATGTCCAAGATTACTCTCAACGTTTTAGAGGCCGGAAAATTGTGCTCGACATCAGATGCCAAATCTTCAAGATAGACTTCATTACCTAAGCCCTATTTAAGTACATGTATATAGACTTACGCCTGTAATCCCGAAGGGGTAGGCAGAGGTGTAATATTGCACCTAAATTTCGCCATGTTATGAATTTTAAGTCCTACATAATAGGGGGCGAGCCTATTGCTGTTGTTACCGGGCACTTTACCAGAGTCCGTGCTGCTACTGACACATGCCCGACCCGGGAATCGAACCCGGGCTCTCTCAATCAGCAGACGCATACACTATCCACTGGACAACAGAGGCAGTCTATTAAGTCTTAATGTCAAATAAATTGCAAAAGTCTCTTATCTACCATTTCTTGGTAACCTTGAACTAGAAGGGCGATAAAGTTCGGGACGATGCTAAATCAATATTAAAATACGGATAGGTTTCTGTTGACTTTTACGAGGAAAGTTTCTAGATACGTGTATAATGTTAACAAGTTAGTTGTTAAGAGATAATTGTATCAGAAATAAGGGATATGTAGATCAGATCTCTTTGTGTATACAAAAATAACTTTACCTATAAATAAAATTCTTGCGTTACTGACTGAATTGAGAGACAACACACAGCCGAAATTATTGGACGTTTAAGCTAAAATTTGCCAGGTACCCTTAGGGAGCGTAGGGATGCACTAAGAAAGGATTTCCCGAAATTCCCACGGGATCAGGCAGACACTGATAAATTTAAAAATATATGCTTTCGTAGCTGCTGCGAGCATCCTCCAGTAGGTATAATATAGGAATGAAACTTATAGGATGTTTTTACGCTTGACGATCTTACTTCTATTATAAACTGTGTAAGGATGGATGGATGTTTGTTTCTACGTTAATGCTGCACGAATTTTAATTAATATGGCTGTAATTATAGCTTATGTAGATCAGAAGAGGACTTGTGCAACCAAGCCCACGCGAAGCCGCGGGCAAAAATCAAGTCACTTTATTTAAGTATAGTAACTTTATTCATATAATATAAATATAAATAACGTTACTAAAATATAAAAAATATACGTATTTATATTATATTACTAAAAACGTCGTGATTTTGCCTTGAAAATTATTGTGACCACTAAAAGAGCGTCATTCCGTTCGTAGTCTCGGCATTTATCGAATATTCTTACCGTAAGGCGCGCCAAAGGTTAACATCAAAAGGTAGATTATTCACATGTCTATTTTTAGAACGACAGTCTTGCTAAGCATTTCTTCACCCTCTGTAGATATGGCACAAATGTAAACATATTCTCTCATTAGGAAATAAATATGTATATTCAAATGTGTAGTCTTCAGTCGTTTAGCACCACGGTTCGAACCGAAATACATCTAGGTCTATCGTTGAAGAAAATCTACTGTCTTATAGTGATTATTTGTTTCACCTTTATACCGGACCTATATCGTACATACAATTGGCAATATCATAATTTTGCGCCACAGTTTCTTAATTTATATTAAATCAACTGTACAAATAATCTATGATTTACTATTAAACATATAATGTTCTAAATCTTTTTACTATTAGTTTCCTCAAAGATAAGTTTAGGTATGGGTCAACGGCATTACAAAGAGGTAAGTATCTGTTATAATTCTTGTTACAAAGTAAGTATTCCAAACTCTACAAAAAAAGTCGTTTACTTAGTTATGTAGCCCAGAAAGTATGTTTCAATGGAGTGCTTAAAAAGAGAGGGTATTTATACCCTCTCTTTTACATAAAAATAACCTTTTAATATGTAAAATATTACGGAAAATGTAATTAATTAATTTGACTTTGAACAATATATATGAAATAAACAGTCATGTTTGATCAAACCAAAGAAAATGGAAAATATAAGTATTTCCCATACTCATTGATCATATTTCATCTGAAAGCAGAGTTTTGAATATTGGGCTACATTGATTTGTTGCTGAAATGATTACATTTTTTTCTAATTTAAAAAATTTTGTGAGAGTTAAATAAATTCTGAAAACGATTAGTTTAGAGCGAAAGCCCAACATAAAACCTCGATTTTATTGTATTAGTTCACAGTAATATGAATAGGGAATAGGTATTTAAACATGCTCGCATGACATTGGCATGACTTGTTGTAAATTATCAAGAAAAGCGTCAATAACTTTGTAGCATATAATAATAGAGAGTACAACACATGTAGCTATAAACGTAAAGCAACAAAAGAAAAATCAACTAGGAGCCAATATGGCTCTTTCAACATAAGTACTCGAAAACAAAAGACGAAGAATCGATGCCAAATCTCCAGGATAAACAGAAGCGTTAGAAAACTAGCAATACAGTCAATACAAAACAAAGAGAAAAGATTTCTACGAGACTACATCGTCGGAATAACTAGAAAAGCTAGTCGAAACAACGGAGAATGTCGAGCATCTGGTCTATACATTTCCTTTGTCCAAGGCCACTTAATAATAAGTGAAATATTAAGGCAAATAATAAAATATATCATTGTCAACCCGAGGAATGACGGAAGATCCTTTTCTTTATTTCGACCATGGGCTGTTTGTTTTAAGAATATGTCTGGTATTTATTCACGGTAGGATAACTCACATTTAGATAACTTTCTCGAGGTTCAAGGAAAGATGGCATTATGTTTGTAGGCGTAGGTTTAAATTAGGGCAGCGGAGAACCAAATGTCATACGGGTCTTTAAGATTGTTGCTATGTGAATAAGCTTGGTGAGAGACATAATAATAAATGGTGTTTGGTTTTGGCATTGTAATCTGCGTAATTAGTAGATAAATTTCACTCGGTATTTATAGATTGTGTGGAAGGTTTTGTACAACAGCGATACGCTTTGGGAAGAAAGAAAGATAAACAAACTGTTTCTCAGATGGTCTCGGCTTCAAAACCAGGTTGCGCATAGATGAGTTTTCGAAGTGCGTAGATTGTTAAGTATCGCTTGCTAAAAGATAAAAGGAAATCATAGTTTGGAAATCTGAACGTCTGATATTTTTCCAAAATGTTATCTTGAAATTGAAATCATGTGATGTATAAACACGCTCTCAGACAGCGCGGTAGACCTGGATAGATCAGCAGTGGAACAGCTACATACAGGACTGATATTAACCCATATTTTGTGTTAAATGTCTGTTTACGCCACTTTTCCGATATCTAGGAATATATATTCTTCATCGATATATACTAAATAGCAATATAAGTACGAATTATAACAGCATAATTGCTCTAGGAAATTCAATAGAAAGGCTCTAAAGATTTTAGTCCAAAGAAAATTATTCGTAAATGGCCACTGCTTACAAATTATGTACGAAAATTACATGACATTTTACTGTGAAAACGTTTTAACTTAGCTTATCCCTGAAAGTCAACTCCGTAATTATAGTTGTTCCAATGTAGGGGCCTGTGCAAACCACGTTTTTTAAACGCGGCGTGTCGACGCGTGTTTTAGAAACGCGCGTCGACGGCGCGCTTTTTTCCTACACAGCAGTTTGTTGTCGTTTGTAGCGATACAAACGCACGGCACCGGCGCGTCTGTATCGATACACATGCGCGTTAGTATAGCGTTTCCTCAGATTATTAGAACAAAAGGCAGATGGAGCACATTCATCAAAGTGAGGCACGCCGACAGCTAAAGGAGGAATTGGCCTACTATACCACGCTGGCCAAACGGGTTGGTGTAGGGTTTATATCAAGTTTTCCTTCTCTTACAGTGCTGTTCTCAGCATAATATGCTCCCTCCGTCGGCTCTTACGACACCCATGGGATGATATGGGGTGGTGACATGCCGTATTCTTAATCCATCACCACACAGACGATCTCCCACTATTTTGCACATAGTTTTGTAATGTTTTTATAGAAGTTTAGATATACTAAAATTAGTTTGCGGTAGAAGATGTAGTGACAAGCATCGAGAAAGGTATGCTAAGATGGTTTGGACACGTGGAGAGGATGGATGACGAAAGACTGACCAAGCAGATATATAAGGCAGGTGTGGAAGGGACAGGACGAAGGGGAAGACCTAGGCGGACGTTCTCTGACCAGATTGGAGACATCCTAAAAACAGAACAGGTTAGAAGCACCCTGAACAGAAGAGCATGCATGAGGAATCTCATGGGAGTGAATGAAGCAAGAGAGATATGTCAAGATCGTTGCAAACGGCGCTCCGTAGTCTCTGCCTACCCCTCCGGGAAACAGGTGTGAGTCTATGTATGTATGTATGTAGTTTGCCGTCTTGAATAATTTACTATATAACTGTAATAGATTGCATTACGTATAATATTCATGTACCGGAGACAGTGAACATTAATGAAAGTGACGTACACTATACAAGTGAATATAGACCAATTCTCTCACCCTTGAAAAGGTATTCATAAACAGGCAAAATTTTGTCAAGTACACAATAAAGTATAAATATTATGATTTGTAGACAAAACTAATTTTACCATTAAAAAAATATAAATATTAGAAGTGCAAACTCATGGATATGATTGTTTATTCTGACCATTCCAACGTACGGTTCTCAAGCCTGGTCACTTACCCAGCTTCACAGGTCACGCCTAGGGGTCTGCCAAAGAGCCATAGAGCGCAGCATACTGGATCTTAAACTTAAAGACAGGATACGGAACACCTAGCTGCGTTCTAGAACAGGCATCAAAGACGTGGGAAGAAAGGCTGCCAGTCTCAAATGGAACTGGGCGAGCAGCGTCAGCCGTATTTACGAGACTCGTTGGGCAAGAGAATCAACACTGTGGGTACCAGAGGATAGACGACGTCGCCGAGGCCGGCCCCGAAACAGATGGCGAAATGACCTAGACGCCTACCACAAGAACTGGCTTGAGATTACGTGCGTCAAGCATACCTGGAAAGATTTGGGGGAAGACTTTGCCCAGGAGTGGGACAGCGTAAGCTATTAAAAAAATGAATGCCTTCAATCAATAATTACTGTTTCTACACATTAAGTACATGCATATTTGGATCTTATAGGGATCGAACCCAAAACAATGTATACATATTGGAAAGCCTATAACAATATTTGCTGATAAAGATATATCTAAAATTTACTTTTATAATATGTTAGTATATTTTTCATTAACATGACAATTCTTATTACATATAACATAAATAAATTGACAAGTGCATTTGCCATAATACAGGGAAAACGGCGTCGACGTAAACTAGCAACACTTACACATTTTTTGCAGAAATACGAATTGTATCGAAATTAAATTATGAAACAGTCAAATAATTCATAGATAACTGTGAAAAGATATTCTATCTTTCTGTTTTTGCTTTTGAAATAACTTTTACAATGTTTAAAATTGAAACGTTAAAAACTTTTAAAAACGCATGACGGCATTTTATGAATTTAAAAGTTGAGTTGATCGGGGCGCGTGAACTGTACGATGCGTCGTATCGCACTGAGCCGGATTTGTATTCGCTTTTCAATTTGTATTTGCTTTAGTGGCCTCACGCAACTGTTCCGCGCGCTCCATCTGATTCTTGTTCTATAATCTGAGAGCGTTTGTATCGATTCAAACGCGTATTTAAATGTATACAGGTGTGCAAAGGTCTACAGGCTGCTTCTGACTTGCGTGCGTATCGCGTCTGTATCACTACAAACGCGCGTCGACGGCGCGATTAAAAAACGTGGTTTGTACAGGCCCTCAATGTCATAGATGTCAAAATGGTATGATCTTGTGAAATATTTCAGAGGCGCTCGTAACTTGAACGCAATAAAAATGGTAGCCTGATAGTGTTCAACTTCGTCAATTCAAACAAGGATATTTTGAATAAGAAAGGTCCATGTCCTTGTTACAGGGGGGGTTCACAAACCTTCTGTTTGCGTCCTTTTTATCCCGTCGGCATGGCCGCCTTGCTTTCAGTGGCAACAGCGGCAAAGGTACGCTTAGAGATTGACGCATCCTTTTGCGACAAAACCTTGACCGGTGTCGATGACCCGAGGTCAGCAACAGCAGACGTCACACCGCTTAAATTACTCGCGGCAATAGGCGATCCAAGTAAATTCGCTGACTCGAAACTGCATATAGATGCAATTTGAGCCCCGCGTCGGGTGTTTACGTTTGACGCATGCGGTGATCTACTTGCAGTTATAGCGTTTTGTAATAATACTACCTCTGCACGTAGTTCAGTTATGGTGTTCTCTGATGTCTTCAACTTAGATTGTACCTCGGCCAGGCTGGATTTCAAAGATGTGATGTCCTGCAGTAGCCTGGTTACGTCAACGTGGTCGAATGTGACCGGCGGCAACTTGTGCAGATCCTTCGCCACAAAAGCAGGCACATCGTCAGGGTTGGTCACCTCCAATAAGGTGATGATATCCTGGATGCTCTTCTCAGTGCCATGTCTTTGCCGAGACGGCATCTGGTCCAGTTTGTTCAGAGTCTTATACAGTACTTTTTTACCCGCACTAATATCTTCTTCCTTAAAGTTGGACTTGCAGATCTGCAAAATGCTGATCTCGTCCATGGTATCGATGGCATGTTGAATGAATGCCAACAACTCGTTAGCAATGAGTTGCTGTGAGCAGCTCATAGTTATAATGTTCACACTACCATTTATCTTAATATATAAAATCCTTGCGTTACTGACTGACTGACAGACACGCTACAGCCGAAACTATTGGGCGCAGGAAGCTGAAATTTGGCATGTATGTTCCTTGGGGACCGTAGGGGTGCACTAAGAAGGGATTTCCCGAAATTCCCACGGGATCGGCCAAAACGGGTAAATTAAAAAAAAATGCAGGCGTAGCTGCTGGCGTCCTCTAGTTAAATAATAATTATTTATTTAATACACGCGTAGCAGCGCAAGTACGTCCGTACTCAACGCTACTCGATCGATTCATCTCTCGATACTCGATTTTGATAACGGAGGATCCGTTAACGAACGAACTGACTTGCGATAGTTTACTTATTTAAAGGGAAATATACATCGGTCATTAGGCACTGATCACCTAGTGAAGACACCAATAGACTGCCATGCGGTGGGTATCTGGTTCAAATACACTTTACGGAGTTAAGTGTGTATTGGATTGCTCATTCTCTCCCATTACGTCTCTCAATAATTTTACAGCTAAACGTGCTCTCCAAAGCACAGACAATTGACCTTCATGACACGCCAGATTATTGTAAGGACAAGCTATCACTATATATATTTTTGTTTATAGGCACACGCCTTTATCCCCCAAAGGGGTAGGCAGAGGAGTAATATTACACCCACAATTCGCCATGAATTTTTAGGTCTCGGGTAATAAGGGACGAGCCTATTGCCGTTACGGGGCACATCACCAGACTCCGTGCTGCTACTGAGAATTCGGGAAAACCCAATAACACTTATGCCCGACCCGGGAATCGAACCCGAGACTTCCGATCAGCAGTCGCATACGCTATCCACTGGACCATGAAGGCAGTCATATCTATATCTAGGCAGTCTATCTATATCAATAGGTAGAATAATACATAATAATATATTATTAATACATAACATCGAAAAGTCAGTGCTGCGCTAGGTTCGCGGCTAACTCTATTAGCCACTTGACCACACATGTTATTCACACAAAATTTCAAGTGTTTGTCGTGTAGTAACGTGACATATGAGCTGTATTTACATCGAGTGACAGCAGCCCTGCCTGCGCGATAACGTATGTATAACTAACTTGTTCACACGCGAACTATATGTTCACGTCACCTCACTGAACTTAGGATGCGTTGCCACGTGTATGTGTTAAACCGCTAAGTGTTTTTTAGAAAATTATACATACATACATAGACTCACGCGAAAATTATCCAACAATAGATAGATAGATAGGGATATATCTATCTAGCAAGTTAACTTTATGAAGTAGATAAAAATCTTTGATACAGCATTATTTTGTATTTAAAGACCGCTCCACTGGGTAACAAAGTACACCCGGACTCGAAACAATTAAATGCGGATTACACAAATTGTTGACTGCACTTGTCTCGTGTGAGTGTAAGGATCGTACCCATGACTCGAGGTGCAGCGCTAAACAGCGAGGTGACCGCTTACAATACAACGCCGTATTAATGTGCAGTAAGTTATCAATGTGTTTCTTCCTTCCGTTCAATTCGAGTTCGTTTTCACATAAGATATGTGAAGTCGAAAATAAATTTTTAAATGAATGATATATAATAAATATTAATTAGTGTGCACAGTCGCTCAGCAGATTCAGGGCTGCAAGGCGTATGGATCGAACGCGGATCTTGGTTAGCAACCACGATAGAGCTATAGCGATGGTGATTATAACGTGCAATGCCACCAAGCGAAGTTCTCAGATCGCGTAGAATAGCAGTTATAGCTTGCCATTTCTTGTTTTATTTTTCTCATTTATTTACGGAGATTTGTCTTTTTACGCTTAATTTATTCAATCTTTTTATATTTTACACACAAAGATATGGGCGATTCTACAAAATTAGAGCGACTTGATGTCATCAGTCGATATAACACATATTCCTTTAATTATATAAAAGCTTTCTTGATATTTCAATTAATCCAAGTCACTTTTAGCTGTCCACAAAATTTTGATGTTTTATTTCAATATTAAGTTATTGAAAAAATGTAATCAATGTCCAAATCGTCAGTACTGTGGCATGTCACAGCTCCCAAATTACCCAGTAGACCGTATTTTTCTCGAGAAGTATATCGTTTAATATAAAGTTTGCTTCTACAATGCAAACTAGGAAATATTTTGTAATGTATTTTCCATTTTTCGAAATAAACTCAATTATTTATAGCTAAAAAAAATTGGTTAAACTTTGTGTTTGATTTAACTCATCAGTCCCGTGTCCAATATTAAAATTAAAAAATCCCGCAAATTATCTAATTTCAAACATCAATTGCTACATCAATCTATGGTGTATGTAGTGAAGTTATCTACAGAAGCTTCATTAGTCAAGCCTGCTTCATAAATACAGTGTCAGCGAGCCGGCAATGCTCGGCGAGCGTGCGGTGCCAGTCAATATATCAGTACCGTGGTGACCAATTATTTCCTTATTTTAAAATATTTTCCTATAATTTCAGTTTACCTTAGTGTGTTTTTTTTAAATAATGCATCCTACTAACGAAATTGACCAGTAAAAACATTGCTTGGCATTATAACTTAGAATTTGTGTCTAATCCATCAGTACCGTGTCGTCATTCCTATGTCGGATACTCCGACAAGGGACTGACGGATAACCACGGTACTGATGACTTTACGTTAGGGCCTTTAAATGTTAATCGTTACTAGTAGGTAAACAATACTTTTATCATTTCTGATACAAACAACATGGCACCAGCTAATAAAAATCAAAAATTGAACAGAGAAGAGGTGTGGAAACAGAGGAAGGGTGAAAAGGCCCAGTTGGCAAGAATAAGAAATTACCCTGCAAAATCAGCTGAGTACAAAGAAAACGAGTGTTTACGATATTTGAAAAATAAATACGACAAAGGAAAAGTATAAAAGAGACGATACTGAGGAAAACACGCACAACCAGAAGAAAATGAAAGAAATATTCTATAGATTATAGACGCGAACAATAACGACGAAATTATACGCGAAAACGGATAATTTCGTCAATATACAACACCATCCACCACTGATGAAGCTGAAGATCTTGATACAAGTACGCCAAAAAGGCTCTGGGATTTCACAAAATCAGTTTGTATTGAAGTTGCACAGTTGTTTTGCGATTGGCAAGGTTGTGAGCACTTCCAGCCTGAAACTATCAAGGACAAGTCTGAGGATATTAACAAGGCTGTAAATATTTCTACGATATTTACGGGTTCGGAAGAGGAAGATAATGTGCCTCTTACCACCATTTTGCGAAACAAGAGATAAATGAGTCGCCTGCAGGTAACGACGTCCTGAAGGTTCAGAGTATTTTTAACTGTCATGGAGATTATGTATTACGCTGCACCAAAAACGCAAAGCCGTAATGCAGGAATCTGTTCATTAGTGGACGAGGAAGAGGGAGAGCTGAGTCACATGCCTCCAAGTCTGCAATAAGGACGGTACTCTGTTGAAACTGGACGAAAATGACTGTCAAATATGCCAGTAGAGCAGATAGGAAAGCTTCCCGTTGCAAGCCTTGTAATGAAAGGAAATAGGGTATTTCACGAATTGAATCAAACTCTTAATGTTTTTGAATAGTGATTTTGAATGCTAAGTTTTCTAGTTTGCTATGTGTTTCTTCATAAATAATGAAAATATTATGTTGTTTATTGTTAAAGAAATTGCCTCGGTTTGCAGATACTTATTTAGTTGTTATTGTTTGTTAACATTGAAATGTTTATTTAGTATGAATAAGATTTCTATTTTTATCTAATATTTTATGCAAATTTTATTTGATGACAAAAAAGTGTTCGTTAAATATTTCATAGCTAATACTTAATATGTTGTCGATTGATAAGAAAACTACCTCATTACTAATAAGATTTCAGTGAGACTATTTTTTTTCAGTTTTATTGTTTTCAGTAAGCAACCTCAAATTTTGTTAAGGTTAACTAAATGCTCAGTATTGCCATAAATGTCATTTGAACCTTAGATATAAGTGTCATTATTAGATATCAAGATATTTGCGATAAATCTAAAATTTCCTAAGAATTGTGTCTTTTAATCAGTACCGTGTTAGTCTCGTCAGTCCCTTGGCGCTCAATTTTACAAAAATCCCGATATTTCGAAAACGAATTAAGAAAGTTACTGGCCACATTTAGAATAGTTTTATTAACCACCTCCCCATATAAAAAGAAAGTCTACTTTTCATTAAAAGTTGTGTAAACAAAATGAAGGTAAAAGTCACCCAACTTTTGTAGAAGTACCCATATATTATAGGACACAATTATACAGTTCTCAATACTACTACCATGTCAGAAGACGCCAAAGCCCTATATATGCCTTGGCCTCTCCTGACATGGGAGTAGCCAAATCATTATTAAATACTCCAATATCACAATCGAACAAAGCCTCATCCGTATATTGCGATATGAAATAATGGTGTGTTATACGTCCTTGTCATATAGCACGCCATTATTTCAAGAGAGAGTAACATCCGCAATAAACTAACGCTAGCAATATCTTTTTACCAATTATTGAAGAGACAATATTGTTGCTTCTCTCACACTGCCTAAGTAAGGCTTTTTTAAAGATTATCTCCGCTTAGGTTTGAGGGAAATAAATGTGTGTAACTAAAGATTAGCTTGTGTGTGACTTAGAAAATATGTAGCATAAAAGAGGTGTTTTATTTCCAAATACCTATAACTACGAGAACTAAATACATGAAAATAAACGGAGAATGGGTGTAGAAAGAAGGTGTGATGTTCGGATATCATAGTGCTTTAAGTGGTCGCCTCGCCGCTTGGTACTACGTGTTGTGGATTAGCTTTCCGCACGAGTCAACATTTTATTGGTATCCACAAACTGTTGTTTCAAGCCTTGGTGTTCTTCGCATCCTTTTTGAGAACCATCGACACTGGCGACATCTAACGGGCAAAATACACAATTGATCCTAAATCGCGCTATTAAAATTCTCGCAAATCATTGCTAATACAAGTTCTCAGCAACTTCTATCGTGCTGCGGTACCACAATCACCTACTTAGTCTGGTCAGAGGATTCTCCCTCCAGTTGGAGTAACACCATTTCCTCCAAAACAATATATTCTATTTTCTGACAAACTTAATCTGACTAAACGACTATAATAAAATAAATACAAAGAAGACAGTTTTATAACATTATGAAACAATTGTGCAGAAATGCTCGTATATTCTCCTAAATATTCGGGCCTTATAATCTAACATCTGTAGGTATCTACTCCAAGAAACTCTTTTGACAAACGTTTTTATCAAAGGGACTTGTTATATTAAAAGATATACGTATCTACGTTTTCCACGATGAAATTGAGAGAGAATCAATATAATTTTGTGTTAAACACACGGTATCTCATTTAAAAGGATAGTCTTTTGCCGCGGAACATCGGTTGAAATAACGACGTCCATTTTTACTCTCATAGTTTAGAAGATTATTTTTCTCATATTTATAATTTTATTCTCATAGTTTACACCCGATGTCTGACATATTTTTAATAGATTCACGCCTGTATCCTCGAAAGGGCCTGCCCTTTCGAGGATACAGGCGTGAATCTATATATATAATATAACACCCACATTTCGTCATGTTATGAATTTTAGGCCCCACGTAATATAGGGCGACTCTATTGGCGTTACCGGGCACTTGCCAGACTCCAATGCTGCAAATGAGAATTCAGCAAAACTCAATCCGAAAGAACTCGAAGAGAGACCCGATCAGCAGACGCAAACGTTATCCACTGGACCACGGAGGCAGTCATTATCAAACGTAACCAGTAGAAACACCTTCTAAGAAAAATTAAAAACTATCTAAAACCCCCTAAGCTTTAAATTCGCACCGTATCCTAACGTAGGTGCTCATAAAGAATATTATATGACTAAAGTGTTAAAATACGAGCGAACTAGGAATTATAAGTATTGTAACTGCTAGTGGACGCTTTAATATATTATATCATTTGCGATTCCCAAAGAAACCGGTAGAACCCCAAGTTTTGACGGTTAGGGCGCAGAGTAAGAAATGGCTTGAATATTTCAATCTTTCTTCAGGGATTCTCCCTTGAGGAACCGCACTTTCACACAACCATACAACCCATAGTTCAAGGCCTGCTTCGTTTGAAGCTAGATGGTGCTGTGTGTATGAGGCGGAATATTTTATGTGGTTGAATTTATTATTACGTACAGCTGTCTCCTTCAAATTATAGTTTTGCAAGAAAAGGATAAAACATTCGCGGTTTGCTAACGTTAAAAGGCACTAATTTTGTAATCGTGCATGTCTTTGACTGGTTGGTTCATTTATCAGCTAAAATAACGTCCATTATCAAGGGAATATTAATTATACTCTAGACAAAGTAACAAAAAAAAATCGTGAATTGTCGAAATGTAATAGATGTAATAACTATTAAAGTATTTGCCTGCCCAACGGGGATAAAGGCGAGAGTAAAAATTTGTAGATGCAGCAAAGACAGCTGAGTCTTAAGTCTATTAGTATTCAATTTCAAATGGCTCGTCTTATATTACTTACTCAACATGTATCTAAGTATTTATTAGATATTCAAACAAGCAAAAAGCGTTAGGGATTCGGCAGCGCAACAAATACAAGTGTAGGCTTCTAATTTATATTATTTCTTAAAAAAAAAAGACAACTCCCGCATTAGGACTAAATCCTGTGTCGCGGGGGACTTTACAAACATACAACTAACGGACACAAGGAACATCCAGACTCGAAACAACAATTTGTGAATTACACAAAGTGTTGCCTCGTGTGGGAATCGAACCCACAACGGCGCAGTGTCACTCGGTGAGGCAGCCGCTTAAACCACTACGCCAACCATGCAGTCAAATGTAATGGTGTGTCGACTCTTATACATGTGTGGAACTATGTATACTCGTATACCTAATCATAAGGTAGAGGAACTACACTGCTTCTCATCCCATTCAACAGAGAACACAAACCTCCAGAGAGTAATACACTAAACTGTGAAAACATAACAAGTTTTTTTTTTCAGTCTAGAAGCAATTCTGGGATGGCATACGAACATTTTTCAATGTAAAACTTTTTGTAAACTGTGGCGCAATATCTTTTGGGAATATCTGGGGTATGAGTAATACACTAAACTGTGAAAACATAACAAGTTTTTTTTTTCCGTCTAGAAGCAATTCTGGGATGGAATACGAACATTTTTCAATGTAAAACTTTTAGTAAACTGTGGTGCAATATCTTTTGGGAATATCTAGGGTATGACATCGAGATCGCACATGTCTTTGTCATGTTTTGTTGTCTTTGTTATTCTGTGTTAAAATCTCCAAAGCTTCTAACTCATAGATATAATAAAGCGTTGGTGGTCATAACATGACCGTCACGAATTGAGTAGTTTATCAGCTCAAGATGAAAAACAAGGAAATAAAATTATTTATTCCTGTAAACATATCAGTCCAAAGTATAAAATAATAAATAGGAGGATAAAAACAACATAAAAATTATAAATAATTAATACGACGGGAACAGCAAATATAGGAAGAAGGAGACTTATTTCGGCACATTCGGAATTTTCTCTCACTTCTATTATAAAAAAAGGCAGACAGATTGCTCTTTTCTCTGAACGTCTAATGTTCGACATGTTACTGGATGTAGCCTGATATCAGATAACCGCATATGAGTAGTCCTAAGTAATTAGTAAACTCATACCTAGTAGACACCATGGTCATATTGATATAAGCATAGTGTCTTCACGAATAAAGACTATGACACCATGAAGCAAACAGCTTCTCTTACAATAATCTCATCCGTATTATGCTAATTGCAGGCTACTAGTCAATCCAAAGGCGACCGAAGCAATATAGCTACATAGCGATCTGTCTCCACATCTAGACTTACTGCTAACTACAATCAACAGACTAAGTGACACCTACGAGAAACGTATAGCAGCTGTTACTGACAGCTGTGTGCTGGCAAGCTTAAAGCTGAGAGAATGAGATAATTGGTAAATTAACTCAATGTATTATGTATGTTCATACTGCCAGCTTAGCACTGGCAGGCTTACAACTGAGTGAATGAGCTATTTGGTGAATGAAATTAACTTATTACTGTTACTGACAGCCTTACGCTTCTGTCATATCTGGTTAAACCAGTAAGCGGACCTCGGGCTCCAAGGCGTGCAAGTCTTAGATGCAACCGGGATAACGCTAGGACAATGATGACTGCCTTAAGCTGGCAAGCTTACAGCTGAGAGACTAAGTGATGATTATCATGACCTCGTCAGCTGGTGAGACGGTTTATTACGTCACGAGATGTAGCAGCCCTGAACGCGTGACGTCATAAAAGATTTGCTCTGAAGCTTTGGTGACTATACACATTGATTGGCCCTATTGGGTCTAATGAGAATGTTTATTACGTCACAACGGATTTAATCTGGAGTTTCAGTAGGTAGCTACCTACTGTACCTACATAAGTAGCTACTTATGTAGGTACAGACAGCCAAAACTATACTCACCCTACGGTCATAAACTATTTGCACGTTATTAAACATCAAGGTTGATTTTCCTTTGAAATAATATACCATAACATACCATAAGATTGACCTTATCGATATTTTGATGACACTGAAAGATTTTCATTACTTTCTTGGATGACAATACATAGTTCAGTATATTGCTAACATAATATGGCTGATTGCAAGCTCCTGCTAAAGCTTTTTTTAGCTTATTTTAAAAAGAGTTTTGTTATTAGTCCCAAAAAAATAAGAAATAACTGCTTTATGTTATCTGTCAATTAATTTAAGTAGAACTTATCAGACAGTGGCAAAACCCTAACAATGTTGACAGTTTCATCTAAAAATCTGCGGTCAATAACACCAAACCTAAGAAGGTCCTACCCAAATGAATCTTCTAAACAAGACATCGTTTATATAATTATTATGCATATGCACTCTGTCACATAAGCTCACCTACGTAAATATATTATGCAAAGAATTTTCTTAAATTAAACTTGTTTTTTGGAGACAATAGAATAGAAAAGAGTTTTTGTTATAAAACCCTTGTGGTATATGCTAAAATACAGTTTGCTTAGTTAGGTACAGGGACCTTTTGAAGGCTTTTCATCTGATGGAATAGGTAAAAAATGGAATAGGTAGGGTATAAAAACTCAGTTACTTTAAACGGAGTTGTCTTTTAAAATACTTACTTTACAAAATAAAACGAAATAGGTAGGTATTGTTGTAATGTAAGTGCTTACATTTTACATAAAAACTGTCTAATATTAACAACAAAATCCTGAGTAACATAGCATTGCGATAAATAGTTGTTACATAGCTATTAGAATATAAAGACATAACTAAGGGCCAGATTTTATTGGTCATGGATCCATAAATCGACCGTAGATGCCACCGTCGCTTAACCTCTACAATGTTTTGATATCTAACTACCTACATTAGCTGCTTTTTGTAAGTAAACTCACAGCCTGAATACTCGAAATCGACCGCACTACGGTTCCTTAACCTCTAAAAATCTCAGATATATAATTGCCTACAAAAGCAGTCCTTTATAAATTTATAATAGGTATGCAACCCTATCTCTTCAACTCTTTTTTTCAATAATTCTCCAAGTTGACAGTTTTTTGCTTTCTTCTAAGAAAAATCCTTTCTATGTTCGGGTTGACAACACTGGCATTATTCGTCGTTTCCAAAGCGAGTCTTTTGGAGAAAACTGAGCTTATCTAAGGATAAAACTTTTTATTTTGTTAAAGGATGGAAGTGTGTTGCAAAGAGATAGTTTAATTCAGTTTAGATTTTTCCTGGGACTTAAAAATTCATGGCGAAATAATGTGGGTTTAATACATTACACCTCTGCCTACCCCTTCGGGATACAGGCGTGAGTCTATAAAAAATAAATATTTTTCGTCCTTGTAGTTGTGAAAATTATAAGGTACAAGAGGCATACGTTAGAATACCTTAGATGGGCGACCAAATGTGGCATTTACATCAGAGCGCTACCGTGCTTCGGAGGGTAAGTAAAGTTGTCGGTCTCAGTACAAGAATCATTGAGCTATGTTTGAGCCTATGGGCGGTCTGAAGACTATATTTATGATTAAAAGTTGCTCAGAAATTTATTTGTGACAAAAGAGCACATATACCTACACTAACTACATCTTTAAATTCAAGTTTAAAGCATTGGGCGCACTGCGCAGAATGACATATTCAAAATGATAAAATCAAATCCGAACCGCAATTTAATTACAAAAATATTTTAATTTCAAAAGGTAATCTTACTAGTACTTTATCTCTAATAATGACAATCCTAACGGACCGTGAGTAACTTAAAACAAACGTACCTTATACTGCAGAGGTTTTCAAGGGAAATTGGCTACACTCATCCTAGTCATGCTCTCTGCGGCCACTCAACTGAATGTATTGAAGTACCTGGAATAAAAAGTTCAAATTAAAATTACACTTCATATTTGTGCACTGTAAGAAAAAGGGATTTTGTGTATTATAGCGTGATGCTAAAGCCTACTAGAGTAGATTTCACCCTAGGCTCTAACCGCGTGCTACTATTTTACCCTATTAAGGTCGGAATTTCGGGATATAAGGCAAGAGGAAGACCAAAGAAAAGATGGATGGATTTGTGAAGGATGACATGAATGATAAGGGAGTGATTAATCAGATGACGGCTGACAGGAGAGAATGGAAGCGAAAGACATTCTGCGCCGACCCCAAGTAATATGGGAACAGGGCAGGCAAAAAAAGAAGGTGGGAATTTCCAAAAATCCTCTCTTTGTGCTATCTTACACTCATCAAGGAACAAACATGCCAAACTTCAGCTTCCTGCGTCCAATAGTTTTGTCTGTGCGATGTATGTCGGTCAGACAGCAACGCAAAATTTTATATATGTACTATAGTTTGACCGTTACCGCTGTACCGCCCCTTAGGTATGTGAGCGGCGAGACGGGGGGGGGGCGAAACAGTTGCTCCATCTGGTCATTCTGCCGTCGTCGCTCACGGCAGCAACTAGTCTTATTTGTTGCGGACTGTCTGTGTCAGACGCACATGAGCTAAATCATCCAAAGATGGGTCGTGCGTTATCTCGAGATATCAAGACCGTCATTTTCAAAGTGGCCGAATATTTTAAAAAAAGGAAAGCAAACAAAGAATGTTTTGAATATAAAATGACGCAAATATCGCCAAAATTGTTGCGGGAGCTACGAGATACTGCAAAAAATCTGTAAAAAATGTGCTGTGTATATACTTTTTATAAGTGGGTGGATGAAAAGCTAAAAGATAAGTTGCTGCCGAACTCTGTAGTTGTCATGGACAACGCATCTTATCACAGCGTCCAAGTTGAGAAGAAATCGACCGTTACAAGCCTCAAAAGCGAAATGCAGAACTGGTTGCGGCGCCACAACGTTGAATTTTCCGAAACTATGAAAAAAGCCCAACTGCAAATTCTTATCAATAACACACAAAAAGAGCCCATTTACAAAATTGATGAGCTCTTAAAAGCTCATGGACACACAGTACTGCGTTTACCGCCATACCATCCAGACCTGTACCCCATCGAGTTGGTCTGGGCTGATGTCAAAAACAATATAGCGCAAAACCATACTAATTCTTCTCTAGACGAAAAGATAAACGCACTAAATTTATTGTTTTCGGAGTACACGGCAGAAAAATGGCAGAGATGTGATGACCATGTCCAAAAACATGAAAACGTTTACTGGGATCGCAACAATAGGTTCGATGATATTATGGAGCCAATAATAATAAATCTGCAGGATGACTCTGATTCAAGCTCCGATAGCGAAATGGAATGTGAAGTTGAAACAGAATCTATGTCAGAATAGTCAGTGTAATTTATTAACCTAATAAATAGGTTTTTATCAAATTATTACCCTCTAAATTATCAAAATTTGATGACAATCAGATGGGATTTCGCTCTAAAAGTTATATTTAAATCTAACTATAAAATGTCCGTGTGGTGACGGATTAAGAAGACGGAATGTCACCACCCCATATCATCCCATGGGTGTCGTAAGAGCCGACAGAGGGAGCATATTATGCAGAGAACAACACTGTAAGAGAAGGAAAACTTGATACAAACCCTGTACCAACCCGTTTGGCCAGCGTGGTATAGTAGGCCAATTCCTCCTTTCAAAGGAGAGGCCTAGTCCAGCAGTGGACTGTTAAAGGCTGATGATGATGATGAAATAGGTTTTAATTTTTAATTTGAATTGTCAGTCCGTTTTTCTTTTTCATGTACAATGCTATTTCCAAGAATTAAAGATTCATTTCATTTATATTGGTTCTTTTATTGTACTTCGCTACATTGGACAAAACAGTGATTGGGTAATATAATTATACTCGTAAATAAAGTTAACAAAAGTTGCGCTTGGATATCGTAAGATCTGTCCGACACTACGAATCTCATGTGCGTTCATGCTCTTTCCTGCCCACACCCCACACCCCACCTCCCCGCACATACCTAAGGCGCGGTACAACGGTTGCGGTCAAACTATAGCTGACCCGCCGAACTCTGTACCGCCATACATGTTTTTAAAATTTTTTTGTGAATCTAAACCATTCTCAAATACCCTTATTAGGAGGAGTTCAATGACATACACACGCATACAAGAAATATATATATAAAGATATACATATAGATTTTGTAATAGTAGTCTGGGATCAAACCCAGGAGTCATACACACATTCGAAAGAGTAATAAACAGCAGGAATTACTCATCGATAGAACCCATGCGTATGTCGAAATATCTGCTAATGTATGTGTGAACAGCAAGAAGGTATTGCCTCATATTTTCTAACACTAATATATGTGCCGCCTCATCTGTATATGTGCAATAGACACCTACCCACTTCCATATATTGAACACTAAAATATCACTGCATTTGACTGCCTCCGTGGTCCAGTGGATAGCGTATGCGACTGCTGATCGGAGATCCTGGGTTCAATTCCCGGGTCGGGCATAAGTGTTACTGAGATTTCCAAATTCTCAGTAGCTGGTGATGTGCCCGGTAAACGCAATAGGCTCGCCCCCTATTATGTGGGAACTCAAAAAAAAATTGTGCCAGAATGTGTGTGCCTACCCCTTGGGGGAAACAGGCGTGAGTCCATAAAAAAATATATCAAAGGCTATTTTTATACACAACTATTTTTAATTAGTACAAAAAATTTAACGCGGCACTAAGTATCTTTAACTGATCATAATTGTGTAGGTAAAAAATAAAATCACTGAGTCCCAAAACTGTCTCAAAACTGCCCACAAAAATACGTTAAAATTGCATAACTAAGACTATGATCGACCCGCGTACTATGCGAGTAGTAATAGTAGTAAACTGCTCCATTGATAAATTCCCCCCTGTCCCAAACAGTGCTAAATTGCTAGCGGAAGTGAGCGCATCCATTTTTTCGCTGCAACAGTTAATTGTTTGCTTACGTTTGCCTGACGCGATGGCTTATATGCGTATGTACCTATGCTTCGTGCGTACTTTTTTAGTGGAGGAATCGCAAGTGCAACTGTGTACCCATGGACTTCTTTTTGTGAGTGTACAAAAGTGAGCCGGTTGGTGTCGAACAATTAAAACAGCGCATATTGAAAAAACAGAAGCGTACTTCTCTCGTTAAAAAACAATTTAATAAAACGTGCCCGTCTGTGTATTGACAATGGTGGTGAACTTTTCGGAGGACAATGGAAATACTTGTAAGTTTAGTAAATAATAGGTACCGACTTAAGTAAATAATAATTTGATGCGAGCGGCTCAAAACAGGTCTGTGTGGAGAACCTTGAGGGAGGCCTATGTCTAGCAGTGGACGTCTCTAGGCTGACATGATGATGATGAAATAATATTCGTAAATAACAGACTTCATAAATACGCCCAAATTACTATTTTCTTTTATTACAGAATACCTTCTTTTATTTTGATATTTATTTGCTTTCTAATTACATACATCCGTATTTAATGACTATTATAAAGGTAAATTTTGCCGGTCCTAAGCCCGGATGAAGTATGAAGGAGAGGGTAGAATTAAGAAAATTAAAAAGTAACTACCTACACTTCTTATTTTGTTTAATTTTATTGTCTAAGGCTACCTACATTATAAGTGCGACGGAAAGAATGCGTATGAGTAGGACGGAAAATAAGTACATACTATCAATGAAGTAGTGAATGGATTGTAAAATATTTCTGTGATTTAGGTGAGATTTTCTACAAAAACAAATGATTATAACTTTGCTATTTATAGATATTTTGAAATTCTTACGTCACATATATGATAATAATGTCTTCGCTAATATGTCCTTAAAGTTTTTGTACTAATTAAAAAACAGTGGTGTACCTATAGTAATAGGCGGCAAACGAGCAGACGGATCGCCTGATGGTAAGCGATTACCGCCGCCCATGGACACAAGCAACACCACAGGAGTCACAAGTGCGTTGCCGCCCTTTGGGGTTGGGAAAAGGGATGGGATAAGGAGTGGGATGAGGGTGAAGGAATAGGGGATAGGGGCTCCGGCACTCTCACTCACCGACCGAAACGCAACAGTTTAGGTACTATTACTTTACGTCGATTTTCTGTGAGAGGGTAGTACTGCCCCGGTCGAGCCGGTCCATTCATGCTGAAATCAGCAAGGCTCTAGTACCGTTAGGCTTCTCATATTTAATATCTTTCTGTAGACCAATATAATTCGTTTTAACCCAATACAGCTTAAAAAGATCCTGTCCATGCTGGGACCAGTAAGTGGATCCCAGGTTCCAAGGCTCCAAGTCTTGGATACAACCGGAAAGATAATGATGAATAAGTTGGCCAGATATTTTAGCCAGTCATTACAAAATTAAAGGTTTGTGAACCTAGAAACCGAAGCAGACGCCTCATCTGCAGTATTTAAAAGTGACTGCTCTAGTGTTTTGCGCTGGCTACTGTTGGTAGACTTCGAAAAAAATTGGTTGCTTTTATGAAATGCAAGAACTGTTATTTATTCAAATACACAAAGTGTATATGCGGAGTTAATGCCATGGGCATTATCTGCGGATAGATGTTTTATGCTTGGATAGATTCTTAGGCCAATATCAATCTATACTACTTTCCATACAGAGTATTGCTCAAAGTCAAAGGATATTCTGTAGTATTAAGCATCTTATTCAATAGTAGGATCTATGTTTCAAAGCTATCTAATAGCAACTGTCAGCGCAATTTCAATGGCTTGTCTGGTTCGACTTAATTACAAGTAGTGCAGAACACGTATGAGGAATTCAATTCAAAGCCATCTTGGAAATTATAATACCTGTGATATTCTGTTTATTATTGGATAACACAAGTTTATGAAATTATGATTATGAAATAATTCGTATTCAGATTAAAGAGAAACTATTGTGAACACGCAATACACCGTTCAAGATATTAATATAGCAAAAGACACGTTAATCTTCGATTCGATAATACTTAAGACAAACTAAAGAGAAACATTCAGAGTATAAGGAGAATGTACCTGGAAATAGATAACGAGTTGTATAACCCTATGGGTATTTCACTTGTTAACATTGGGAAGAGATAAAAATAATATCACCGTAGACATGTGACAGATATAACTTCATTATGTAACAGGTTAGAGTGCAATACACTAACATATTTTGAAGAGACACATACAGTCTCAGTTGCTATGAAGTTAATGAAACGGTTGGCAACTTTTTAAAGTTTGTCCACCAATATTGGCTTATAATATTGTCGAGGTTAGTCGTCAAGAGTTAAGGCATACATCTCTATATCGATCGTGGATACCCTCGATATTGGACTTGACGCAATGTAGCTTCGAAATCGTATCAGCCTAAAAAGTAAATTAATATTTAGAAAGGTCACCTTGTAAATATGGCATTATTATTTTCTAATACTAACGTACATCAGAGGCCAATGGCAAAATTTATCTTTGTGTCTCAGTCAAAAAATCATTAGAGCCGCCAAGGCATATCGGCGGCATTCGTGCAGCATATAAGCTCCGACATCACACTTGGCCACATGGTTACAAAAAAGAGGAAACAAAGTTGTCACAATATGGAATACATACATATATTATTATATCATTGAAAGACAAGTCATTATTTGTTGGGACGACGATAGCCCGCGGCAGGAAGCCATCTCTCACTAAGAGTAAGGCCTGCCATACTCCGTTAGTACAGCTCTGTAATAAAGGATTTCCTTGGTACATCTTTGGGTTATTTCGTTTTAACCTCGTTTATACAGTTTATACATGCACAGAACTCACTTTAATTGGAAGAATATTTTTGGTAAAATAATATTATAGTACCAGGTGCTGATAAACTGCCAAGTGGGCCCGCACTAGGACGCCAAATTAAATTTTATGAACAGACTACACTCTAGATTAGCAGCTTCTATTTGCCCATGCTAACCGATAACTAAATAATTTGATGGAATTGTCTGTTTTAAATCATAACTTAGGTAATTTTCAGCGATTTTTTTTGCGAACTGCTGTATGATAACTTAATGAATAAATATTCAAGTAAAATAAGCAAAAGAAATTCGAGGAGGAGAGATTCAGTTAAACTTTATTGGTGATATTTTTTTGTTTTCAGAATCCATTTTCTGGGCTAAAGCAAAGCTCTTAAAAATTACTAGTTAGTTGTCTTTCTCACTTTACACAAAGTAAACGACCCACTAAGATAATATTGCACGTAAAAGTAATATCCACTACAGCTGTTTTCTCAAATTCTCATTACTTTATAAACACCGTCATCGATACTACCAGTACTTTAAGCGGCTTCCAACTTTATTCCTCTCATATACATGAAACCACAAATGACAAGGAAGTGTCAAGGACCAAAGTACGCCTGCGAACTAAATTGTTTTCTTGGAAAAAGTGCCCAACATTAAAGGTAGTGTGTACAGGATCACCGCCATGAAATTTAGATTTTATATCCTCACGTTTAAGGTTAAAATTAAAATGGAGTTGAGTTTTAAAGTATAACAGGTGCTAGGTGTATAGCAGGTTTATTTTAATAAGTAAATTGATTTTTTTGAATAAGTAATTGTGACCTTTCTTGCCATATTTTTTATAATTGTCTACTGGGATTGATAGGTTATTAAATTCACGTAGTGTCAAAAGGTGTGGTCCAATACTCTGGCTGACATTAATTAAAAAACGCACATCGCCACCAACAGAACATGCATCACTTATATTAATAGTTTTTTGCAGTTCACTGCTAGATATAGGCTTCTCCTAATATGTGTCACAATAGCATTGTGGGTCAATACGATTATTTGGCCTACTATACGACGCTGGCCAGACGTCGCTGGTCAGACGAGTGGATGTAGGGTATGATGTCAAGTAGTCCGTCTCTTCCGAAATATGCTATTAACTTCGTATATTTTCCTTAGTCGCATCTTATTATACCCACGGAATAAAATGGCATTGTGGCACTTTTTATTCATCAGGTAATTAATTATCTAATCATTATAATTAAAAAAAAAACAGGTTAATTACCTAATCAG
Organism: Euclidia mi; assembly: GCA_944739405.2. Taxonomy (NCBI): domain Eukaryota; kingdom Metazoa; phylum Arthropoda; class Insecta; order Lepidoptera; family Erebidae; genus Euclidia; species Euclidia mi. Next base: position 22,509,467 of record OX123205.2, read on the forward strand.
TAGAGTGCACGTTTCTGAAGTCAGACAGACAGTCGCTATATGGAAAACTAATATTCAGTCAAATCCGGTTAGACTAGAAAGCGGACACCGGGTCCTAATTGGGATAACGCTAGGATTCCTCCTAGCGTTATCCCATCCCATCCAATGGGAGTCTACTTTTCGTCGATATTCCATAAGCTTGACATGTTCCAATAATTAACATCCAATTAATCCCCATCAAATCGGGTAACCTAACACATTCAAGGGAAACTCCCTAAAACTCCCAAACTCTATTACATGAAACAAACGCGCCGTACTTAATGTATTCAAACCGGTTACGTTACAATAGTGACGTCACAGGGAATTTAATTAATCAAACAATTTCCTGACACGTCACTTCCCGTGTTCATGTTGGATTGATATGCGAAAGTTGGGATTAAGGTATTATGATTCCGGTTTTGCATAAATTGCCCTTGAATATATTAACGTTACCTGTTAATTGATTTTAATATACAATGTATTGCTGTAGTGTGATTGGTAATATTAGATCGAATATTATCATCGCAGAAAGGAGCAGAATCGTACAGGAGTGGCGGCCACGTGCCGGACGTAGTAGCAGAGGTAGGCCTCCCACAAGGTGACTGACGAACTTGTAGGAATCGCAGGTAGCGGATGGATGTGGGTGGCTGAAGATCGGTCCATGCGGAGAACCTTGGGGCAGTCCTACCTCTGCTTGCAGTGGACGTATTTTGGCTAATATGATTATTATCATGATCCCAGTGCTGTCCCAGTTGCGATCCAAGACTTTCGCCTTGGAGCCCGGGGTCCGCATTCCGGCTGTACCTCCTCCACTTTGCAAGATCTTTAGCATCTTTGGTGGCTAGTCGATTGGCACGCATATCATCCCTTAAGACGTCAAGCCAGCATTTCTTACTTTCACCGTTGGGACCACGAGATCGGATATTTAGTGATTAATCATACAGAAAATGAGTAGTATCTTTGTATGAGTCTCAGTCACGTAACTATTTTAAAAAGAAGTGGCATACCTACTATGTCCAAAGGACAACGTGAGCAATGACTCCTTGCCATTTTTAGCGAGCTAGTGGCGATACCATATCAGATATAGAACTCGTCTGCCCCTCATCTTTCATGAAAATAATACTGCTCATGGTGAGAAGAAACCCGTGCACAGCAGTGGGACAGTAAGGCTGATGATGCCCGAATAGCTGAATAAAGCAATAGCTGAGATTTTGAGAGCCTCTTGATGGCAAATCCAATACCGTACTGCCGTTCAACTACAGATTCATAGTTCCACATGTGTACAAAGACAATCATGACGACACGTCAAGCTATACAGTTGCAATAAAATTTTGATACTTATTTCCTACGCCATAAGAACGACAATTGACGAGGAGTCGTGTTTACAAACACAAAAATATGAATTTGCATTTACAATTAATTAAATACTTCTTGATGACAATTCTAATAAAAAGATCATAATTTAAATGGCTCGCCACTTTTGTTTGCGAAAACAATTTTTAATAATATGTAGTTATTCTTGTCAATGGATTCAACCACGTACAATGTGAATACGGTTCGTTGACTCCCGCGAATTGACTATTTCAAAAAGGAAGTACGTTTTTGAATTTTGATATTGTTTATTCTGCCATTTCATTTTTCAAAAGTAGGTGCACGTACTCTGTTGGTCTCGTGGTTTTCATTTTGGTTCATTTGAGCGAACTATCTACTCTCTTGCGAGCGATTACTGTTGACGTACAACCATGAGGCGAACACATCTTTATGTGACTGTGTCTATAATTATGTGAATCCGTTAAGGCTTGAGCTATCGGAATTCGAATGAAGAATATTCTTTCGCTGTTATTGTCATAGTCGATAGGAAGCTTTAGGGTTGGGTCGATAGAAAGCCGTAGGGATAACCCTACGGCTTCCTCATTCAATCATTAACCTATGAATAATCATAGGTTAATGATTTTGTAAAGAAATGTTTACTTGTAGTAAGATCTGTAGAAACAAGTAGATAATGACTTGACTGCAGGGATGGAATAGAGGTTTACGCTTAAGTTATGAGTTTAAGTTACCTGGCCACTATACCTACCGTGAAAAATGTGCCCACTTTTTCGGTTTTGTGTGTTTTTGGTTGGATATTTAGAAAATGTAAATTAATCTTAGTGGATGAGTAGTTTTTTTTAACTAGAAATAAGAAATCGTTACTATTTTGTCTCAAGTTATCAATTCATTTTATCGTTAGAGAGTAATCTTCTTTCGAGTCGTAGTCTGCAATGCTTTTCTACGTAGTCCTTTGAGATATATATGCGAAGGGACGAATTTTAATAGGATTTTCATTATTTTGAGGCACTAGCGTTTATAATGTACACCTGACTATGACAAGCCACTCTCGTTATTAATATGGCCGTTAACCCGTCAATCCTAACCTGACACTATACTGAACATCAAAATCTAGCGAAGTATATTTAAATTGTAATATTTTCACGAAAATATATCGATGTTTGCAGCATCTTTCGTCGCAATATTAAATATTTGGGTTTGGTTCGTGTTGCCAATATTTGGGCTCGACATATTTTTTTTATTTTTTTATCAGACTTATACGCGTGTGTAAGCCAAGCTTCTCAAATATTGTTGTCAAATGATATTTTACCTAATGTATATTAATGTTTCTAAATGTGTATAATATCAATCTTGCAGTTTTCGCCAGACTGTTTAGTTATTCTATAGATGTGACAAAAAAGAAAATGAAATCTTGATTCCACGTATTTTGAAAACTGTTATGTGTTTTGGTTTTGTATAGGTGCCTTATTTCTTTTTGGGTTGACTATAAACTGTCTTTGGACCTCGACAACACGATCTCCAAATACAACCCTGACTCTTGAAAGACCGGGTGTCGACGGAGCATAGATAACCAAGATGCAAATTTGGTAGATAGATCTGTATCTGAAATGAACTCAAACTCAAAATCCTTTATTCATTTATATCACAAAGTGACACTTATGAACGTCAAATTTAAACATTATTACTGTATGCTTCTACATTTACATTTACTGCCACGTTCGCAATGCAATAGGTTGAACCATGAGAAAGAACGGGCAATAAAACTCACGGTCACTATTTTTCATCGCCAGGTTTTTAATAATACATAACAATTAAACTTTTGTAAGGTGCTGCAACTGTTATACCTTCTATGTTACTTGTATATGTTTACTTTACATGATACTCAAGCATAATCAAGTTAAATTTTGATGTTCATTTAGTTAGCCTCCTGAACATAGACATGGTGAAGCAGGAGCATCCACTTACATTATGCACCTAACAATGCAGGCAATCCGCGCAAATGATCAGAACCATGATGGAAATGATGAAGTTAAATATAAATAAAAAATTATACCAGCCCATAAGACCGCCATCGACCAGTCATCGCAAGTAGCACCCGTTCACGAGTATGACGCATGTGCCAGCCATCATCCCTCTCGCCATATCAGAGGGACAGGGATGACCCGACACACGACGCCACTACAAGAAATGACATTTTAGTGAGCATGACGACAACGGTATACGAATCGGCAGTAATAAAATTAACAATCTGTTGGTATACTGACCATGAACGCGAATTACCTCCATTTTCCAGATCATTAAGTATAGCATAAATTTGTGAAAACGTGTGAAGAAATGCAAATGTAGTACCCATATTTAATTGACGTGATACCTTTTGAAATACAACCACCGATCCAACTGATTGAGTACAAGACAATAAAATTAAACATAATAAATAAATAGTATCTAACGACATGAAAGACATCTAATGATGTGGTGGCGATTCCAAAAAACATAATTTACTTATATAATTTTATTGGGAATAGAATCATATTTAATTACATGTCATGAAAATTTTAATATTATCTACCTACTTACCCAATAATTATGTGAATACTAAAACAGATTATTGCCAAGCGCATTTGTCATTAAGGTAATCATTTAAATTGTAATAAGCCTTTTGCATTAGGTTATTTTTAATCGTTGTCTTAAATGCGCTAAACGGCAAGTCTAAAATACATATCGGTATCTTGTTGTAGATGCGTAAACTTTGTCCTATAAAAGAATTATGAGTTTTACACAAACGGAAATACGGAACATATAATTTATGTCTATTTCTTGTATTAATAGAGTGAATATCACTATTCTTTGAATATGAATTTATATTCCTACGCACATGCAAAACACTGGCATAAATATACTGAGACGCTACAGTTAAAATACCGATGTCCTTAAATTTTTCCTTGAGCGAAACTCTTGTTCGTAATTGGTAAATGGCCCGAACTGCTCTTTTTTGCAATATAAAAATACTTTCGATATCAGCAGCTCTACCCCATAGTAATATGCTAAATGACATAACACTATGAAAATAGCCAAAATATACCAGCCTAGCCGTATCGACATCTGTTAAACTACGCACCTTCTTAATGGCATAAGCAGCCAAACTAAGTTTCGCTGACAGATATGTAATGTGTGCGCCCCATTGCAACTTTGAATCAAGTGTTATTCCTAGAAACAACGTAGATTCAGTTGTTTCCAGTACATCACCATTTAAAACGATGTTAGTACCAAGGTTTCTGACGTTTGGCAAAGCAAACTTAACACATTTGGTTTTTTTGGCGTTCAGTACTAAGTTGTTTACAGTAAACCATTTAGTCACCTGAGTAAGAGCACTGTTTATTTCGGTAAAGTTTTCCTTATTTCTATCTACTTCAAATATCAATGAAGTATCGTCAGCAAACAATACCACGTCACAAATGTTTCTCAGGTAAAATGGCAAATCATTAATGTACACAAGAAACAAGAAAGGCCCTAGGATACTACCCTGCGGCACTCCCAATTGTACTGGTAAACCACTGGATTTTGAGCCATTTATTTCGACACATTGGATTCTGTTATTTAAATATGCCTTAATAACATCCAATGCTTTAGTCTGGACGCCGTAATGTTTAAGTTTGCACAAGAGCGTATCATGGCAGACACAATCGAAGGCTTTCGAAAGGTCGCAAAACACACCAATAGCATTCTGAGATTTCTCCCATGCATTGTAGACGTGTTTGAGTAACGCTACTCCTGCATCCGTCGTCGAGTGACCCTTAGTAAAACCATATTGCTCAGTATGAAGGAGGCTGTTTAAATAAATGAAGATGCTAAGGTGGATATGCGGCCTAACCAGGTTTGATAAAATCCTCAACAAATACGTGCGAGGAAGCCTCGATGCAGGAGAGAGAGAGAGAGAGTAGGCTGCGATGGTATGGTCACGTGAAAAAGAGGCCACAAGACTACGTTGGAAATTTGGCACTACAGCTTGACCTCCCCGGTCGGAGACCTAGAGGAAGACCCAAGACAAGGTGGAGATGTAGTGCTAAAGGACAAGAGGGAATGCAAGGTTACTGACGAAGATGTCACGGATAGAGCGAAGTGGAAGAGAAAGATAAAGAAAGCTGACCCACCATCATGTGGGATATATAGCGAGGAAGAGAGAAAGAGAGAGAGAGAGAGAGAGAGAGAGAGAGAGAGTCATTTAATTTTTAACAACACTAAACTCAATATTTTGTCTGCTAGATAATGTCTTCGGCATTAAGTCCGCCTGTAAAGCATTTATGTACATAAAGTTTATAAAAACATAAATAAAATAATAGGTATGTTTGTACGCCGGTCCTTTCTACGTTTCACCACTACGCAACCATGACACAACACGAAACTCGTTTCATCTCAAAAGACACGCATATCCGTTACGTCATACCCGATGACGTCATTAAACATGACTTTAATTAATCACCAAGTTTGTGAGCGACAGCCTCCCAACTTAATTAGTGTAATTGTTACAGTCATAGATACTGATTGAATGTGCCACCTTAATTATATATTGATTGGGTTTCAGTATGAATTTGCGTAATTACCAGCTTACATCTATTCGTATATCTGTAATACGAAGATATTAATTTTCATCTTACTATTGTTTTCGTGAAGTGGTATGTTGTACAAGTTATACAACCAAATATCACAAAGTGTAGTTTTCACAAAACGATAACATTGCGTTCAACACTTTATCTTTGAAGCCTGTGTATATTCGCTTTCTAGTCTAACCAGATTTAATTGAATAGGTAGTATCTTTTCTGAAGAGCATTGCAAGGCCAGAATCACTTTAGAAATCAAAAGAGGTAGCCATATTTGATGGCTTTAGATCACAACATATCAAGAAAATACCATCAAGCTACCATCAATATCTATCACAAATCACAATCAAGAGAAACGTACCTTCTGCCGCAAGAAACATACCAGGTACAACTTCATATGACGAATTTGCAAAAACAAATCCTAACTGATCAAAAGACCATATTTTCTTTCCTTTTTACCCGTTGATCCCTCAAACGAAAACGGTTGAAGACATAATTGCATACCGAAAGTCCGTTCACGAATAACTACTTTGGATAGGCATACGGCCTCTGACGTGCTAATTTTGATGAAAAGATTGCCGTACAGTGAGCGGCGCAATGTAATCACTTAATTCGTAGTTTGTTCAAGATATCATCAAGGTATTATTTAAAACACTTTAGTAATCGTATCTTGAAATACGATGGTGTGATTTTTAGGGTTTCGTACTCGAATGGTGAAAACGGTACTAAGCCTCCGATTTCCGTTTGCCTGTCATGACATGGTGGTTACATCTCAAGAACTGATAAAAAGAGACTTAAAATTCTTCGAGTGTGTACTTCTTTTGCCGCGACAAAAGCAAAAAAAAAAATTCAAGACGACGAATTCTATAATGACCGCTATACGTTATAGTTGTTTTATATAATGATTAACATCTGCTTGATCATTTTTTAAAAAGGATTATAAAAGTATACTGTCTTAATTTTTTCTATGAACCTACTACCTATCTTGTGCGTAGGTAGGTACTTATAGTAACATTTTTAACGGCGAATGAAAACGCCAACGGCGGTATCAAAATAGGTACTGTTCCTCGCACCTATGTTGCTCCCGTGAGGCAGCGCGGAACCATTTACCGAACTACGGCAATTACCACAAGGTGAGCCGCCTCGCCTCGTCTGCTACTGCCATACTAAAAAACAACTATCCCTTGATAATATTCATGTTAAAGGATTACAAGTACTTGGGCAACTGCTTCGATATTTTAGCAAAAACCTTTTTTTACTGGCATAGGCATTTTACAGTACACAAATTAAGTGGCTTCTCCGATGTACACAAATTTCGATGTTTGACGCAACAGGTAAGTGATAAGGTTTTAAATACTATGACGTTGTTAAATAAAAATCGTTATTTCGGTTCATCATCATCATCATCATCCACAGCCCGACTGTGTCCACTGCTGAACATAGGCCTCTCTTTGTTCTTGCCGTTTCCTTCGATCTTGTGGTAACCTAGTCCAGGTTCGGCCCGCGATTGCAACGATATCGTCGGCCCATCTTGCTAAAGGACGGCCGACACTTCTTTGCCCCAATGGGGATAAGGGGGTGACATAAGAACTAATCATCCAAATCAACCTCTCCTGCCTGTGGTGTCCCTGCTGATCAACGAACGAGGCTCTGACGAAAAGTCGCCAAGACGCACTGGCCAGCGTGGCGTTTTAAACCCGCATTGAAATAAACATTTCGGTTAAAAACGAAAAATTATATATTTTCATAAAATAATCTAAACAGCCTTTAGCAAGGAATTTTACTGGAAAATAGTGATTCTAAAACAATTTGACTAGTTACAAAGATAGAACCAGGGTCGCGTGATTCGGCGTAGATCTTCGGAAATTTTGGGAATGCGTCTCCGGTGTTGCTCAGGGAAGAAGTGAAGCACTTAGCTTGTCGCCGCACAGCCGGTGAAAAGGCCTGTCACTCCGTGCCACGGTATTTATAGTCCGTTGCAGGGCGCGTGAGGTGGAGACGGCCGGCCAAGTGATGCGACGACGATTGACGTCACAATACTTAAGAAATAATATAGGCGAAGCATACTAAATATTTTCAGTGCGGAAAAACCTTTATGAATATCTTTAGCCCAGAAAATATATTAATTTTAAAACTAATAAATCCCTCGAAACTGTTAGCATTGCTATAAAGAATAAACGGCTGCCTTTAACTTTGAAACCCTGGGTGAAATCATCCTCCCAATATAATTTGCAAACGGTCGGCAAACAAATAACTATGCACACGCCCGGAGCCAATCAGACACGCACACGATAATTTACTTAAAGCTTTTTAAATTGTTGCGAGTACGGTCGGCATAAAAAATTATATAAAGAAAATTATTTCATTTTTTTATTTCTCTGAATTGTACGTATAAGTTTCGTAAAAACCTGCTACTTATTATCTTTGCAGGTACTCCTCATATTTTAAATAGCCAAGTCTAAAATTATCTTTACTTCAAGTAATTCCAAGATGCCCTGGAATCCTTGGATCCCACCTTTGCCCTGCGGAATCGCTGAGCAATACTATAATGTGAGAATTAACTAGAAATCAGTTTATTAAACAGTTCAGTCACCATTTATTATCAAAGAAATTCAGGGCGTCAATACAGTCGCATCAACTTGATGCTTTTGCAAGAAATGTGGATGTAACATTAAAAAATCATTTGCATATTATTAGCTCTTTCTCTCTCTCACACACTATATCTCTCACTGTCTCTCTCTCTCTCTCTACTTTCCAAGTCTTCTCTTTCCACTTTGCTTGATTAGAGCTATCAGTATCATTACCAGTTAGTAATAAAAGCTTATTAATGGAAACGGTGGATGAAGTTGCCATGCGTTGCTAGATGGAAATCCATTCCATTGCATCAACAAGAAAATATAACATCTAACCACTCCATATTATCAAGTGGGTACTTTTTGAACAACACAGGCTGTCGCGTAGAATCATCATACATCGTTTCGTAGTTCGTTGCTGGATATAGTCCTCTCCATATTTGCATACAATATCATTTAATATCAATAGAAGGAATAGGCCTACTATACCACTACTGGCCAGACGGGTTGGCATATGCTTTGATGTTGAGTTTGTCGTATCTTGCCGAAGATACGGTTACGATATTTGGTTGGTGTATTTTCCTTAGTCACCTTTTACGACACCAACGGATTGAAATGGGACAGTGACACTTTTTATTCATATCCGTCACCATGTGGATACATAACCAATAACCAATTTCATTCAGAGACATGATTGAATGCATAAATTAGCTGTGGACTGCGATAATAAACTGAAGTGATTTGATTCAGTTTATCGCCATCAATATCACTTCTGAAAGTTCATATCATAATTCTGACTTCATGACTGCACGGTTGGCGTAGTGGTTTTAGCGGTCGCCTCGCCGTTTGACACTGCGCCGAGTATTGTGGGTTCGATCCCCACACGAGGCAACACTTTGTGTAATTCACAAATTGTTGTTTCGAGTCTGGGTGTTCATTGTGTCCGTTAGTTGTATGTTTGTAAAGTCCCCGCGACACAGGATTTAGTCCTAATGCGGGAGTTGTCTTTTTTAAAAAGAAAAAAGAAAAGAAAAGAATTCGATCGCCAACAAAACAAAGGAAATAATAAGAAGCAAGCATTCAATCGTTCAGAGTGTTATTGCCATTACACATACATATGTATAAACAAATAGGTACATCGAATTAGTATAGCCTCCGTATATCTTTATACATATGCCGTAGAGGTTTCGTGCACCCTTGCCTAATCGGGAAGTCGAACAACGCTGTAGATTTAGCAGGTGGGCCCCAAATGCCCATAGAAGTATCCCACACATCCCTGCTTACTCCAAGGACCATGCGAAGGTGAAGCTAGGAACGAGGCTTTCTACCTTAATAAAATAACTTACATAACGTAATATAACTTCACGCCCTTTATCCCCGAAGGGGTAGGCAGAGTTGTATACACACCTACATTTCGCCAGTTATGTTTATGTCGCAATGTAATAGGGCACGAGCCTATTGCCATCTACCGGGCACATTATTAAGCGAGCAATAATTTTATTAACATTTTTAATACACACATAACTTTGAAAAGTCAGAGGTGTGTGCCCGGGGTACCTGGGGATCGAACCCGAGACCATCGTCACGGCATGCAGTCCGTTACGTACACCACTTGGCTATCGCCGCTTCTTAACGACTTCATTGATGTATTTTGTACTAGGTATAGAAAGAGTTTACACGTAGGTCTAAATTTTGTACCAAAATTATTTCCTTATTCAGCGCAATAAGAAAATTGTAATACGTTACTTCGGTTAGGTATGTGACAAATATTATATAACACCGATACCTCCGATACTAGGGAGACAGCCAGTCAAAAATAAATCACAGTATCTCGTTCCTTATTAAACTGACGTGCCTTCGAAGCAAATGTGATAAGAAAATCACATTTGCTTCGAAGGCACGTCAGTTTAATAAGGAAGGTAAGGTGTGTTTTGTTCCTGTATTTGAACAGAAACAGAAGTTTCTGTTCAAATACAGGAACAAAACACAAAATTGAAACGTCAAATGAAGATAAGACTTGTAAGAGATAATTCAATATTTGATGAGTTAAATGGAGTAACGTTTCTTGTGTGAAGTGGAAGCAAAAGTAGACGGAAGATTTTTATGCTTTTGAGATGAATGACGTATTTTCATTGAGACTGGATTTCTCAGCTGGTAGATAATATAATTTCCGTGTGGTGACGGATTAAGAATACGGGATGTCACCACCCCATGTCATCCCATGGGTGTCGTAAGAGCCGACAGAGGGAGCATACTATACAGAGAACAGCACTCTAAGAGAAGGAAAACTTGATACAAACCCTATATCAACCCGTTTGACCAGCGTGGTATAGTAGGCCAATTCCTCCTTTCAGAGGAGAAGCCTAGTCCAGCAGTGGACTGTTAAAGGCTGATGATGTTAAAATAACATAATTCCACAATTCTCTGGTAGACATGTATGCTAAAAATGTCTTTACTTTAGAAGGTATTGGATAATAGGAAGTAGAGGGAAAGGTACCAATTATAGGATACGTCCGCGATTTTTCGGTTCTTTCGGAGAGTAGGAAAGCATAAGGTAAGTATAGTCGGCTGTAATCGCATTAATCGCTTACCAGCAGACGATTCGTCTACACGTTTGCCACCTATTACGTAAAAAAATCCAAGCCAATGAAGACTGTATGACATAAATTTTTTAAGACACTATACTTTTACATATACGTACGATGCCAATAAAATTGACATGAATTCGCACTTTATCTGATCACAAAACAGTGTCATAAAGTTTTAGCCTATAAACATGAGTAGGTGCCTGTAAAACTCGCTATAAAACTGAGATGACGGTTGATAACCCTAAAATTACGCGGATTGATGGATTTCCAGAATTATTTATGACAAAAAAGATATCTCAAGAAAATAAATTATACGAGGGCATTTCAAAGTTTTGCGATGATGATGGGTGAGTAATGTTAATGTAACTCTCTATCGCGTAATTATTTATTATTACGTTTCGGAATACCTAGCTTACAAGCCTATGTTTTATTAAAATTTGTGAAATGTTCTATATTGATTTTCTCTAGATGATAGTGAAGAACCGAAGGTTGGGAGACATAGCTGGAACAAAAACATTAGTCTCAAAATACTCTATGCGATTAAGAGAACATTTCTGTTCATCATCATTATCATCCTAGTACTATCCAGGTTTCGTCCAAGACCCTCGCCTTAGAACGCAGGGTACGCCTGCTAGTCTAATTAGATATTATAGAATATAACTTTTCCAAAGAGCAAATGCCGTCTGACCACCGCGACATAAAGCGAAAGCGACATTCCATGGCTTAAACCAGTGTCAGTAAATTCAAGGTTACTGTCTCCCCCTAACAACTATCAAAGATCTTCACGATAGCCGAGACCGACGCGGCGACGGCTTAACATGCTCTCTGAGGCACGAATCAAGCGACAATTAACAATATAAGTATCGAGACTTAGAGCTCAACGAAAACTCACAAACTATTATTACTATAAATAATTATAAGCGATCCAACCCCAAAGATCGCGAGCTTTTAAGCTGAAATTTGCAAAATTCTAAGTTTAAGTGGTCGAAGCTAATTACTTACGAAGCGCCTAGCGGAGGATTGAAGCGAGAGTGGTAACAAGAACTTAAGTTGCGCTTTCTTAGAAACCTTTTACACTGTTGCGGTCCTAGTTATATACCTAGTTATGAATAAAGTTATGTACAAGAATGCAAATTGCGGTCGTAAAATGACGACGATAAAATAAAGAAGTGGATTTCATGATTCCTTTTCTGGTTTAAAACATACCTGTTCTTCTTGACAACAGACTTGAATCCGTTGCTAGTCTAATCCAGGGAATATTACTATACCTTTCGATTGCAGAAGTCAGACAGGCAGTCGCTCCTTGTTTAAAATGCACATCTTACAATAAAAAATAACATTTATGTATTTAGCTTCATTGACAGGCTTTTCTTTTTATTGAAGCACTCGCAATCGAGTCAAACATGAACTACTTGAATGTCACATTAATGTCTTTAAATTAGTTCTAAAATAGCTCTACATTGACTTCACGAGAATCGAACCCAAAGACATTTTCACAAACAAACGTAAAGCTTTATAGAGTCTTGTTTGTTATAACAATGATTAAAACATGATCTAATTTAATTCATCATCATTTCAACAGACAAGACATGCCACCGTCAATTTACTACAGTAATTGAATATTGTACCTAAGGTGACGTAACAAACCAGAACACGAGACGTAGATCCAAATACTCGTAACATCGAGCACTGACAGCTTAACATGCTATGTATACACGCTCTGTAAATGGGCCACAGACGGCACAGACCACTAGTACAGAGGCGACATGTCATGATATTTAATTACTAAGTTCCTACTCTAGTTAATAAGCACTGCGATTTTGGAAGAGCGTTTAGCGAAGAGTGACGTATAATTGCTGCTTTCGAATAATTATGTAACATAGGCACATTGTATAGAATTAATAAAAGTCGTTGGTTCGGCGATACACCGAAACCGTAGGTTCTAGGCGACTTGGGAAGGATTAATGGAATGGACTGTATTAGGGCGAGTTCTGGGTCGCCTAGAAAGGAGTAAGGGAAGAGGAGATGGATACGGGAGGAGGTGATTGAGTGTGTATAGGATACTTCCAGGATGGAAGGCACTTACCTTATACAGCCTTCTTCGTTTCTTTTCCTCTTGGTGTTTTCGTGATGTAGCTGCTTGTTTTCACTTCACTCACGAGCGGGTTTTCCTTGGTGGGAGCGGCAAAATCACATACAGCGGCGCGGCGCGGAGCGGTATCGAGACGGCGTTCTTAGCGAGCGGAATGTTCGAGACTGTCACTCGCGTTCACGATCGCGTCGGCGAATCAGGCGGAAGGCAGTGCCCTTCCAGGGAGTGGGATAGAGCGGGATGGAAATATGGTATCGCTCGCACTAGACGTGGAACGATTGATCTTGATGCGATTAGTTATATATAGGAAGGTAGATGGCGCTACCATATTCCCCCGGCCCTAAAGGGTTGCCTTTAGAAAAAATAGAATTGAACTTAGCTATGTTGGGTGTACTACCGCATAACCCATCAATAGGCTAAGACAGCGATATGACAATAAAATTAATCTAAATTAACCTTAACGAAAACTACAAACGCAATAATAGCGAAAACTACTAACTAAATACTTAAACTAAGAGGTAGGTCCAACTTCAGGCTAGATCTCACTGAGTTGGAAGCGGACGCGAGTTGATCAGTGCCTCGACTTGTGCAAGGACAGTTCAAGGCTCTTCGTAAGAGAGGATCTGTTGACCTATAACTTTGAAGAGATGCGTTTTAATTACTTTGACCATGCTTGCCCAACATCCACCGAAATGTGGTGATGCTGGTGGAATAAACTTCCAGTCAATATGATCTATGGAGAGTTCTTCCTTAAGACGAGTACGATAACCCGCGACGTGATTGAAACAAGTAGCGGGAACAAGTTCAATCAATTTACTAACGCGGTTGGCAACAAAAGTCTGCCAGCGGTGAGGAGAAGAATAAATCCTAGCGAGCACTACCTTGGAGTCGGAAAATGCGTATATTTATTAATAGAGTAGTGGGGCAAAACTGTGTCTTGAACCTTGTGGAGCAACTGAGACAGCAGAAGGGCCGCGCACAACTCCAGTCTCGCAACCGAAATGGTTTTAACAGGCGAGACCTTAGACTTGGCACAAACTAACTGCACCGAGTAGTTAGAACCAATGCGGACTTGCAGATATACGACTCCGCCGTAAGCACGCTCGCTGGCGTCAGCGAAACCTATTAAGTTGATGGTACATCCATCTACCAACCCAAGATGACGCGGAATAGCAATTTGATTGAGCGCGGTAAGCTCAATACAAACTGGCCCAAAGCGGCGACAATATGGTCAGGGGGTGTTTCATCCCACTCACACTTTGATAGCCAAAGCTCTTTGATCAAGAGCTTGGCGTACAAAATTGTGGGAGCCACAAAACACATTATGTCCCATAGTCGAGCCACTGTGGACAGCATAGTGCGTTTGGTGCACTTATCATCTGGTGGTAAGACGTCAAACCGAAAACTATCGCAGGATTTGTCCCAGCGTAAACCGAGAACCTTATGCGGTACAGACTTCTCAAACTCCATGTCTGGAGAAGCCTTATGAGAATCTGGTATGCGTGCGAGGACTTTCTTAGAGTTGCTTGTCCATTTGACAAGACCAAACTGGCCTCGCTTCAAAAACTGAATAAGCTCTTCACAAAGCGAAATTGCTAGCGGAGCGGATATGACACTACAGGCAATGTCATCCATGTACAAAGCGGAAGTGTAGTATAGTATAGTGTAGCGTAGCGTAGCTTAGCATAGCGTAGCATAGCGCAGCATAGCGCAGCATAGCGCAGCATAGCGCAGCATAGCGCAGCATAGCGCAGCATGGCGCAGCATAGCGCAGCATGGCGCAGCATAGCGCAGCATGGCGAAGCATAGCGCTGCATGGCGCAGCTTGGCGCAGCATAGTGCAGCATGGCGCAGCATATCGCAGCATGGCGCAGCAAAGCGCAGCATGGCGCAGCATGGCGAAGCATGGCGCAGCATGGCGCAGCATAGCGCAGCATAGCGCAGCAAAGCGCAGCATGGCGCAGCATAGCGCAGCATGGCGCAGCAAAGCGCAGCATGGCGCAGCATAGCGCAGCATGGCGCAGCATAGCGCAGCATGGCGCAGCATAGCGCAGCATGGCGCAGCATAGCATAGCATAGCTAATTAGTGCTTTATCTTACACACAGTTTTAGCACCCACCTTGATCTCTTGAAGAGCAGAACAACAACAAGACGTAATACAATGAGAAGTATGTAACGTAGGTACGGTACCCATAATCACATACCCAAGTACCGTCTCAATAGCGGGCGGTAAATCATATCGCTCACTACGAACTATGTTAGTTAGTAGCAAGTGCGGAAATATTGAAGCTCCGATCAAAAGATCAATGCCTGCCGGATTCGCAAACTCCGCGTTGGCTAACGGCAATGATTCGAGATGAGTGAGTGATGCTACGTCTACATTAGCGTTCGGCAACGTGTCTGTAATACGTTCCACGATAAGCGAAGAAATGTTAAAATTAATGTCCCTATTAAAACGCGAATGTATTTTAACATCTACGGAACCCCTGCAATGCCTTTCTGATCCGCCTATCCCTTTGACGGTTGAGTTAGTATTTTTAAAATTATTCCATAATCCGAGGTGTTTGAAGCATTCCGATGTTATTAGATTGGTCTGAGATGCGCTATCTAGCAGACAACGTACCATGTGCGGCGACCCATTAACATCATATACGATAACTTGCGCTGTCGCCAACAGTACCGTGTTAGACGCCGTACACTGCGTTTTGGCCCTGCGCGGATCATTATAGATGCGCGAGTGCCGTCCTCGCGTGCGCGTCGCCCGCGCAATGGATGTCATACACAACGATACTTCGCCCTCAGACGCGGAAGGCGCAGCTACCGTGGTCTGCTGCACCTGCGGCGCGAGTGTGTCAAGGTTAGCGGATTGGCTTGACAACCGGTTATTTTTATCTAAATGTAACAGTGTATGATGTTTTTGTTTACACGTGCGACATCTCGTTCTACTGGAACAATTACTCGTTTTATGTTTTATGCTTAAGCAATTAATGCAAGCTTTGTTATCTTTTACGCTTTTAAAACGAGCAATTGGATTTAAATCATTAAAGGTGGGACACTTATAGTAATGGTCGTGCACTATATTACTGCACAGACACTTCTGTGAATTATTACTATTAGATTCCGAACATGTTACGTAAGATTGTGGATTAGGGACTGAGTTATTATTACTATTTCGCGATTTATTCAACCTTTGTTTGTTGTTGTTAGTGTTAGACGGGCCAGGTGAACCAGACTGCGTATTATGAACTATTCGACACTGATCTTTGATGAACGAAATAAAACTATCTAGTGTAGGTATTTTATTATTGCGTTCCGTCATCTCGAATGCGCGAATTGTATCAGTGTCAAACTTTTTTAAAGCGAGTTGAAACAACATAAAGTCGGAAAGATCTTCTAATTTTAAATTCCTAAGAGAATTAACCGCG
The DNA here is from genome assembly GCA_944739405.2 of Euclidia mi. Taxonomy (NCBI): domain Eukaryota; kingdom Metazoa; phylum Arthropoda; class Insecta; order Lepidoptera; family Erebidae; genus Euclidia; species Euclidia mi. Next base: position 22,526,090 of record OX123205.2, read on the forward strand.
GTTACGAAGTTATCAATAAACAGCTGGAAATTCGAGACAGATGCGTTGCTGGACAGTTTGAGATTTAAAGCTTGGTCAAAGTACGTAGACGCTAGAACGCGCGTGTCTTGATATCTGTCAAGTAGTGACTGAAATATGACCTGATAATTCTCAGCACTGGGTGTGACACCTGCAAATACGGACTGGGCCTTCGGTGACAGTTTACCTATTAAATAGTACAACCTGTCAGCATCTGTCAGAGAACCATTATCGTGCACTGTAGACTTAAAACTTGCATAGAATAACGGCCAATTTCGTATATCTCCGTCAAACGACATAATCTCGATTGGCGGTAATCTCGGTTTGCGGGCAACGGGCTCTGCCGAACATTTACCCTCCAATTGCGATTGTATACGCTTAATAATACAATAAAGGTCTTCGAATGATGTATACGCCTGATAGTTCGGTTTTTCATCAGGATTGATAGAAAGTAATCTTGCGTTATAATCGTCTAACAACTTATGAAAATCTGTTCGAATACTATCTACTGTTATACAATAACTGAGAAATGCTTCGCTATTAGTGTCAGACATAGATGCGGTTTTTGAGCATTCATAGATATTTTGAATGCGCTCAAATAAAATATTGCGTTTTGCTTCTAAGATTGTCATCTCTTTGTCTTCCGACACGCGTGACTTCTTTTGTTGTGACATGCTTACGTAAGTATAAGCTAATGAGAACGAAACAAAATAAGAATATCTAATGTATCTATTATTTTACCTAAGTAGGCTAATTAGGCAACACTTTAGAGCTGAGGAAATAAAAGTTGCTTGAAATATGAGATTTATAAGACAACTATGATATTTCCAGAATTAATAATTTAATAAGTAGGTAGCTACATAAAAGTTTACCTACTGATGCGGGCGGAAATAACCATGTGACGGTTATGTGAATATATTAGGAGTATAGCTAGGTGCTATAACTGCCTAGGTATAGCGGTATAACGTATAAAACGTAAATGAATCCGACTCGTATGGATCAAAAAAAATGGTTCGGCGATACACCGAAACCGATTAGGGGTAGGCGACTTGGAGAAGGAAATGGACTGTATTCAGAGGATAGCGGTTCTTCGCCGCCTGGAAAGGAATTAAGGGAAGAGGAGATGGATACCGGAGGAGGTGATTGAGTGTGTATAGGATACTTCCAGGATGGAAGGCACTTACCTTATACAGCCTTCTTCGTTTCTTTTCCTCTTGGTGTTTTCGTGATGTAGCTGCTTGTTTTCACTTCACTCACGAGCGGGTTTTCCTTGGTGGAAGCGGCAAAATCACATACAGCGGCGCGGCGCGGAGCGGTATCGAGATGGCGTTCTTAGCGAGCGGAATGTTCGAGACTGTCACTCGCGTTCACGATCGCGTCGACGAATCAGGCGGAAGGCAGTGCCCTTCCAGGGAGTGGGATAGAGCGGGACGGAAATATGGTATCGCTCGCACTAGACGTGGAACGATTGATCTTGATGCGATTAGTTATATATAGGAAGGTAGATGGCGCTACCAGTCGTTATAAAAATATTCAATGAAAACAGAATATTTTTAATAAACATTTTTGTACTATCCGCAATACCTCAAAGTAACATGCACCTCTTTATAGTGTCTTCCTAACTGACGTTATTAAGTAATCTAGCAGTGTAGATTTAAGAAGATTAAGTAATCTAGAAGTAGTGAGATAGCACAAAGTATATCAACTGACAATATCATCTACGATTAAAAGCTGAACCAATTTAATCGTTCCGTCAGTCTAAACTAGCAGTCTAAGAGCATCCATTATAACATAAAGTCGTATCAAAGCGACTAAAACTAATTTATCTACTGCCAAGCTAAAAACTTAGCCTAGACGTTGCATTAAAATGTTGTAAAACTTCTGACTAAACGTACTTTGTAAAGTGCTGGAATCGTGACAAACTATAAAGGCGTATATCGATATTATATATTATATCGATTGTTTGTGATGCTTTTAATAATAAAATACTTTAACGAACTCAATGGAGTTTTGCATAAACGTTTTGAAAGATATAGAATAATGAAGGAATGAAATTGGATGAAATTTATTCAACTAGTGTGCAGTGGGAGAATACACTATGATTATATGGCGTTAGCGGACTTCAGTGAATAATATGTACAGATACATACATACATTCATAGACGCACGCCTGTTTCCAGAAGGGGTAGGCGGAGACTACGAACCGCCATTTGCTAAGATCCTGACATACATATATTATCTCTCTTGCTTCATTAACACATAAAACGTTTTATACATGCTTTTCGGTTCAGGGTCCGTCTAAAGTTTTATAAACAGTTCATTTTTTATCTGAACAATATATTATGGAATGTGTAACACAAAAATAATTTTTCAATTCGAACCAGTACTTTTTGAAATTAGAACGTTCAGCCATACAAACAAATACTTCAGCTTTTTATTTAGTACATATACATAGTAAATCAAGTATTTCTAAATCCTTATTTTAATTCAGTATTGAAAATTGAAACAATAATAAGCTCGTTAATTTTTGGTTACCCCACAAAACACACAGAGTTGATGTCAAATGCAATATTTTATTTGCAACTTCACAATAACGCATTGCGGTTAAAGGGTAATTAATATGCTAATTAAATAATGTGTTCGTTTTAATATGAAATATTAGATACTAAAGTTATAAGAAATTATTTTTGTAGAATGTAATGATGATGTACAACTTTTAGAAATATGAGTACATTTGTGATTTTTAAAGTATCTTGAGTGCACCTATAAATATAACCAATAGCATTAATAACAAGGAACCAAATATGAAAATAACCATATTGTATTCCTAACTCTTTTAACTAAAATGTTGTTTCCCCGTAGAAACTTTTAACCCAATTTAAGCCCATCAAGTATAATTTTAGCAGCCTAATCTAATGTGAGTCTCGATTGTCTTGTCTATTTGTGTGCAAAAAATTTATCAAATTAGGCTTAGCCGTTTCGACGTGACAACGGCACATCCGTATCAAATATACATCCATTCAATGTACAGCACCACTATAGATACACATTATTATTAATATTCTAAATATCGATCAAACATCGATTCGACAATCTGTTAATACGGCAATGTGTCGAAACTACCGAATGCTTGTCGATCGGCACCGTGACATTATCGACCGAATGGAGCCTAAAATCGTTGGAGGCCCAATTTATAGTTATTATAATAAATTTATGTTTCTGGTACAAGCTATAAACGCGAGCCTTCATGTTAAAGGCTCGGCGATAAAATTTTATAATTTATGTAATCACCTTTAAGAGTTCAATGAAGTGGGTGACTTGGTGCCATTTATGTTTTGATAAAAATTAAAAATACTTAGTCAAGTGTTCACGCCGTTGAATAAAACACTTGAGAAAAAAAATTTCAAGACTATGACTGATATAAGTTGATTGAAATCGGTATTAGTCGGGATGTAAAGGAGGTACTTAAATGTGTTAGTTAACAAGATAAAATATCGTTACGATTAAATGACTTTCGTGATTTTTACCCATCGCAGGTACTATTTATAGGATGGAGTTTGACGAACGACTTGAATGTTTTTGAAGTCTGCCCTCAACATACATTTCTATTGAGGAGCGCGATAAGGGAGAACGAAAAGGAGAAAGGGCGTCTAGACTTTTTCCTTTTCGTCCTCCCTTATCGTGATGTTTCTCAGGGCAAATTTTTGTGTGATATGAACATGACAATCTGCGGTCTGTTGGTATCTCCACTAGGCTGTCGCTACCTCTAAGGTTTAAGATATATACTCACGCCTGTATCCCCGAAGGGGTAGGCAGAGGTGTTATATTACACCCACATTTAGCCTTGCATTTTTAAGTCCCACGTAATAGCCTATTGCCGATACCGGGCACATCACCAGACTAACACTCAGTCATCTACATAGCTGTACCCATAGGTAGATACTGTTACTTTACGATGATATTGTTTAAGAGGGCAGTACTTCCCCGGGCGAGCCGGGCCATTCATGCTCAAAATCAATAAGCCTCTACTATCTACGAGTACATATCCCAATGCGAATGTAGCCTTGTAAAATGACCAGAAAGAAGGAATGGAAATTCCGTCTAATAGGAAGTCTATTATTTGTTATTTTCCATGTCCTTATCATACATCCTCAATTAATTTTATTACTCAACGACTCCATTTCCCTACAATAAAACGGTATTAAACTAATGGTTAAACGTTTATTACGGTATCACACAACAACATTAACGAGCGCGTAAACAATCGACGCGGTATATTTATATTAGGCGCAGGGTGTGTAGCTGATTGTTATCTTCTAACGAAAGTCTATTTTGATGCTACGCCCTTGCTTTGCGAACGTGACACTAGGGATTTGTGACGGGATTGGTCCATAAGGAAGAATCTAGTAAGACTCCTGTCAAATTATTTTTCATTAAAGTACTGATTTGTTACAAAACATTACAGTTCGTTACGTAGAAACTGTATAGTGGTTTTAACAAAATTATGTTATGATACCTACTTACTTCTACCATGCAAAAAAAACAGGCTGAAATCTGACTTAATGCATGAATATTTGTGAGACAAGGTTTGTAACACAGTCTCTATATTCCATGGTAAGTAGTAAAATAAAGAAACAAATATGGAAATAATAAACTGAAAATACTAACTAAACATTTGACTTTTTTTATATTGCTTTTTCTTAGTAGTAAATATTTAGTATCTCGGTCTGTATTTCTTAGGATCTGCTAATTTACGAAGAAAAGTGATATTAAAGTTACGAGAAATCGAATGAGAGTTAATATTTGTTATAAGGTACAATAGAAATTGATGCTATCAATTAAAAAGTTTTGCTTAGTTATCAGTTACACAGAATTTTTTAACACTTTGTGTCGACATAAAAACATAATATCAATTTAATCTTTTACAATGAACAATTTCTATAATTATTTTTAACAATAGCTTTTTATACGTACCTAGTAGATATTAAAATAAGCTCTGACTTTATTCTTGCTTTATACTTTTACTTGAAATTTCGGAACATGAAATTCCAGTAACACAACAGGTAACCCTGTAACGTACTAGAACATAGGATACAATATCCTCCTTTTTTGAAGTTGGTTAAGAACTTATATTGGGCCACTAACAATACTATTGGGCCCTACATGTATAAACAGACTATAACTGCGATTTATGAGGGCAAACTTATCCCAAAAAATCAACAAAATGTTTGTAGCAAGCTATCAGCTCAATGCGACTACAGCCTTAGAACATCATCAAAGCAATTACTACTAGACATATATGAAGTTAAAGATATCTTGCCATGACGTCCCGCTGTGAAATAAATATCTATAATAAATTGATTACCCGACAAAGGAGAAAACTGTAGAATTATAATGTTACAAAACAAAATAGGCCATAAATGTATAATGATTAACATACTGAGCTCACACTGAGAAGTATTAATTAAATTGAATAATGATTTTAATGATATTTTTTATGGTGGAAGAATGTCTAGTTTGCGGGCAATAAAATGTTATTGGTGAAATATTAATGTGGCTTAAGATCTATGGTAAAAATGCGCATGCTGAATAGAAAATAGAATTACTCAATTAAGCAGGTTTAAGCTCCACATAGTCCGTGTTGTGACGGATTAAGAATACGTTAAATTAATGTCACCACCCCATATCATCCCATGGGTGTCGTTAGAGCCGACAGAGGGAGCTTATTTTGCAGAGCACAGCACAGAAAGAGAAGAAAAACTTGATACAAACCCTATACCAACCCGTTTCGCCAGCGTGGTATAGTAGGCCAATTCCTCCTTTCAAATTAGAGGCCTAATCTAGCAGTGGACTGTTAAAGGCTGATAATGATGGTGAAGCTCCACATACAGTTTTAGTAGATCGAGTTTAAGCTTCAAAATGCTTATTGAAAGAAGATTAAAATAGCACCGAAGTGACGTTTCGCAGTCGAAACGTTGATTTTTACTCCTAGTCCTAATCGAAGAACTTAAGTGAGCTTAACTATTATGTGGAGCTAACAGATCTAGACTAGGGTCTCGAATGACATTTTAAAATGCATATGAGAATAAATTGTATTACCTTTAAATAAACCACTTGCCTAATCCCCAAACTTCTACCTAATGGAGATGGTAGGACTGCAACACACCGTTCTATATCTGCCACATAGTTTAACCCGTTTCTCCGCGGTGGGCAACAGCTTGCATTTATATTTAACAATTCATAATATTTAAAATGAAAGAAGATGGCTACGTATTGGAAATCTATGGTAGCCGAAGGGCATGGATATAGGCCTGGGCCGTGTGTACAAATTTAGCCAGTTTTACAATAGCTAAGGTACACTAAGGTAGGTATTGTATTGTTTTTGTTCTGCTTATGTAACAAGATGAAGAAAAACAACGTGACGAAAGGTTTGTGAAATATGCTAATAGTTTTTGGGAAACGTGGTTTTTGTTTGAGTTAAATTTATGACTTACGTACTATCGCAAGGTATGGAAACTAAAAAATATGCTGCTAGACTCTTATTATTCATAGAAAATGTAAATGAGAAAAAATATTGTATCTCATAATGAACCAAATATTTGTTATGCTGGCACTTCTCGATCGGCTGAGGCATTTGGACGCTGCGTTCGCTGAGTGAGGTACAGGCGAGAGGTTCACATCCACACGCTTCATCCAAAATAGCAAAACCCGCTTTTTTAAACTTATTACAAAACGGTTTCCTGCAGTGTCCATTCCGCTAGTTATCTGAAAGTTTCGACCTGACCTGCTGGTCGAACTTAGTTAAGAATATACCTACTACTTATCGATTTGATTTTGCACTTTATGAAGGAACTAGAGTTAGACCGCGGCTCCGATCAGATCTATCATATGTACCTATGTATAGATTTCCTTAAAGTAAAAAAGACAACTGTCTAACGATTTTTCTGAATATTTTTTAATTCAATTTAATGGGGTGCATAGGGTTCCCACCAAGAACTTAGGGTCCCAAGCCAACCTCACCTGCAAGTGGTGCACTTGCCGATCAACGGACGAGGCTCTGGCAAACCAAATGTCCCAATAAGCGGCAATAGGCTCGCCACCTATTACGTGGGATCAAAACACTGGCGAAAAGTGGGCGTTTAATATGCCTCTGCCTACCCCTTCGGGGAAACAGGCGTGAGTCTATGTATGTATGTATGTCAATTTAATAAATTCCAGTAATACTATCACAAATGTAGGCAAACAGGCTCCACAATATTGGGTTCTTTGAGTACTCCCATTAAAAACCTATGCGTTTCTCAGATACGGAGTAAAGACAAAGGCGTTATGACAATATTTGTAACAGGACAATACTGTACCAAAGGCCGAAGCACGCACGACACGGCAAGCGCTATAAAAGTCGCTTTTCGACCCGCAGTGCAGTAGCTTCGTGCACGAATGTCTTATCATACTCATGCACACAAAATCCAGGGAAAATTAATAATATTTTTGTAATTAATATGAGTCATAAGAAAGGAAACATTTGCAAAAATAATAACTAAAACTAGGCGAAACATACGATACAATCTCCAAATCGCGGGATATTTAGATATCTCAGTAAAAATGTATTTTTGGTTATGGTTAGCTTAAAGCGAACCTTGAATTAAGATCACATAGTTAAAAAAATACCTATAGGTTTTAAAACTGTAGCAGCAAAATTAAACTCGGTTCAAAGCTAAACCCTCAATCGTCACCGTAATCGTTTACAAGAGAGCGTTATTACAAAATTAAAACTTGATAACGTTCTCTTTTTAAAGTCAGCTAAAATGCAATATCAAACCTCGTGACATGTTATTGCGATCTAATATCAAACGTAAAAACACAATTCAAAGTAGTCGTTAAATAACCACTGCATTTAAAGAAGTGGATGTATCTATCCTCTTACCGACAACGTTGCGTACCTAAGCTTTAAATATTATATGACGGCTCCTGTATGTTATCAAAGCCGTTTATTATTTTTATAATTCTTGATCCGCTTGTGCAGCAGCTTTATGTTATATTATATAACATGCTATAAGCTTCCTTAGAAAATGCCGTTCTTTGAGAATTGTTGTTGCATCACAGACGTTATTGTAGCAGACTTGTTTATGAACTATCATCCTAAGCTGCACTTTAGTTCATACTATACCACGATAGAACGTTCTAATAGAGCTTAGACATCTTTGTGGATTGAATCAGTTTACGCGGTAAAAACATCTGGATGAAAAAACAATTACCGACTTAAGCAAGACTACATTCCGCATCGCTTCGTGCCTTCGCTTGGGTGCCGTTTGTGTTTCTCCGCATCGTTGCAACTGTGGGGAAGCCGTCGATAGCCTTGGCCACCATGGCCTATCATGCAGCAGAAGTGCAGGGCGTATTTCCAGACACGCCCATATTAATGACATAATCCGTCGTGCTCTTTCCACCGCCGGTGTACCAGCTCATCTTGAACATAATGGTCTGGTACGTGACGATGGGAAGAGACCAGACGGTATGTCATTATTACCTTGGAAGTTGGGTAGGCCTCTGGTGTGGGACGCCACCTGCGTCGATACCCTTGCGCCATCACATCTTCTAAGCACAGCTGGTTCAGCTGGCGCTGCTGCTGCATCGGCGGAGACCCTCAAACGGCGCAAATATCAAAATCTAGTTGGGAATTACGTTTTTGAGCCGTTTGGGGTCGAAACGCTGGGGCCATGGGGCCCGAGTACTCGTGCTCTATACAGAGAAATAGCAAAAAGGCTGATCGATGCTTCCCGTGACCAGAAGGCTGGCCTATTTTTCGCAGAGAGAATAAGCATTGCCATCCAGCGTGGCAATGCTGCCAGTCTTCTGGGCACGCTACCAGTAGACAGCATTGCGGAGGAATTCTTGGACGCAGTATAGCATATATATTATTATATATTTCATTTAGTTTTCGTTCTTTTTCTTTTGTTCTTTTCTTTTCTTAATTGTAGATTAGTTTTAGGTTTAGCTCTTATCTTTAATATTTAATTATTACAATTTATATATATATATATATGTTTTGTACCTATTACGCAATAAATTTCTCTTATTTACAGCAAAAGGATGGATTCTCCATTCGGTTGTATTTTTTATTTTTGTTACTACAGAAATCCGTCACTTATTATCAATTACGATTAAGTATTCTTTTTTCAATAGGTTAAACTGCCCGTTTGGTCCCATCCAAGTTAGGCAATTTGAAATGTCTCATTTCATCATCATTCCACTATATTTGTTTCACACAAAGGTGAACCGATAGAGAATACCAAGCAAAAAGTATTTTTTTTAATAATAATAATAATAATAAATTAATTTCTCAAAAAACACAGATACAAATAGTATTCTTATAATATTATATTAAACTTACGGCTAATAGTGTTCAAAGAATTGGGAAGAACACCAGACTCCTGTACTAGTTAAAAACTGTATCACAGGCAGATGGGTCCCTCTTAACAAATTTGTTGATTTGTATTTTATCAATACAGCAATATAATTACATAACTTGGCAGTATACAATATAATCAATAATTAAAACTAAGTTACTAATTATTAGGTACCTATTAATAATCATTGATCGTATATTAGAATCGATATATTACGTGTTGTGCATGATAAACAAAACTGTAATCGACTTGGAAAACTGCGGGTCAGCAGAATCGCGAATAGGGTCAGTGTTAGACAATTTAGCATTTATTTATAATGTTATGTAATAGTTACGTGCACTTATAAACTAGATGAAACAATGTTATGTTAGTAGGTCAATATTCTAATGAGGTGTTAACTTTATAAAATAGTAGATGAAATATACGTATTGTCTTATTAAAATAAGTTTGTTGTATTCTATACTGAGAACTTAGGTATCTCCATAATCAATGGTATTGATGTATCTCCTCTCGGCCATTATTTTCGCTGGACAGTCAATGCATCCTGTAATATGTTTGCTCGGCTTTTTGTAGTGCAAGCATGTAGCACACTGTGGTTCTTCTGCCTTTTTCGCGCAATCCTTTATAGAGTGGCCTCGATCACCGCAATGTCCACAGATGTATGTAGCCTCCCGACAAGTCTTAGCGGCATGGCCATATTGCTGGCACTTAAAACATCGCGTAACCAATGTAAAGCCTTTTACAGGGCATGAAGACCAGTTTACGAATACTCTATCTTTAGTAATGAGAGCTTTCCTGATTTCTGCAGAGACCTCTATAATGTAGTTGCAGGTCTCACCGTCTTTCTTGCCCGACTTGTGGCTTAATCTTACCGAATCGAAAAAGGTCTCGAGATTGCAACTCGGCAACACATCGGCTAGATTTTGGTGGTACAGGCAAGTAAATACTTCCTTTTCTTGCATTGATGTGGGCACACCTATAACTACCACCCTTGGTTTCCGCTTATGAGGCTCGTCGATTTAAGACCTGAGTTCGTGAGCTGCACTGACTGTTTGAGCTTCTGTATATCGTCTTTAGTGTCAGTGCTGATTATAACACCGCCGTTTTTTATCTTATGTAGGCCGGGTACGTGAAGCTTCATCTGCTCAGGACTGATAATTTTTTGGACGAGAGATTTTGTGTCGTCGCCTGATTTCAATTTATCTTCAGGATAAATGGCTATGGTATTTAAATTTAATTTAATCGGATGAATATAATTGTTGGTACCTTTCTTTACCATATCAGCAAAAGACTTGGTAACGGGAAGTTTCGACGATTCTTCAACGGTCCGTTTAAGGTTCTCCAGTTGATGTGAAAGGTCAATTTGTTCTTCAAGGGATTGTATTGACGAATAAGCTTGGACTGTTCTAACTTTCAGGGACTGGTACCGTACTTCCATATGAGATTTTGCATTGTCAACTTTACGGCATAGATAATTAATTCTCAGTTTCTGCTCCGTGTTCATCTTACCCTCAGATACAATAGAACATATCTCATTGAGGCTTTGTTCAATGATCGTCATCCAGGACTGGATCTCCGGAGTGGGCATCACATCGTGCACATCTTCACCTTGACTCGGCGCATTAGGTCTCGTTGGGGGTGCAGGTGCGGGCTCTACCGGCGGTGTAGGAGGCGGGGAGCGCACGGTCTTGCTACTCCTGTTGAAGGGGCTGCTATCCATTTTGTGTTTCGGTTTTCTAATTACGCGTCAGACATATTTATGTTATGTCTATGCATATTACACATGTATAACACTTAGTAGGTCACGATTCAGCAAGTTATTTGTTAATTTTAATACTTATTTTAAACACGTCTGTACTCAACGGAGGTATAAATTGACAATAAATTATCAACAACATAAGCCTGAATCATAAATATTAACTTGTATCTATATAAGTTGATAGTAAAATGGTACCTAGCATTAGTTTCTAGTTTTCTACCATTCCGCATAATTGTAAATGTAAATTGCCCCTAGAAATAGTAGAGAAAATTGTGCAATAAACTGGTATTCAAATATTAAATAGTCTAGTTGTACAGGTTTTTTCATTTCATTTCATTTATTCAATAACAATATACAATTGTGTTTGAATGTGACATAAAATTAACATAAATTCATCAAAATTAAAGAAAAATATATAAGTAAATCATCATCAGCCTTTATCAGTCCACTGCTGGACTAGGCCTCTCCTTTGAAAGGAGGAATTGGCCTACTATACCACGCTGGCCAAACGGGTTGGTATAGGGTTTGTATCAAGTTTTCCTTCTCTTACAGTGCTGTTTTCTGCATAATATGCTCCCTCTGTCGGCTCTTACGACACCCATGGGATGATATGGGGTGGTGACAATCCGTATTCTTAATCCGTCACCACACGGATATGTCTGATAAGTAAATTGGTCCATTAAAAATTACATCTAAAACAATAACAGCAAATAAAAACAACAAAATACACAAGTCACAATAATACAAAAAATAAAATATTAGATTGATAAAAACGCATTCAAACAATTATATAAAAAAAATCAGTTTCAAACAATTATTAAAAAAAAAAATGTCAGTATCTATAAATTATAATTATAACAATAATGTCAATATATAAACAGTCCAATTAATTCTAATATAATACTTAATACAAATGTCAATATAGTTAAAATAAAATTAAAAAGGAAAAATTAATTCATATTGATAAAATCCTCAATGGAATAAAAACAGTGTTCTAATAGGAAGTCCTTAAGCTTTCTTTTAAATGTGTGCAGATTATATATTTCATCCTTAAGTTAGTCAGGTAAACAATTGAATAACTTCACCGCTTGGTATTGCATACTGTTTGACAATATCCAGTTTTGGTTTTGATTTGTATTTTAAATGTTTTGTCCTAGTATCTTCTCTCAGCTGTCTTTCATTTTCTGTCTCATAATTGTGTATATTTTTAGCTAAGTCACTCAAAACTACCAATAAGTAAAGGCATGGCACCGTTAACAAAGAAAGACTTTTGAAGTATTCCCTACAGGACTCCCATTGCGGTATGCGAACAATGGTTCTAATTGCCCTTTTCTGTAACACAAATGCCCTGTAACCGTTATATTTGTAGCTATTGCCCCAAAGCTGTATACTATACCTCAGCCGCGACTCCACTAAAGCGTAATATACTGTAATCAGGTTGCTAACATCAACTTCATCTCTTAGGCTCCTCAGTGCGTAGCACGCAGATGAAATTGTTCCATCGATAGCCTTTAATTCTTGTTTCCAATTAAGTAAGGAGTCTATATGTACGCCTAGAAACTTAACTGTATTGACTAACTCAATTCTGTCTGTATTTAAAACTACGTCTAAGTTTTCATTACATCTACATGTGGATTTAAAGAAGATTATATTAGTCTTTTTTGTATTTATTTGTAATCTATTAGCGCTAAACCACTCTTGAAAGCACTCAAGTATTAAATTAACTTTAGTGTTCAGCAGCTGTGTATTATTTGCACTTATTACGGCGTTAGTATCATCTGCAAACACGACGAGGTTAATGTCAGAATATAATTCATTAATATAATTAATTAGGTCATTTGTGAACATAAGGAATAGGATGGGACCAAGTATTGATCCCTGCGGCACGCCAGTCGTAACTGTAATTATTTGAGATCTGTATGTTTGTTGGCAGTTATGCTTATCGATACTTTTTATCTCCACAAACATTTTTCTGTTTTTTAGATATGACTTAAAAAAATTCAGAGCCTGATCGCGAACACCATAATGTTCCATTTTCATTAGCAGTATATCATGATCAACAGTATCGAAAGCAGAGCTGAGATCCAAGAAAACTGCAGCTACTTTCATTTTGTTATTTAGTCCCTCAACTACATCATTTATTAGAACATTTATTGCATCTACGGCACTTAAGTTTTTTTGATAGCCAAATTGCCTAATATTGATTACTCTATTTCTATTTAGGTGGCTGATGAGACGACATTTTATTAATTTCTCAAATATTTTTGCAAGTGTAGGAAGTACTGATACTGGTCTATAATTTTTTGGATCTGTTCGAGAACCTTTCTTAAATATTGGAACAATTTTAGCAATTTTTAGCTGTTCAGGAAAAATAGACGCATCTAAGCATTTGTTAAAAAAACAGGAAAGTGGTTTGGCCAGTATGCCGATATGCTGCTTTATCACCGAAATTTGAATTTCATCAAACCCACTTGAGGTTTTAGAAGTCATTCCTTCGACAGTTTTTTTTACTTCGTTAGGTGTTATTTGTGAAAAACTCATAGAATTGTTCACCCTTTCAGTACCCTTTTGTAAATACTGTAATGCCCGATTTTCATTAATCGCTCCAGGAGCTTTAGGAAGTTGACAAAAACTAAATTGTTCTGCGAATATATTTGCAATATCACGCGGTTCTTTAATAGTCGTATTATTACATAGCAACGTTATTTCCTGACAGATCTTTCCTTTAGTTTTATTCCTATGACGATTTACGACCTGCCATATTTCTTTCGGAACATTGTTTGCCTTTTTTAACTGATTTATAACAGCATTCCGTTTCGCGGTTTTTAAAACTCGGCGATATAATCTCATGTAATTACTTTTGTATGTTAAAATACTACTATGTATACTATATGTACTATACATACTTTTGTATGTTAAACGAATTGTAAGCACTTAATATATAACTTCACTTCAAAACTTCACGCCTTTTATCCCCGAAGGGGTAGGCAGAGGTGTATACACACCCACACTTCGCCAGTTATGTTAGGTCCTAATGTAGCCTATTGCCATCTACCGGGCACATTATTAATTAATATGTTAGAAAGTTTAATAAAGGTATTAAAATTATACATAGGTCATCATCATCATCATCATCATCGTCCTAGCGTTATCCCAGTTGCATCCAAGACTTCTCGCCTTCGAACCCGGGGTCCACTTACTACTCTAACCAGATCTGACAGAATATCAGCTTTTCTACAGAGCGACTGTCGTCTGACCTCCGCAACCCAAAGGGATAGCGATATTCCATGGTTTAGACAAGTATCAGTTTATTTGAGGGTACTGACTCTCCGTAACGACTTTTAAAGAACTTCATGGCAGCCAGGACCGACGGTTTAACGTGCTCTCCGAGGCACGGGGCAAGCGATGATTAACAATTTAATACGCACTTAACTTCGCAAAAGTCATTGGTGCGCGCCGTGGATTCGAACCCGATACCCTCTGCATAGCAGTCTGTTCGTATATCCACTCCAGCTATCGCTGCCTTAAAATTACACATACGTATAAATGATACATTCCTGGAGAGGCTGGAGAATGTTTAGAGTAAAATTTTACTAGTATCATAAACGTGAAATTTTGTAGAATGTGTGAATGGTTTTACACAAAAACCATTGAACCATTTTCGATGAAGCTTTACGGTAATATATACGTAGCTTATACATTAGAATAGCATATGGGCTAAGTTTCTTTTGTCTGTATAATAAAAATACATTTTATACATCTTTGAGACCGGGGTTAGACCGGGGTTGTTTAGGACTACTGCTACCGCACCCGGCTCTTACACAACTATTAAGTACTAGAGGATGCCCGCGGTTACACCCGCGTTATTTAAGGTTACTGCTCTGCTGCCGTCGCTCATAGACGTTAGTACTATCTATTCTATGCTCATAGCGTGATGTTATATAGCCTATAGCCTTCATCGATAAATGGGCTATCTAACACTGAAATAATTTATCAAATCGGGCCAGTAGTTCTTGAGATTAGCGCATTCAACCAAACAAACTCGTCAGCTTTATATATTAGTATAAGATATCCGAATATAACGTATAGCCTTCCTCGATAAAAGACCAGTCGTTCCTGAGATTCCGGCGTTCAACCAAAACAACAAACTCTTCAGCTTATAATTTTAGTAAAGACTAGCTATAATAAAAAGCCTTCGTTGATATAATGTAAACGCTTGCATTCTTAATACCATAAAGCGTTGTACAATGTGTTGTTCAATCCTAATACCCCCACGTATCTCAAAGAACGTTTTAAGTTCCTTCATGACACACATTTAAAGACCTTGAGGTCGTCGGTGGATCTGAGACTGCAGATGCCAGCACATACCACAAACTACTACGATAAATCCTTTGCTGTTCAGGCTGTCCGTCTGTGGAATGCGCTGCCGGTCGAAATTTGGCAAGCTAAATCATTGAAAATATTTAAAAATGCACTAAAGAAGCACTATCTGTCAATGTAAACAAATTGTATCACTGTATATTGTGTTTATATTATTATATGTATGTATATGTATTATATGTAAATTGTACCTACCTATATATACATAAATGTATATTATGTATCATTTATGTATATTATGTATTTATTTATATGTTTAGCACCTATCATATCTATTGTATGTATGCCTGCTTATGTATGTATATATATTATGTATGTATATAATAAAAACAATTTCTAGTAAGCAGATACTTTTGGTCGCTACACATCAAAGCTTTTTGTCATTTTCAGTCTGTCCATCCTAAGGTTGCCTGTAAGAGATCGCACTCAGCGATAAGGCCGCCCTTGTGCATTTGATATGTATCTACATTTAAGTTATTTACACCAAATTTGTACAAACATTTGCACAATAAAGCAATTATCTATCTATCTATCTACACCTTTACGTATACTACACGATAAAAATAACTACAGACAGCGACATTATTTAGCTTGCACGATGCGAATATACAAAGTAAATAGTTCACCGCATTACTCGTGACATACCTTCAAAGGTTTCTACTCCCTTACAGGTTTGGGATACTCTACTTAAGCTGTGGTTGTACAAGATGTGCGAGTAAACGTAAGGGCAGGATATTCGCTAATCTCTAATTGAGTGAAAAAAGTAGAAACAGCGCAGTAGTACTCCCAATACTATGAATAAAACTATTATAGAAAAACCTCAAGTAACTACGCGCTAAGGTCTTTGTCATTAAAATATGTTAGATGGACTGACTGTAAGTATAAAGTGATGCCACCTTTTATCGACCACAAAAGAAGGCAGTTAGTAGTTTGACCTATTATGTAAGTATGAGATATTGTTGGAATAGGTTATGTTTGAAATATAAATAGTTTTTATGATAAGTCAAATCGATTATATCGATTTGGTAACGTTTTGTTTAGTATATTGTAAATTTTTACTATGGTCACACTGAACTGTCATTCACTTCCGCTTCTGAAAATTTGCTTGGTCGACACGTTTTGGTCTTGCGCTCACGCAGTCTTGTATTCTTGCGTTTTTGAATTGAAATAAATTGATCGCCTTTTGGAAAGCGCATCCTGATAGCTTCGCGACTAGTTTTGTGATAAAAGATAAACTTCTAACATTGAACATTGTAAAACTTGTGTGAATCCGTGTTTGGTGCCCGAGGAGTAGGACTTCGCCGAACTGGACCCTGCGGTAGCTATAAGATACTTCATTCATCTATTTTGGCCAATATATTTGTATGATGTGTCAAGCCTGACATCAGTGAAGATTCAGTAAGTAAATCAATATTGTAACCTTGTAATTCACTGTGCAACACAGTACAGTTATGTCTGAGATTTGTTGTGGCTGACAAGGACTGATGAATATAATCACGCTGCCACCAATCTCTGCAAATAATCCCAGTCCTTTCTAGCCAAACTCTAGACAGGTTAATATTTGAATTTGACGGCCATATAGGCCGTCACACTCAGAAAAGACTCCCAAATTAGACTTGTAAGCAAGGGTACACATTATATCCACACACGTAACTAAAAGTGAATGAAGTGTTGATAAGCCTTGCCATGTGCTGTGTTGAGAGCTGATAGCCTTGGTTTTTTTTAATCTAGTCTTTCCTTTGTACTAAGGCCTCATTGGTCGATGTGATATCTCAAAACACTCAACACTAACATCTCAGTAGTAAGGCAGCCCTCGCTTCACGCCTAGCCTCTGCGCTCATCTCTCGTAGTATTACAAGCTTATCTTTAAACAGGTCAGGTGTACCAAGCGTTACGACTCGACAAATACGCTGTAATTCAGATGTGTGTGCAAACGTGGTTTAATAGAGAGGTGGTAAAATATCATTGTTTTTGTTTTGTACAGACGAACTTGTTATCAAATGGTATACTAACCGTCTGTCCAACTTAATATAGTAAGTAGAACAAATCTTCCTAAAGACTGACAATGCTATTGTGACGCATATTAGAAGCAGCATATGGCCAGCACTGGACTCTGAAAGGCTGTATGATGAACTTCTTCTAAAATTGTTCGCATATTTTAGTGTATCTCATATGCTACTAGAATTTCTAGGTGTCAACTATTGCGAGAAATTGTAGGTATTCTATATGTTATACTATTTTATAAGCTATATCAATTCATAGTTTCATAAAAACTTGTTCAGCAGTTTTTGCGTAAAAGAGTTTAACCATTCATTCATCTATCCTCACGAATTTTCACGTATAAATACTAGTAGGAAAGTTTTTCGGCGAGATTACTTTAATACTAAGCAACAAGAATACAGGGAAAAAGCAAGTAAAAAAAAATGGCGTTAAAGCAATTCTCTGTGACTTGGTTTCTTATTATTTCGTGTCTTATTTACTAAGTTGCTTCGGCAGATTAACATCTTTTAGTAACAGTATAAGATATCGTCTGTTTAATATTGAATTAGCTGTATCAAAGTAAAAGTAACTAATTATCACATGTTTTATTGAAGAGGCATGAACGAATTGTTCTGATCTAGGATGGTAAACACCTTCTGGTCAATTGACTATGTATATGTTTAGCGTATTACTCGATGCCATTGAACCCAAAACTTGTCAGAGGCACTAATTTACCAGCGAGATAACAGATAAACATAGGTGTCTAAGTAAGACACATAAATAGGTACATAAATATATATCTATCCACACCTTAGTCTGCCGTATTTTTTGTATAAAACTTATGAACGAAAAAAAGTTTTTGTACGGTTTTCACCAGTAGATAACTGTGATTCTTGAGGAAGGTTCAGGTGTATAATTCAAGCGGGCGAAGTTTAGTTAAAGATAAATTACATCAAGACTCAGAGTAAACGAATCATGCTCGTCAACCACTAAGCCAACAATGCAGTTAAACCACAACACGAAATATGTATTTTTAGTACCCAAATTATCTATGAAGTAATAAAAATTCATACTTTCCACATATCCAATACAAATCCAATATCAAATAACCGTACAATTCAACACGCACCGAACAGAACTAACTTTCACAGAACCGCACTTCGCATTAAAATAACCAGTTTACAAAAATCGCAGTAAACACTGGCGGCCTATCTAATTACGATATGAAATTATTGAGTGTCCCTCATAATTTCAAAACTAGAAACTAAAAATTTGTTTTCAAAGTGCTAGTAATTTGCATCTAGGGTCTGCGTGCACTTAGGGCCTCTGTACACAAGCATACTTCTCTTCTGTCTGTCGTCACGCCTGTCTCCCACTGAGGTAAGCAGATACTATGGAACGCCAATTGCTCCAGTTCAACAAACTTCTTTTGCTTCCTCGATATTCATTAACCTCATCATGCATGCTTGTCGGTTAGGGGTACTTTAATTTGGCCCGTTTTTAGTAGGTCACCTATTTGGTCGGCGTATGTCAGCCTTGGGCGTCCCCTACCGACATCTCCATTCATTCTTACACGATACACTTCTTTTGTATTTTTTCTTTCATCCATCCGTTCCAAAAAGCATACTTAAACTGTTATATTAGTTGCTTACTATAGATAGTCACTAAGCGACAACAGCAATATTAATTCATAGTGACTAGAATGAAATGTTATTAAAGAAAGAGTAAAAAGAAGAAAGCTTTTATATAGGAAAATAGTATTTTAAGATAAATAGTCTTGAAAAAACCACGCAATCTGTCCGTGTGTCGAGATCGTCAGAACAAAAGTCATCTGGATTTTCAAGATAGCGGCGTAGCAATTACAAAACATTCAGTTCGTAGCTAAGACTACTTTGTTAAATCTGTGTTCGTAGGTATCAGGCGTGTAGCTGTTGAGTCTTTAGTGACCGAATAGGTCACTTGCTGTTCACTGTCATGTGCATGAATCGTGCGTTACTAGATCATCATCATCATCATCATGTCAGCCAAGTGATCTCCATACTGCTGGACATAGGCCTCACCAAGTTTCTCCACACAGAAGGATCTTGAGCCCGCATCAGACCACGTTACTAGAAACTTACTACGTAATTATGCAACTTAAATATCGGATATTCATTCAGCCTAGGGCCCCGGTTCACGTTGCCTCGGCCCCTGTTATCATGAAGATAATATATTATGTCAGTCGTTACGTTAAGACCCCTTGCCCAACAATGGGACAGTACTGGGTTAGACTCGTTAAGTAGCGTCAGTAATCTTGAATATGCGCTGGTTTAAACTATGGAAAAGCGTATCCCTTTAGGTCGCAGCGGTTAGACGCCAGTCACTCTGAATAAAAGCTAATAGTCTGTCAAATCTGGTGTGACCAGATCCCAGACTCCAACGCAAAAGTCTCGGGTGCAACCAACATAACGCTAAGACGATGATGATTTACGTAGCGTAGTGTACGAAGGACCTTAGAAACGAGATAGAAACAAAACTTTCTTTCTATAAAACTGAGTGCGTTTTCTACACAGTTTATGTGTTTGTATTCAAACGTCTCTGGATCCTTTATCTTATCGGTTTATACCTATACTAGAGGACGCCAGCAGCTACGCCTGCATTATTTTTTAATTTACCCGTTTTGGCCAATCCCGTGGGAATTTCCGGAAATCCCTTCTTAGTCCCTACGGTCCCCAAGGAACATACATGCCAAATTTCAGCTTCTTGCGCCCAATAGTTTCGGCTGCAGCGTGTCTGTCAGTCAGTCAGTAACGCAAGGATTTTATATATTGAGATAATGAGCAGGCTGTACCGTAAAATGTACATATCGTCACGCCTTTTATCCCCGAAGGGGTAGGCAGAGGTGTATTTCTACACCCACTTTTCGCCAGATATACTTTAGTCCCACGTAATAAGGGGCGAGCCTATTGCCGTACCGGGCACATTTCCAGACTCCGTGCTGCTACTGAGAATTTCGTGACAGAAAAACCCAATAACACTGCCCGACCCAGGAATCGAACCCGGGACCTCCCGATTCCACGCGCACATTTATGCCGCGAGACCAACGAGGCAGTCGTATAGGGTTTGATGTCGAGTTTTCCGTCTCTACGCAAAGATGGTATTTGCATCTGTTATCCCTTAGTCGCCTCTTACGACACCCACGGGAAGATAGGGGGTGGTGACACTTGTATTCTATGCCGTCAACCACACGGCCGTAAAATGTATTTATTAAATATAATAAGATTTATACAAGTTTTACGTATCGCTTCCTAAATGCGTTAATTACTAAGGTCTTTATTTCCTGACTTTTCGACCGGCTTACATTAGTCGGGGTCGCGGGTAGACCAAAGTACTAAGATATGTGTATGTATAAGTACAAAGGAGATGTACCATTATATTAAACGTAACTAAGTCTTAAAATACTATACAAAGAAATATATACAGAACATACAAAAAAAATATATACAGAAAAAAAAAACATTTAGAGCGCGTCATGAAATTCATCCACATTGCCGTCAACTGGCAGCGTGCCCAGAACGCTGGCAGCATTGCCACGTTGTATGGCGATACTTACCTTCTGGGCCAAATACAACCCAGCCTTCTGGTCACGCGAGGCGTCGACAAGTCTCTTTGCGATGTCTCTAAAAAGAGATCTTGCACTTAGACCCCATGGCCCCAACGTTTCGACCCCAAACGGCTCAAATACGTAATCCCCTACTAGGTTTACGTATTTGCGCCGTTTGAGGGTCTCCGCTGTAGCAGCAGCAGCGCCCGCACAACTAGCTGTGCTAGGAAGATGTGATGGCGCGAGGTTATCGACACACGTTGCGTCCCATACCAAAGGCCTACCCAACTTCCATGGCAGTAAAGACATACCGTCTGGTCTTTTGCCGTCGTTGCGTACCAGGCCCTGAGGTTCAAGGTGGGCTGGTACGCCAGCGGAGACAAGAGCCCGACGGAGAATGTCATTAAGGTTGCCGTGTCGTGAAATACGACCCGCGCTCCTGCTGCATGATAGGCCATGGTGACCAAGGCTGTCGACAGCCTCTCCACAGTGACAGCGATATGGAGTAACACATGGCGCGCCTAAACGGAGGCAAGACGCGATGCGGAAGGTCGTATCGTCCAGCATGGTACCGATGTTGGACGATGGCAGTGCTTGAATCCAGAGGCCTGACTCCCACTCTCCCACAGCCAGTAGACGAGCACGCTCTGCAGCATTAGACGATGTGCTAAGAAGGTTTTCTCGTATTCTGCTGCAAAGCGGTCCATCCCACTGCCTCTGAGAGGATAGGTTTCGGGGTAACTCAGTGCTTGGACAAGCTCTTCTCCAAGCATTCGTGGCATCGGTCTTACACGGCACCTCAGAATCGACCAGTGTTGGTGCTAAGATTTTCCTGGTCAATTCTGCAGTGCTGTGGACCGAGGACAGGAATGCTGGTAGGCTAACATCAGAAATTTTTCGAATACCGAGGCCGCCAAAATGTACAGGCAAGGACGGCTGTAGCCACAATCGGTCATTCAGTGCTATATTCAAAATATTACTAAGAGTAGTTTGTATAATTTTGTCCATTTCGATGAGTAGGCTCGAATATTTCCAAAAAGGCGAAGCTCGAATAGCGTGAGTAAATTTAGGCACGAAAAGACAATACCGAATTATAGTGAAAGCCGAATGAATGTTAATTTTGAGGAGCCTGTCCGAAATTTCACTAAAATTTTGAATTTTTTCATGAATAAATGTATCGAAACCTTGGTCTAAAATCGGGGACCCAAGGAGGCGAAGAGAACTTTTTTCAATGTGGGTTATATTGGGAGTCAGAAATTGAAATTTGGAAAGTATAGAGGATTTATTTAAATTGTCGTTTATGAAAATTTCACATTTAGTTGGATTTAGGTCTAAGCCTATGGATGAAAATTTAGATTTCAAGAAAGCCAGATCTTGATAAACAGTCTGTACGTCGCCTGCCAGGGTTCCGTCATCTAGGTACCAGATATTGAATTTTGAATTTAACTGGCTGATGATTGGGTGAATAGCTAGGCTAAAAATGAGTGGTCCAAGAGGGTCACCTTGTTGACAGCCAACGGCGGATTCCAGAAGATTTTCCTTGAAGATCAATTTTGAAGGGTTTCTGTAACACTGCCAAAGAAAGTTGTAAATTTTGGGTGTTTCAATTTTAGCTTGTGTCAACAAGGTGTCCCGGTTCACTGAGTTAAAGGCGTTCTTTAAATCAACCTTCAAGATAACCTCGCCCCCATTACAGCCAAGGTACGTTGACAGGGCATGTATGGCAGCCTCGCAACCCCCTTTGGATCCAAATCCGAGCTGCAGGGGTTGGAATTTATTACCTGTATTTTTTGTACCATTTGGCCATACATTATGGGCCTGGCACGGCCAAACACGACACCATGTGTGTTTTGAAGATAAATGACTACTCTATTAACCTGTATAATTTCTTTTTAAATAACTTTTGGTGAAAATAAGTTACGAGATATTTGAAATGGAAATTATTCCGCAACTAAATATACCACAAAATTGAATTTTAACATAAATATAATACCTAGATGTAAATAAAGGTATGTCTTTGCGTCTTAAAGAACAAAAACTACATAAAGAGTGGCCAATAATAATGAATAATCACCTGTGTACTAGGGAACCTCGTACCTACTATGTATACTCGTCCAAAAAAGCTAACCACAATCACAAACACCGCTGCATATTCTTAGCATGGGTAGAAGGTACTGATCATTATTATTGAATTTATATTCAATTACATTACATTAAAACCGTACGGAAACACCAATAAATCAGAGCAAAATATTTACGATACACAGTAGCAACACGAATGACATAACAGATAAAAAAAGTGTTGCAAATGGTTTGAAAAAATATTTCTACTATCGATTAAAAAACAAAACGATTTTTACCGATTAATAATTATGGAATGTATAATAAATTATATATTTCTTGATTCTTTTTACAAATATACTTATAAAGTAAATAAAATATATTGTTTTCTAATATAATAATAACAAAATTATTTCCTTAAAACAATTTCTGCCTACCATACTTCATTTTATTTTTAATGCTGGCAACATAAGACATTCATCCGCTATTACCATAGCCTATTCAAAATAATTAATCTTTAAAAACTAAATTCTTTCACCGATACTCTATCAAGAAACGAAAACGATGTAAAAATTTTAAAAATTATATGTTTAATTTCAACGATTCACAACTTTCTGGCCGCTACAGGCCGTATTTGGTATTTCTCCTTTAAGAAACTGACTCGAAAAAAACAAAATATCTAAAATAAAACCTATGAAATAAGCGAAAATTTTGTATTGTAATAATGTGTAAAAAATTGAGATGATCGGATAAAATTCATACCCACCATAGTATGAATTTTATTTGATCATCTCGTTCGTAATATAACGAGCGTAACACATGTAAGTACTTATATAAACACAGGTGCATTCTGTTATGAATGCAGGGCAAACAATCAAAACAATTTTGGGTTCAGTCAGTTTTTATATAAAGAAAACACAAACGCTACGTTTAACGCCCAAAAAATTATCACAATACAACAATGTAATAAAAAGAAAACAATCATTGCTCCATACTGAATGTAATTTACCGTATTCTACAACCACAACAATAAAATAAACATAAAAGATTTGTCCAGCAAAACATCATTTATCTCTCTAACTAAAACTAAAATCAGTTATTCATAACCAGAAAAACGTCACTTTAATGTATAGTTTGGGGACGATGTAAAACTGTTGTCGTAAACAACTATTTCGTATGATCTATGAGAGGTGAATACACACTTAAATATGTCCATGAAGCCTTTCGCAGTCTATGCTGGACTTAAGCCTCTCCTAATTTGCTTCACTATAGCAATGGTGGTTGCTACCTACAGGGAGTTGATGTCGAGTTTTCTATCTCTTTGAATAGAAGTATATATTCAAAGAGATAGAAAACTCGAGAAACTCTAGAATTTGCTTCGTATATTTGCCTTAATCACCTTTTTTGACACCCACGGAATGTAATGAGGTAGATTTTACACTTACATAATATATTATGTAATATCCTCCCTAGCCAACAAATTAAATTATTGTACTCTAACTAGAGAAATATCTAATATGTACTGCTTCTATGATCCAGTGGATAGCGTAAGCGTCTGCTGATGGGGTCGGCAAAAAGTGTTACTGAGTTTTTCCGGATTTTCAGTAACATCACGGAGTCTGGCAACGTGCGCGGTAACGGCAGTAGGCTCGCCCTCTATTACGTGGCGAAATCGGGGTGTAACATAACATGTCTGCCTACTCCTTTGGGGACAAGCGTCTATAAAAACTAGAGAAATTGCGTACTAAAATAAACCGTGGCATTTAAAAGTGAATCTTTGGCATTTAAGTAATCTCCTGTAAGTCGATTTTTATTTTTCTGCACGTGTTCTCTAGGTCATTTGGTGACCTCACTAATTTAATAAAAACCAATGTCCATTCCAATATTACTACGAGCAAAGCAAAATCATTCGCTGCACATGAGGACGCATGTGCGTGGCTTTAAACACGTTGCATAGCGTGACATCACACTGGACTGTTCTGTATCGAATATCTGCTATACTGAAATACATTGTGTCCGCATCAGATAACATACGTTCTTGCCGGTGACATATTTTGTTAGCGATGCATATAATTTTACGAAACAGCCCAAATTAAGGGCTATTTCGAACAACCGGCAATAATAATAAGAATAAGAATAATATACTCACGTGATAATATTCTGCCACATTCTCATCATCATCCACCTTTGATAGTCCACTGCTGGACTAGGCCTCTCCTTTGAAAGGAGGAATTGGCCTACTATACCACGCTGGCCAAGCGGGTTGGTGTAGGATTTGTATCAAGTTTTCCTTCTCTTGCAGTGCTGTTCTCTGCATACTATGCTCCCTCTGTCGGTTCTTACGACACCCATGGGATGATATGGGGTGGTGACAATTCGTATTCTTAATCCGTCACCACACGGACTGCCACATTCACACAACACCATTAGGCATGAGCGTTTTCGGATTTTTACGCAAACCGATAAATATCCGATTTTAGATTTTAAAATCGATTTCAAAAACCGATTTTAGAAATCGATTTTCGTAGTGGATGTTGGAGCGTAGCGTACGACAAACGTAAACAATCGAAATCTTTTTGTATTTTAGGCATAAGACCAATCAAGTCAAATAAAACTCTCCAAACATAAATTCTTAAAAACTATTAGCAATTTTCAAAATAAACATTAAATAGTTGCGATCTGAATTAGATATTATCGCCTCGATATTTAGTTTTATATTATCTATTCAATCTGGAATTCATAAAACCACCAAAATCCAAAACGATTCGCTTGCTTGGCGACGATAAAATTCGCTTCATCTCTTTCGCTCTTTCAACGGATCAGTAAGTTAGAAAGAAAGGGAAATGAAATTCGCTCTCTCTCATTCTAACAAACTAATCGTTTGGTAGTGTGAAAGATAACGAATAAATATGAAAACTATTGCACAAAACGAAAACGTAAGCTTTAGATTTACTTTGTAGTTTGGTTGCGCTTGCACCGTTTGGTTCGGATTTGTGTAGTTTGCGTTATCGTGGTATTGTTTTGCGTTTTCTAAAATCGGTTTTTCCACATTGGAATATCGATACGATACGATTTCTGACTGAAATCGGATTTCAGATTCGTTTTGATATATCGGTCTCATGCCTAAACACCATCTAATCCCAAACTAAGCAGAAACTTGTACTATGGGTACTAGGCAATTGCCATACCTGGCTTGACACCCAAATTGTATAAAAGAAAGTCTTACTTTTAAAGAAAGGAAAAGTTGTTCAAAGCTGCCGGCGTCACCTAGAACAACGTGTCCATTAATAGAATTACCATTAGTCTCGCAATCTGTGGTTTTAAATTCGCCATAAAAACGTTGGCCATGGAAAGTCTATAAAGTGACTATTTTAGTAAAGAACGTAAAATTGTTCTCAATGTAAGGACATTTTCATTAAAATAATTTCTATTGGCCTCAATACATTTTGCACTCCCGCTCTGAGAATACCTAAATTTTTTTTTTAGCATTCAATCACTATTGCAATGTCCTAGTTCTCTACATATATAAACTTAATCCTATCTCCTTAGTTCTTGCGGGCGTTTGTATGCTTATGAAGTCGTATAGTGGATTTATGAGTTTATAAAGGGGTATACGGTAGTGAAAACGCTTTTGCAGAATGCAATGTAGGTATGTGTTTATATTACGACTAGCACAAAATCATTTTTCTTTTTACTAGTGCCACCTTAATTCCCAATACTTACCTACCTACTATATAATTATCACCTGTGTCACTAGGTAGCACTGACCATAGAAGACAACGAGTTTTGACACTCGTGAAGTACCGGTGCAAGTTTATCTGGTCTACAACCGTTAATCTATGCAGACTACTTACTAATTTATTGGTGACAAGGACGGATTCCGGAGAGAGCTCATTCCGTCCTCTGACCTCAAAGATGGTGTTTATGGGTAATTACCTGAAATTAAATGATTTCTGTTATAAAAAGCATAATTATAATCCTATTGTTTATTTTTCGTGTGAGTGTGCGGCCAACTCGGGTGACGGAGTTTTGATACTGCCCGAAAGCCTCCGACATGGCATAACGCTTCTTGTCCTGAGACAGAAACCGAGACCGATAGTTTACGAGCCCAAGGCGCACGGTCTCGTGTAAATGCCGCACGCGGCCACCCGTACAAGTGGAGACCTGTGCAAGTGTTGCTTAACTTTACCGACCTATAACGAAAGGCAAGCCAAGTCAAGCTATGAGCACTACGAATGCTTCTATGACCATATTAGTAGATATACATCGATGCCTATGACAGATATTTTTTTAGGATATATCTTAAAATCGTATTCTTGGGTTAATTCTTCAAACCAAAGCCCCAATCATGACTGGAGGCTATTTTCTACTCTGTGATTCTCAGCTAGCTGCACTACGATGAACTGTATGCGGGCTTAGGAACCGACTGTATGCGGGCTTAGGAACCGACTGTAAGCGTATTTCTTTTGGCAAGGTGTTCCTCGAAATGGAAAGCAAGACGTTTTCCGCGTGCAAATGACAATAAGGCCAATGTTTTTTTATAGGGGATACACACAATTCAGTATGCGCAATTTTATTAAATACGATTAATTTGGTTATTATAAGAAAGTCAAAATAAATTATTCAAAAATAAAATGCCTGTAAGACCGGTAAAGGGTAACAAATGCGAGAGATAAACAACGATCCTTACCTACTTAACATGTTTTACTTCTTTTCACCCTATATCTAATCATCATCATCATCATATCAGCCAAACGACGTCCACTGCTGGACATAGGCCTCCCCCAAGGTTCTCCACACAGACCGGTCTTGAGCCGCCCGCATCCAACCGCCTCCCGCGATCTTGACGAGATCGTCGGTCCACCTTGCGGGGGGCCTACCTCTGCTGCGTCGTCCGGTACGTGGCCGCCACTCCAGAACCTTTCTGCCCCAACGGCCATCGGTTCTTCGAGCTATGTGCCCTGCCCACTGCCACTTCAGCTTGGCTATCCGGAGAGCTATGTCGGCGACTTTGGTTCTACTGCGGATCTCCTCATTTCTGATTCGATCTCGCAGGGAAACTCCAAGCATAGCTCTCTCCATCGCCCTCTGAATGACCTTGAGCCTTCTGATAAGGCCCATAGTGAGCGACCACGTCTCTGATCCGTAAGTCATCACTGGCAACACACACTGGTCAAAGACTTTCGTCTTGAGACACTGGACGAGAAGATATGTCGTAGCTTCCCGAACGCTGTCCAACCGAGTTGGATTCGACGATTGACCTCCTTCTCGAAGTTGGACCTAACTAATTGGACTACTTGTCCCAGGTAGATATACTTGTCGACAACTTCGAGCGTAGAGTTCCCAACCTGAATAGGAGCAGGTACAACGTTCGACATGATTTTCGTCTTGTCCATGTTCATCTTAAGACCTACTTTTTGGGAGACTCTACAGAAGCCATCGAGCATTGTGCCTAGGTCTTCCATGGTCTCAGCCATGACTATGATATCGTCTGCGAATCGAAGGTGAGTGATGTACTCGCCGTTGATGTTGATGCTGAGTCCATTCTAGCCCAGAAGCTTGAAAACATCCTCCAGCGCAGTGGTAAACAGTTTCGGGGATATGATATCCCCCTGTCTCACTCCTCGCTGGAGTTGAATAGTTTTCGAACTCTGGTCCTGGAGGCGGACTGACATAGTGGCGTTTTCATACAAACACTTCAGCACTTCGATATATCGGTAGGCAATCCGGCACCGTTGGAGAGACTGTAGCACCGCCCAGGTTTCGATCGAATCGAAGGCTTTTTCATAGTCCACAAACGACAAGCATAGGGACTGGTTATACACCTCGGACTTCTGTATAACCTGCCGCAGCGTATGTATGTGGTCTATGGTACTGTAGCCTTTACGAAAACCGGCTTGTTCGGGAGGCTGGATGTCGTCAAGCTTGCTCTCGAGACGATTAGTGATGACCCTCGAAAACAGCTTGTAGACGTGGCTCAGAAGTGTGATGGGTCTGTAATTCTTTAAGAGGGTTTTATCCCCTTTCTTAAAGAAAAGCACCACCACACCTCTGTGCCACGCCTGTGGCGTTTTACCCTCGAGAATGACGGAATTAAATAGCTTCTGAAGGGCTTCTCTAGCGGGTGCACCGCCAGCCATCAGAAGCTCGCTCGTAATTCCGTCATCACCCGGCGCCTTGTTGTTTTTGAGCTGTTTGAGTGCCACACTAATCTCGTGCATGCTGACGTCCGGGATATCTTCGGTATAGTGTCGGTGTCTAGAGTTACCAAATCGATATAATCGACTTGACCTATCATAAAAACTATTTCTATTTCAAACATCCACCCGCCCCGGACCGGCCTACCGGTCCGCTAATCGGTTGGTAGACGTGACAACGTTGCAACCGCTCTCTTCAGATTCGAACCGTCCACCAAGACCTCAGCAAATCGGGGAACTCCATCAGCCCCAGTTACCAAACAAAGAATGCGCCCCCTGCGCCATCTGAGTGGCGGAAGGTTAGCCTCCTTGATCAAAACGAGGTCACCAATCTTGGGTGGATCGGTCTTGTCGGTCCACTTAACGCGTTGCTGGAGTATGTGCAAATATTCAAAATTCCAGCGTTTCCTAAAGCTTTGAGTAATCTGGCGTACCAATTCAAAACGCGAGAGACGACCAGGTCTCGTATCAATATAGGGGTACTCAGGCAAGGCGACAAGTGGGCGACCAATCAAAAAATGGCCCGGCGTAAGGGCCTCCAAATCATTCGGATCTGAGGAGATCGGGCACAAAGGCCTAGAGTTCAAAACGGCCTCAATCTTACAAAACACAGTTGCGAGTTCCTCAAATGTAAGGACAGACTCACCGATTGTCCTGCGCATGTGTGTTTTGGCCGATTTTACAGCGGCCTCAAAAATACCACCCCAGTGTGGACAATTTGGTGGGGAAAACAACCAATTTATCCCACGTCGGGCAAGTCTATCACCTATATCAGCTTTGTTGGTTTCAAGGAAATTAACAACATCATTCAAATAATTATAGGTGCCCTTGAAGTTAGTGCCGCAATCAGAACGGATCAAGGAAGGCAGCCCTCTGCGGGATACAAATGTGTCAAATGTGGCTACAAACGCCTCGGTCGTAAGCGAGGAGACCAGTTCTAAGTGTACGGCCTTTGTGGAGAGACAAACAAAAGCACACAAGTAGGCCTTAACAGTCTTGCTGTTTCGAAGTGTCGACGTTTTCACCAAAAAGGGACCAGCGAAGTCTGTGCCAACACCGTCAAACGTCCTGCTCTCCGTTACGCGATCTGCCGGTAAGTCTCCCATCAACGGCTGCATGGTAGAAGCCTTGAGCTTATAGCAAGGGATGCAGCGAAAGACTACACTCCGAATAATTCTTCGGGCAGACAAAATCCAAAACTCGCGTTGCAAAATGGCCAAGAGCGCATTACAACCAGCATGCGAATTTTTAAGGTGACGGTCAGTTACCAACAAGCGTACCAAATGACCGTCCTTAGGTAATAAAAGGGGGTGACGTGCTCCGTAAGGGAGGTTGGCGTTCTTGAGACGCCCTCCAACGCGCAAGAGACCCGCATCGTCCAAAAAGGGGTTCAATTTAGATACAGCTCCCGATAATTTCGATCTCCCTGATTTAAGGATAGCAATCTCCTTCTCAAAATGCGCCAATTGCACAGAACGAACCCAAAAGGTGAGGGACTCCTGTCGTTCCTGTGGTGAAAGAAACGGTGTCAGACGTTTCTGTTGTGGGTGCCTAAAGTTAAAAACAAAACGCTTTATCCAAGCAGTAACACCTAACAACTTGTCGAGGGAGCTGTAACGATTCAACAGGAAATCGGGGTCGAAGGCGCATTCCACCTTCTCAAGAGCGAGTGTTCGTAGACCCGGCAAATTGGAAGTATTGAAAACTGGCGTTCGAGGCCAATAAATTTCTGGTCGAATCAACCATTCCGGACCCCACCACAGCGAATGACCTATCAAGCTAGGCGTCAAGCATCCGCGCGAGGCACAATCAGCGGGGTTGAGATCACCTGGCACGTGTCTTCAAACAAGCTTGACTTCAGATTTTTGGATTTGGGAGACGCGATTGGCGACAAATACCTCCAAGGTGTGGACAGAAGCCTTCAACCAACAGAGAACAATTTGGCTGCCTGTCCAGGCGTAGGTCCCATTAATACAAATGCTTTTACCCAAAGTGCTGGACACGTGGTTCAATAAGCGTACAAGTAGGGCTGCTCCCGAGAGCTCCAATTTCGGGATGGTCAGAGATGTCCGAAGGGGTGCCACCTTGCTCTTCGCCATGATCAGGGAAACTCTCACCTGACCTGAGGCACTGACTGTGCGCAAGTACACCACGGCCGCGTGACCACGTTCCGAGGCATCACAAAACCCGTGAAGGGTGGCCTTGTACTTCCCGGGAGGAAGGATGGGACGAAGCAAGTAGATCTCGTTGACGGCAGGAAGCGAGGATACAAAAGAGGTTCATTCCTCAACAAGAGTGCCGTGTAGAGGTTCGTCCCAGGTCAATCCTGCTGTCCAAAGCTTCTGCAAGAAGCATATTGCCCAAAATATGACAGGACAAATTCAACCATTTGGATCAAAGGTTCTGGCGACAGTAGACAACACGAGACGTTTAGTCCAAGAACAAGGCAATTTCAAGTCTACGTTATACGTAAAGACGTCTTGGACTGGTCTGTACTGGACGCCGAGAACAGCCATCATGGCGGGGTTGTCAACAATCTCAAACAAATGTGGATCCTGCTGAAATCCATTTGCGCAACTCATAACCAGCGGAGGCCAAAATACCTATCAATTCGTCCCGCAGGAGGATCGCCTCGTCCGCTGTGGAGGCGCCCGAGCAAATGTCATCGACGTAAATATCGTCTTTCAAGATGGAGGAGGCTCGTGGGAAACGTAAGCCTTCTCGGTCTGCGAGCTCCCAAAGAGAACGTATTGCCAAATAGGGGCTCGACCTTAACCCGTACGTATTGGTATTGAGCTCGTAGACGACCATGGGATCACGAGGAGACTCTCTCCAAAGGATCAGCTGGAAGCGACGGTCATCAGGGTGGATAATCGTCTGCCTGAACATAATTTTTATATCGGCTACAAAGACAACCTGATGTCGTCGGAAGCTGGTGATGACGTCACAAAGGTCTTTGACCAACTTGGGACCAGAATGCAAGCACTGGTACAAGGATACGCCCGTAGAAGTCTGCGCAGAACCATCAAATACTGTGCGCAGCTTGCCAGTCGATGGCTTCAATACCGCATGATGCGGGAGAAAGTAGTGCTCCACCGAACGCCAATCCAAATTTGACACAGACATGTGTCCCAATTGTTCATATTCTCTCATGAACTCGATGTACTTCTATCTGAGCTCCGGATCACGACCCATGCGACGCTCCATAGCCAACAATCTCTTTTCGGCTAAAGGTCGTGACTCACCAAACGGAGGCCGAACAGACAGAAAAGGTAGCTTCGTAATGAGCCGACCAGAACAGAGTCGACCAGTGTTGTTCTGAAAGAACAGCTCGCACTTCTCATATTCTGGATTCAAACGAGCAGCTTGAGGAGGCTCCTCTACCTCCCAAAACCTCTGAACTGCATCAGATAGAGCAGAGCCTACAGCCAACAAATTATCAAGTTCGGGTGGAGGGGGGTCCCTAGGTACAGGTCCCATCAAAGCAAATCCAAATATGGTCGGGATGGCAGTCAAACCATTTGGCACCAAGACCCGTTTCCCACCAATCAAAATTCCACCGAGGACATCAGAGCCAATCAACAAATCGATTTGTCCCGGTGTGTCAAATTTGGGGTCTGCCAGTTCGAATCCCGATGTCAAATTCACCACAGCAGCAGATAGCTGCTTCTGTGGGTGCATACCCAAAATATTCTTCAGCACAATAGCCGAGGTTTTAATCCTCGGGTGTGAAGATTCAACAGGGCCAAACAAAACTTTAACTTGCCCTTCAACATTCGAGGCTACGTCACCTATGCCCCGTATACAATTCGGAAAAGAGCACATATTTAATTTAACGTGCCCTACCAAATAAGTGGAATCAATGCAACCTTGTGAACCTGTGTCCAATATAGCACGGACAACAACAGAGGTCCTCATGGGTCCCCAGGCCCTAACAGCAACCGTTGGTAGGATAACGGTCTCAATGGGGGAGGTTGGCGTTATAGGGCAGGGGTCAATGACCTATTGTTGCCTGGGCGGCGACCGTTGGCCAGGACCTGGCAAGTCAAAATGAGGGTGCGGCTTGAAGTCCTCAAAAGCGCGATGACTCGATCCGCGCGCCATCTGTGGGGGGTCATAATGACGCACCCGCCCAAAACGAGGTGGGCGCGAGTCAAGGCGGGGACGCTCCGCCAAAGGAGGGGAATACCTGGGGCAGCAGTCATGGTGCTGGTGACGCTGAACAGCACATTCAGGTGCGCGAGAGAGAGGAGGGGTGCGCACGCTACGGTTCTCCAAGCGGGGTGAGTGGCGATCAATTGAGCGAGGCGACTCTCGGCTGCGCGCCGGTGAGCCTCAGCTGCCACCTTCAAAACACCCGCCCGTGCGCGGCGTCGGCTGGTTGGACAAGCGGCCTACCTCTCTGGCATTCATACAGAGAATGTCCAAATGCTGTCCTCCACAGTGAGGACAGGGGCGAGAGTTTGGGCAGTCTCGCTGGTATTGGGACCCCAAGCAAGAGAAGCAAAGGCAGCGGGCATTCGCGATGCGCCTACGAGAGGCGACATGAAGGTCCAAGAATGCCCTACAACTGGCCTGTCTGTGCCCCGTGACCTTGCAGTAAGAGCACTCCGCTGGGCTCTGCGTGACTGCAAAGCGAGGAGGGCGCCGGTCAACATTGGCTCGGGTGTGAACGCGAGCCTGCTCCTTGACCCTGGGCGGCTGCGACTTAGCCGGCGTGTCACCACCGGAGTTGTCCAAGACCCGGCACTCATCCTCGAGGAACCTCTCCAGGTCAGCAAAGGGGGGCAGATGGGTCGCGCTATCCCCAGCAAAGCGCTGCTCAAAACGCGACCTCAGGTCGGCAGGCAGCTTTTTAAGTACAATGTGCACCAATAGATAGGACCATTGGTCCACGGGCAGGTCAAGGTACTTAAATGCGTTGATGGCCACCAAAAGCGGCTTCAACAGTTATGTGCGCAACCCAGAGACCCAGGTGAGTGTGGGCAAACTCAAAATCTGTTCAATATGCGTGTCGGCGAGGCCACGCTTATTATGGTACCTTCGGGTAATTAAGTCCCGAGCCGTCTGGCACGCCTCGTCAGACACGGGTAGATGCTGGATGAGGCCCTTGGCCTCCCTATCCAGAACCGACATCAAATAGGCCAATTTTTGTGCCGGCCGGCGGGTCAGCCCTATCATTGACCAGGCTGTCAAACAAATTAACGAAGCCCAGGTAGCTTCCTAGGCAGCCATCGAAATGCGGGAGGTCTAAAGTAGGGAGCCTACTCACCAACCCCGGTGCTGTCCTAGGAAGCTCCTGCTTCGAGCTGGGTTGCCCTTCCCTATCGGCAACTAGTTGTCTCGCACTATTGGAGACAGCATCATACAGGTCTACGACCTGGGCATAGTCTTCGCTGACCTTATTTCGCTGGTCAGCGGTGAAGTCATTAACTGACACTTCGAGACAGCAAGTGCTGAAAGTGCGGAATTGCTGTTCCACACTTGCCAGGCGATCATCGATCCGCTCGTACCTTTGTAGTAAGGCCTGCTGGCGATCAGGCCGGTTCACTAAGGCACTGGCCGAGGCAAACCAGTGCAAATCTGATGCAATAGCACCAGCAGCCACACGCAAGTCCTTGATAGCTGGCATAATCAAATTTCAAAAGAGCCCGGACAAGCGTTAAATAATATTAACAATCAAAACTTAATTTTTCTCAATTCTTTGAAACCAACAAAGTATTAGCCTGTTTACTGCTGGTACAAGCAAGTGGCAGGTATTAACTGCCCAACAAAATTAATAGTTTCAATATATTGACTCAAAGACAAAGGTTATTAAAGTTAAAACATACAACAATTAAAGTTGAAACTTAAATTAGGTAATTAATTAATTACTGCAACAAACAGACCAAATGTGTTATATATTACAACTGTAGGCACCAGTTTGTGTTACCTAACAATATTATCAATATATTATAACAAAACCAGGTGTATTAAGTTCAATTTTTCAATGTGACCCGCCCAAGATGCAAGGTCAAGTTGAAAGTTATAATGTTTCAAACCTAATATATCAATATTTGCAATTAACTAAATCAATTGATACATATAACTGATATGTATCCAATCAAAGCTGACTTATCAATACTAAGAACAAATTATTGCTAGATTTCAACAATACAAGTCAAAATGAATGGCGCTAGTGTGCCAATGTTTACATCGAGTCCGTAAATAAAGTCGAATTAAAATTAGATTAATTAAGTGAAAAGTTGTGAAAAGTGTCCAAACCTCATGTAAAAACTACAAATCACACCAATCATATAAAGTACAGAGTGTAAACACCGTGAATAATATACAAATTTAAAAAATAAAAATCCAACGAACATTTAATCCCTAAGCGAATATCAGTGTTATTGTTGACAATTGGATAGCAAACAAGTGAAAACGTTGTGCCTACGGAACTTTGAACGTATACAGTGTACTAATAGTGCTAAACAACTAAAAACAATTATTTTCATGAAAATTGCAAATCATCCCATAAACACTATTTGTAACAACGCCATCTATTGATTATTTCATTAACTACGTCGTAAGCTATTGAGCTACACTTACACCACGCAGAGTATTGATCAACATATAGAACTTCACTCTTTATCATAGAGAGGGCGCTATTACATACTCATTCGAAACTATTTCTATAATGGCTCCTAACTGTGCTGGATGTAACCAAACAATACGAAATGGAGAATATTTAACATGTACAATATGCATAAATACATATGATTTAGAATGTGCGAATATATCTAAGGAGTATTTCAATAATGCAATGACAAAAGAACTGAAACAAACCTGGAACTGTCAAGCTTGCCGCTGCAAAATGCCTAAAGGAGATAATACTAATACACCAATACGTCCTCAAAGCTACGAATATATCCAAACAAAACCTACCCCACCGGATAACAATATTACTTTCAGAAAGAGAACAATTAACTCTAAAAACGATACCATCTGTTCAGAGGATCTTAGTTTACTTCTTGGTGACACAATTCATACAGAAAACAGACAAACTAGTACACAAATAGAAACACGAACAGAACTTACGCTCAATAATTTAAATGAATTAATAATACAACGCTTAAAAGATAATAACAAATTAATCATAACAGAATTAAAAAACACATTGCAGATTGAAATAAAAAAAGCTATAACCCAACTTAAAGAAGATATAGAACTGAAAACGGACCTACTATCAAAAGAAAACCGAGAAAGAAAAGGAGATATAGGGCAAATAAATTTAGAAATAGAGAAATTAAAAATACAGAACGAAAAACTACAAATGGAAATTAAGGAGATATCTACTAAAATAATGTACTCCAAAGAAAACTGCTCCAAGAACAACCAACACAAATTAGTTATATATGGGTTAGCCGAATACCAACAAGAAGACGAATACGACCTACACAATAGACTAATAGACTTATTCTATGAGACTTTCAATGTAGACCTAACGGGCTATATAGAGGACATGTATAGAATAGGAAGACACACTAACAAACACCGACCTCTGGTAATCGAACTGCTAAGCAAAAAGATGACTAAGTACATCATAAACAACGCCGACTATCTACAAGGAACAAGATTATCTGTATCTGCATTCTTAGATGATAACTCACGAAAAGAAAGATATGTTTTAAGACAAGAATTGATTAAAGCTCGAAAGAAAGGCCAGCATGCAGTAATCCGGAATAATCAACTGTTTATTGAGGGCAAAAAAATCAATATGAAAGATGAAATTGACAACCAACAAACACCCTATTTCCATGCAACGAAAGAAAGCACAATACCCCAGAAAAACACCTCTATAAGCCCTATCAATACAAGTAACATAAGCTCAAATCACAAAAATCATAACCATTCCTTTCGAAGAATCGTACCCTCCATTTAAAATCCTTTTTCAGAATATACAAAGCTTATTTAACAAACTGGATACAATAGAAGCATTTATTGAAGAAAGACCTATATATAAAGCGATATGCATCTCCGAATCCTGGCTATCACCACAAAAATTAGAAAATGTGAACATTTCTGGGTATACAATCGCATCATCATACTCAAGAACCAATCGAACAGGCGGCGGCGTTTGTATCTTGCTACGAGAAGAAATAGAACACAAAGAAATAAAGGAAATTACAGATCTGTCAATTGAATATATTATAGAAGTATGTGCATGTATTTTACCGAAACAAAATATTTTATTAGTTACAATTTACTGGAATAGAAGAGAGGAAGATACATTCTTTGTCCAACTTCAACTGATATTAAGATTGATAAATAATAAATATTCTAAGTTTAATGTAATTACAGGAGGTGACTTTAACATTAATATGTTGCAAAACAACTTAAAAAGTAACCAATTCATAGACTTCATGTTAGAATATAAATTCACCCAACACATAAAATCTCCCACACGAATCTCATCCACATCATCAACATGTATAGATTTAATATTCACAAACTTCAATGAAACAAAAGCTATCACGACGGTAGAAGAATTAGGACTTTCTGATCACTTCGGTACGGTAATACATCTACCAATCCCTCAAAAAACAAAACAAACTACTTGGTACATAAAGAAAAGAATATATAATCAAAAGAACATGGCAAACTTTAGATCGGAATTAAATAATCATGATTGGAATAAAATTTTATCATCAAACAACAATATAAACCAAAACTATTCACTATTTCATAACATACTAATAAACGCATTAGACAAGTCCATACCTACTCGAAAAATAAAATTAAGACCTCGCGATAAAAAACATTGGCTTACAGTAGGAATTAAACAATCTTGCATAAATAAAAGACTATTGAAAATATTTAGTCAGAAAGCAAACAACCCAACCATTTCAAAATATTATAAACATTACGAAAAAACATTAAAAAAAGCCGTAGCCACCGCAAAAAAACTGTACTACAAGAATAAAATACTAACGTCTGAAAATAAAGTAAAAACAATGTGGACTATCATAAAAGAGCGAACTAATAAATTCCTAACAAAAGAAAAACAAAATATAAAATTACAAATAAATAATGAACTTTATACCGAACCTGGGCGCATAGCTAATCTTTTCAATAATTTTTTTACATCCGTGGGAATAAATACTCTCCATTCTAACAGTACAAAATTAAATGACAACCTTATATCACATACCACTGAGAATACTATGTTTCTGAGCCCAGTAGAACCGTACGAAGTCTATTCAATACTAAAAAATCTTAAAAATAAGAAAAGTCACGGAATAGACGAAATTCCTCCCACCCTAGTCAGATTCTGCGCCGATCAACTCACGTTACCTTTCTATAACTTAATAAACCAATCGTTTGAAGAAGGAGTAGTGCCAGACCAACTCAAAAAGGCATTAATTAAACCGATCCATAAAAAACACTCAAAATTAGACCCCAATAATTATCGCCCCATCGCTCTCCTACCCACATCTTCTAAGATCTTCGAGAAAGCGATGTATAATCGTATATACTCCTTCTGTGAGAAATATAACATATTTAACGACTGTCAGAACGGTTTTCGGAGAAACAGGTCGACCTCCCTAGCTGTATTTAAATATATACAAGAGGCGCTTAACATCATAAACAAAAAACAATATGCATTAGGAATCTTACTAGATATGACAAAGGCCTACGATAAAGTTCAATTTCCAATACTACTTAATAAAATGTACAAAATAGGCATAAGAGGAAAACCTTATGACTGGCTTACATCATACCTAACAAACAGGCAACAACTTGTAGAAATTGAATACTACGATCAAAAGTCTAACAAAATAGTAAACATTCACTCCAACACAATAGACATCAAAACATCAATACCTCAAGGCAGTGTTTTGGGATGCCTATTATTCCTCATTTATATAAATGACTTGCCTAACACCATCCAGGGTCCATGTGTTTTGTTTGCAGACGACATTTCATTACTCACCCATTGTAAATCAGAATTAAACCTCAATGAAAAGTTAAACTCCATACTTACCAGAACTATAGATTGGATGAATAACCATAATCTCCAAATAAACTTCAATAAAACCAAATTAATATGTTTCCACCCCCATCAAAAAACACCTCTTAATATAAATTATTCTATTGAAGGGTCAACCATAGAAGTTGTCAAAGAATTTACACTGCTAGGTATCACTATTGACTCCCAAATAAATTGGAAACAACATATAAATAAATTAAGAAACAAGCTAGCAAAATTTACATATGCGCTCCGTGAAATAAAAAGACCACTGATTTAACCACCGCACTCACCACCTATTACGCCTACGCCTACTCTTGGTTATCTTATGGAGTAATCCTGTGGGGAAATAGTACCGACGCAGCCACCATATTCATCCTACAAAAGAAATTACTACGAATATTAGTTAACATAGAAACAACAGACTCATGTAAACCATATTTTCATAATCTCAAAATTCTAACCTTACCTTGCATCTATATTTTAGAAATAAGTAAATTTGTTCGAAAGTACCCTGACTTCTTCACAAAAAGAGAAGATATACAATCTAGAATAACTCTAAGACACAAAGATAGATTTGTATTACCATCTTCACACCTCACTATGCACTCCACAAGCCCATATGTAATGTCAATAAAGATTTACAATAAGCTGCCAGAAAATATAAAAAAGGAAACTAATTACAATTCATTTATAAATAAATTAAAACTATTTCTGCATAGTAAAACTTATTATAATGTCAAAGATTTTATGAATGACACCACAATAAAAATCTAATAATCTAATCCATTGCTTAATATTTTAAATAATAAATTATCGCTTACACTTACATATTTGACATAACGATTCAGTATAATATTAAAATGCACAAACAAAATAATTTTATTATATTAAAAATAAACAATTAAATATATAAAAATAAATAGTTATGTACTTACTCTACCAATTATAATTTTTATAGTAATATAGAGTGTACTTTGACTTAATTATAAATATATTTAAATACATAGAATATATTCCTCTCTACTATTCTAAGACCCATTTATTAATTTTAGAAAACAATCTATTGAATGTTATTTATGAACAAATTATTTTATTATAAAATATGCTGTGCCCAACAGGGTCCATAATTGTATCTAGCTTAAGAATTTATGTACCTTCCACCTGTAAACACATTATGGAAAAGCAATAAAGTATTGAAGTATTGAAGTATTGAACAATTACTGACTGAGGTTATGTAAGACAATGTGTTTCAAATTATCTAGGTCAACTTATACAATTAAATATTATGTATTTTAGACAATAACCGACCTGACAAACACTACAATACTGTCTACAAGGTGATAAAATACAAGCTTATACCAATCTGAGGTTTGTACTTAGCGATACAACAGCGGCTAGATTTCAACTACAGCTCTGCACCAAAAATTATGTCTAGAGTTACCAAATCGATATAATCGACTTGAACTATCATAAAAACTATTTCTATTTCAAACAGTCGGGTCAATCCAGCTCTAGGGTCTGACGCTGGAGTACTTGCGGGTTGTTGCGTTGTCGTGTAGTCCATAGAACCTTTCGATCTCCTCCAAGAGCTCAGGCTTGGACGATACGATTCTGCCATCTTCCGTCTTCAGCTTTGTCAGCTGACTCTGCCCAACAGACAGATCCCTCTGGAACACTTTGGATCCCTTATTCTGCTCGATCGCCTCACGAACACATTTTGTGTTGTATTGGCGGAGATCGCGAGTCAGAGACTTAGAGATCTGTCTGTTGAGGTGCCGATATTTCGGCATGTCATCGGAGGATAGCAGAACCATCTTGCGCCTTTCCTCTAACAGCTCGAGGGTCGGACCCGAGATCTTGATGGTTCTCTTGCTTTTCTGGGGCTTCAAAAATTTAGTCCCTGTTGTATGGACAGCATCCACGAACCCGTTACTGTACTCGTCCACATCTACGCATTCGCCCAGGCATTCGAAACGGTTCTTGAGTTCGAGCTGAAAGCTCTCGGGGTTTTGGATATGGTCGGAGCGTGGACTTTATCAACCTCGACCGTTCGAGGCTTGTACAGATATTCAATTTGCCTTTTACCATTCGGTGATCGCTCCACACTTTAAGCGAATTGATCACGGAGACATCATTGAATATCTGCCTCTTCGTCGACATGATAAAGTCGATCTCATTTTTGGTGGCTCCGTCTGGACTTACCCAGGTCCACTTGCGGCATTCTCGCTTCTTGAAGAAGGAATTCATCATATAGAGGCCTTCCTTCTCCATAAAGCTAGCCAGCAAGTGACCCCGGGAATTCCGATGCCCATAACCAAATTGCCCCACTCTCAGCTCATCACCGTTGCGTTTGCCCAGTTTCGCGTTAAAATCTCCCATGACCACGGTGTAATGGGTTTTGAAGCCATGTATAGCCTGAGATATGTCCTCGTACATGGCTTCCACCTCCTCATCGGGGTGCGTCGAGGTCGGAGCGTATACCTGTATGACCTTCAGCGAATACCGCTTGGATATTCTGAGTATAAGGTACGCTACCCTGCTCGACACACTCCCAATATTTACCACGTTGGTCACGAGAGATTTGTGGACGATGAACCCGACACCACCTTGGGACTGTTGGTCGCCCTCCCGGTAGAAGAGCAAGTTGCCGGAATTGAGAACTATCGAGTCCTCCCCCTGTCTTCGGACTTCAGATAGGCCTATGATATCCCATCGCAACTTGCTCAATTCTTCTTCCAGCGCTAATCTTCTCGTCGGTCCGCAGTGTGGGCGTGTTCAGTGTTGCCAGGGCCAATTGTCGTTGGTGGTGGTAGCCCGATCTCTTCCGGAGATTCTTCGCACCCCTTGCCCCGCCGTTACCATGGCCGCTACCATAACCAGAACTAG
Source organism: Euclidia mi (assembly GCA_944739405.2). Lineage (NCBI taxonomy): Eukaryota > Metazoa > Arthropoda > Insecta > Lepidoptera > Erebidae > Euclidia > Euclidia mi. Next base: position 22,568,373 of record OX123205.2, read on the forward strand.
CGGGGCCGCCGGAGACTAGGGCCGGATTTTATTGGTGTGGTTCATTTATGGGGGGATTCGCCATAATCGCCACGCTTGGCAGGCTTATTGGCGATCGCATTGGCGGAAGTATTTAGTACTGGACGCTGCTGCCCATCCAGCATCTTGGGATTTACTTCCGCCAGGTTCGGATGGTTTGACCGCCATCTTTCGGTTGACTGCTTGCGCTGGGGGAGATACTATGACGAGTATCTACTCGTCAGAGTAACTCCCTCAGTGGGCGGTGGGGTCGTCACGTCCCGACGCCGTGTATATCTAATGCCATAAAGTATATCCCCAAAATGACAACGTTGTTCCTGAGGTTAGGCTTTGGTAGGTAGGCAGACAGACTGAGCTATAAAGAGGTCATTCCATATTGCCTACCTCTTTATGTACCGAATCCTAAAAGTATCGGACTAACTATCAAAATAAATTAAACACGCGATGAGTCAAACATCTCTCCAAAGCAGATTAAATTGGATACCTATGTATTTCTTATGTAATCGTATTAAGCAAGAAGCGAATACTTCCCTCAAAAGTATATAGATACCGTTATTTTGAGTGCTACACTTTGTGTGAAACCAGATGAGGTGCGAAATAAGAGAGCACTTGACGATGCTCTGGGCCGCGAAATTAGACGCCCAAGTAATTATGTTCTCGAGGTCAACTACACAAAGATGTATCGATTCGTACTCCAGGTCTTCAGCTGTTAATTAAAGAAAATATAGGCAGTAAGGCGATAATGCAAGTCATTTTAATTTTAGAAGTTTAATTTTAGTTTTTGATTATCATTGCAGTGCCCTAACGTTATGCCGCTTACCTTGGAGTATTGGATTCGCTTTCTAAATCAGATTTTGACAGAATGTAAACTTTTGAAGCTTGTTTCTGAATTTTTATACTATATTATATAGATGGAATGGCAGAGCAATTTCACCAATGTCAATGGATGATTTCGGTACAATAGCGAATAAGATATATACATCGACATAATTATGTTAAAACAACAGGATATTTTAAATTAAATAGCAATTTAGAGACTAATTTAGACATCGATTGCTTCGGTAGTGTAGGTATGTATAATTTCGCTGTTTAAGAATACTTTAGGTAATTATAAACTTCAAGTCACATGAACTTCAGCAATGCGTAATTTTTTAAATCGTATCTTAGAGCTGTCTGTTGCATTGGGGCAAACTAACAAACTACTAACCGGTATGGTTTTTGGTTTTAAATAAATACTTAATACAATAAACTTTTAGTGTTGGGTTTACTGATAACAATCAAGTGTCTGTGCTTTGGCTTGTGGCATGACTGCTTGAGTTACTATACAGCATTGTACTAAGTGTAACCTATGTAGTTGGGCAGTTTATTATCTTTATTTTTTTCTCAAGCATCTATACTAAATTATTTAAATCGGCCTGTGTGGAAAACCTTGGGGGAGGCCTATGTCCAGCAGTGGACGTCTCTAGGCTGACATGATGATGATCTATAGGTACTAATAATATCTTATCATACTCATTTTATATTTTATATTACCTGAAAAGGTCGCTAGTTTATGTTCGTTTGATTCAACGCGGTAATCCCATGACTACTGGCACAATTTAATATTTATTTTCATGTTGGATAGCCCATTTATCGAGGAAGGCTATTGGCGAAGACACACTGTGAGCCCCGGATGCGGCGCTGTAGCCATAAATAACGCAGGTATACCTAACCAAGGGTTCAGCAAGGTAAAATAATGAATTAAAGATTAAGCTCACAATCTGTGAATGTTGATACTGCGCAAAATCATTTCTTTTTTCTTTTCCGCTTTTTTTACCAACTAAATAATCTAAATTATTCGAATATCTCACTTAATACATTTACCAACAGTGACCCACAAACCAGGCTTATGCAATTAAACGAAGGTGCCAAACACTGCTCCTATCCGGTTCATCGTAAAAAACGCTTAAAATGGATTATAGAAATTTCACCCGCTTCAGAACAATGGAAAAATGGGTCAACTTCAACAACCAAGGCACCGGAAGATTGAGATAAAAAGACTATTTATCAAGGTAGTCCGCGGGATGAATTTGTATAACTTGTGACATTGCCTGTGAGTGATAAGCAGAAGTCATGCCATTATGGCAGCCATTCGCAGTCCAATGCTGGACTTAACGGTTCGGCCATGGCGAACAGCGGCGAACGTTGCTGTAGGCCGTGGCTGGCCGTAAAGATCTCCTAAGTTGCTTCACACTATCTCTGTGAGTCAACTGAAAAAAGTTAACTGAAAAAATACTTCTCAACTTCTTCTTTTTTCGTATTTTATCATATTATAGTAATGCCTAAACGTCTTTTCTTGAGAAAATACGACTATGGAACGTTCTGGAATGTTCCAGTGTTCCATGGCTTTCATTACTTATGACAAGGGGTGGCGAGGGGTATTCCCACATTTATTAATGAGGGCCATTTTTGTATGATGTTGTTTATTTTTGTGTGAGATGTTGACGGGGTAATATTGTCTATTGATGTGCGTAATTATTTTTTATAGTAAAAATATAAAAGACCTTTAAACAAAAATCTACATTATTATTTTAAGAATTTTGAATGAAAGTAAGGTGACCAAAAACAATATAAATTATTATTTTTCATTTCCATCTGATTATATCTTTAGAAAAAATCCTGTATCACGTAGAGGAGAATTAGTCGGTCACAGAAATCGTTGTTATTGTCTAACATAGGAATCGAACCCGGCGCTGTGTTAAAAGTCAGGGCGGTTGCTTAAACTACTACGTCATGCTTGCGGACAAACATAATTATCATGAATGAAAATTTCATTAATGATTTTGTAATCAGTGAAAAAATGTTAGAAACCGTATCTTACTTTAAAATATAGGTTCAAGAATAATATTTCCACACACGAAACCGTTTTACTTCACACCAAAAAAGACACAGATAATCCTGGTTCACAATAATAAAATTTAAACGTTTAAGTGCCGACATAACAGTTGCCGAGTTTTTAAACAACAAGACGTTAGAGTTAAACAGGAAGTAGACCGATCACCGGAAGTTCTTAACGTCTATTACATTCTCTAACAACCGGTTTGGGCGAATCAAAAACGAATAAAAACCATCTGAATTCTCGTTGGAAATATATTTGGTAGGATTCTTGAATGTTGAAATCAGTTGTAAGAAAATTGTAGGAACTGCCTCTACGCCGCAGAACGAGTGGGTTATACACACATTTGTAGTATAGGTTATCAATCAATATATATAAAATTCTTCTTTGACCGTCTGAGTGACAGACAACTATGCAAACAACGTACAGACGAAATTGCTCGGCGCAAGATGCTGAAATGCATCTCCCTTTAGGAACTAAGATGGGATTTACCAAAGGTCATTGGGCATATCTGACCCGCTTTGCGAACAGTGGCGGACATTAATCAAAATAGTTACAAAGGGGAATAATAATTATGACCTTTCATTGCATATAATTGTTTGATTAAAAATCGTCGGAGAAAAATTTACAGGATCCTTTAAAAAATAAAACAAACGGTATCAAAGGCTTTTTTTTCATCTTATAAAGGCATAAAAATAATATCGAAATAAGCTAATGTTAAAGATATGTTATACGTTGTCTCTTTCACACATTGAACAGGTTTTTTTTCGCACATTAAATAGTTGCGCCCATATCGCTAGCATTGTTTATTATCTGTCTTGGGCCATACACCAGAAAGCAACAAACGCACCCGCTGCCTTTTTTAAATGATCTTATGATTGCTTTGGATCAAATTGAATAAAAAATATTTTAATGAATTAGTATTTTATTTTTCTTACCTATATCAATTAATTAGCGGACGCCCGCGAATTCGTGGGCCTCATTCAGTGAGCTCGTGGGAATATCGGGATAAAAACTAGCCTATAACCTTTCTCGTGAATGTGGCTATCACACATTAAAATTAATATAATAGATTTTTTCAAATCGGATCAGTAGTTTCAGAGATAAAGAGTATGGATATATACATAGATAACACTTGACTTTTGTGAGATTCCCGTAGCTCACATTAATGCGACTAATCCCATATTAATGAGAGCCATAGATAAATACACTCTGCTATATTTCGTTTGTTTCCGCCATGGGTATGGTTTCCATACTAAGGTGCCCATTTACCTTTCCACGGGATCCGACAGAAGCGGCTAAATTAAAAATAAAAGTAGCTGCATACGTCTTCTAGTTCATAATAAATCGAAAAATTGCGACATTTTCTACACGGTGCTTTTAATGTCGATGAGCTAAAGCTCGACCAAGCATCATGCTATTGCTGTCCTAGTCCTGATATGGATGTGGCTTGCCATGTTCTATAGCTAAATCTGTATCGGGCTATTTGATAGTACCCGTAACTACTGACATCTTTACTTTGTAGGATCTTGTGACCGGTCAAGCATCTAAAACCAGACAGGGACAAGCGAGCTCAACACTCTTGAATCGATAGATCAACGCGGTAACTAATTTACACATCTATTCAGTATACTACAGGAATCTAACCCAAATCGCCAGTACTAAGTCCAAAAGCTAAACTAACATAACCATTGTATGAAGATATACATTTTCGTCTCTATCCATCAAAAAGGGCAAAGTACAATTAATAGACTAAACAAAGCAGGAAGCATACATCCTGCAATATGAGGGCTATATTTAGGGCTACGGCCATACAACTCATAATTAATCCAATTGCATAAGTTCTTCCTCTGAAAGTCCGAACAAAGAAGGGGAATTAAAAATATTGTGGTTCGGACTTCCGACTTTCCAATGAATAATAATTGGAATGAATAATAATTAAAATTTGCCCTGAATTGTTTGTCGTCTGTCCCACAGCTGTGCACGAGCCTCTTCTCACTCTGAAAAGGCTTAGACCACAGCCCACTATGCCAAACTTGTTTTTCAAATTGAAACGCTTTTATTCACAGAGGTTACAAAGCAACAATTATTATGAACATATTTTTTTTACAACTAGGTTCGAGATGTTATGGAAATGAAACGAAAAAAAATATTTAATTGCTATTTTATGGCTATGAAAAGAGCCTGGTTGAAACTCATACCACTCTTTTAAAGTCAGAATCTTAAACTATAAACAATTTGTGGTACCATGACTGCTGACACAGGCAAAACACTTCGCGTCACTGATTTGCAATGAATGAAACAAAAATCATATTATCATCAGATACTGTTCCATAGCGGTTTTGAGAGCTCTCAAGCATGTAGGTTTCCTCACGACATTTTCTTTCACTTTTTAGCTTGTGAAAATTTTCTTTGACGATTTTTATTATGTCCTTGTTATTGTAGGCATTTAATAAGAACCTATACACCGGAACATTTAACTAGACCTTAGCCATCTTACCGCCATTGCTGACAACGGGATGTGGCTGAGATTGTTCCTGAATTATTTACGAACCTACTCAGGGACTAAAACGGTACGCTTAAATGTAAGGTCAAGCAATTTCTAAGTACAATTTCCCACAACAACTTATTAATACAAATTACTCATTTAGTTTTTACTTCGTAAATTTCAAATTTTGTTAGCGAATGTATACCTAATGTAATATCAAAAAAATACAGAAATTATTCCTCTCATAACAGTAACGGAAAATATTCTCAATAATTAATTCTCGTAGAGATCTTACCATAACATATGATATTTTTTACCTTTGTTTTAAGAGCTATCATATAGATTTCAAATCCCGGGTACATACGATATAATCGCTTACAAAACAATACTATTTTTAGTAGTCATAGAGCAATCCTCTACAACTTGCACTCGTTATTGCGAATATCTTTTGTGCCGAGACATTGCTGAAATCGCGAAGAAAAACTAGCTTCCATACCAAAATTGAACTTGAATTTTAACAAAATGCACAGCACAGCGGTTTTATTTTTTGCTGAACCTGCAGTCAATCAAAAATCTCTCTCATCACTGATCAAAATACATTTATATAAAATCTATAGCTATTCATATAAGACCACTTAGCGCCGTAGATAATGTTCGAAACTACATACATTAACTAGGAACCTATACACCGTGATTTTGTAAGCTATGGCAAACATTTTTTTAGGCCTTAGGTATAACTTATAGATCACATTTCTGAAAAAAAATCACTAGGTAAAATTTACTTATCGAAATAATTTTTCTTATGTAAATATCAATCCAGCGTGGTCACTAAGTGTTACGTAAACACATAGTAGTCGCGTAATAACCTTCAATGAGCAAGCGGAAGTGCGTGAGCCACAGGGGTAGAGGGAACGGAAAGGGAAGGAAACGAAATTAAATTCACCAGTCGGCCGCGCTCGCGCATGGCGAGGTGTAAGTGCGAAACACATAGATTATACACTTATACTGGTATAGATAAGCCACTCACAGTTCGAAATTGAAGTTCAATAGGCATCCTCGACCACTAGATGGCGTACAAATCAATATTATTTTTGTTCCGATCGTATAGATGGCGTTAGTAGTGGATTCATTTTTCAAAATAAAATAAATAAGTAAATGACAACTATTATGTAAAATAATATGCAATTGACGCTACCAATGCGCCACGTAGCTCTTGGCAGAGTTGGCGAAATTACCGTTCGGTTATCGCTATTGATATTTTTAGATATAAAAGCTAAAATGACATACCCCGGGCGCTAGATGGCGTTAGTTTGTATGGATAATTTATAATTACGGGATTGTAGGGAAGTTTCATAGGCCTGGCGAAACACTTTCGCATTGATCTGTGCAGTGTCGACGCGAGACGGCGCGGCGCCCGGCGCCCTAGCCTACAATGTGTTCTAGCCGCGAGTACTATGAAATGGTGCGAAGCTACATTTTGAGTGGTGAGAGCCTTATCAGAGCGCAAAGGGTATACGAAGAAGAAAGTTTACCCCGTCTGCGGACTCAAGGGTACGTGAACGCTGTGATACCCAATCGTCGAACAATTTAAGCAGCTAACCAGAGGCTGTTAGATCATGGCCAATTCACGACTAGTAATATATAAAATTTATTACTATTGAACAAAACTTCGGGATTGTGGAAACATCTAATGCTACATCTTTCTGTCCAACTTCTATCAAAATTAATCGCGAGGAACCCGTAAATAGTTTATTTATTCCTCAATTTATTTATACCTAATTCCTAACTTTTGATGACCGATTATGTTGTGTTCATCCCATCAAGTTTGGTCATTGAAATATCGCTTGATCGGCAAAATAGTCAAAATTATTGTAAGTACGAGTCAATATTTTGTTGGCTTAATTATTTAGGTCAATATTATTTACGGAACAGACAACTAGGGATCCAATAGAGAGCATCGCATCGATGGTATAAACACACAAACACAAACACACACACACGCACGCACTCAGATATTTGTAATGTTAGCTTTTAAAAATAGATATGTCAATGTTAGTTTGTTAGATTTTCGTATGTAACTACTGTACCGTTTAGTACCTACTAATAGTTGCGAACACGTTGTCAGGGGTACAGAAAAAGTAATAGGGTTCAGAATACTAGGCAGGCAAAGCTACGGGCACATCTAGTACTATAAGACTATACTATACAAATAAAGCTGAACGCAATGGGTACATCGTCATCATCATCAACAGTCTGCAATAGTCCACTGCTGGATATAGGCCTCTCCAACGGCAAGCCACTGAGCCCGATTTTCGGCATTTCGTGTCCAGCCGCTGCCAGCCACTTTGCGTACCTATATCAGTCGCCGCTCGGCATCGATAGAGAACGGACGCTTGATCGCGTGAATAAAAATACCAGTGTTACTCAAACTTTCTACAACATGTTTACATGCGCCAGCTGTGGAACACAACACACCGAGGGGCCAGTTTGTAGTGTCTGTAAGCAGCACTACGACTTCCAGTGCTCTGGAGTAACCGAAGGCGGCTACCGAAGATTGGGAGATAGGAAAAGTAGCTGGCGGTGTCTCAAGTGCAAATCCAGTCCGTGCCCATCACCAGTACCAGCTTCGCCGCAACCCAATCAATTAGATAACATTCAAGATCAATTGAACAAAATCGTACTTCAACTCGCTCCGTTGCAATCTTTAGTGGCGGATGTGAAGATAATAAAGGAAGATCTACATGGCTTAAAGGCATCAGTCAACATGGCCCATGACCTTATAAACGACTTCTCGGATAAAGTAAAGACCATGGAAAAGAAAATAAAGGACATGGAAAAAGTAGCGAGTGAGGTGCCTATTCTTAGGTCTGAGATCGAAAGATTAAGTCGTGACGCGGAGACCAGAGATCAGTGGGCCAGGGCCAACAATGTAGAAATTCGTGGCATCCCAGAAAAGAGGCAGGAAAATCTCTATGAAGTAGCAGAGAAGATTGGAACAATGTCCGGTCTGCCAATTAAAAAAGAAGATATTAATTATATAGCTCGCGTGCCCACTAGGATTCCTGATGGCAACAAGCCCATAATAATCTCCTTCAATAACCGTTACCTAAAAGAAGAATTTATAGCACTATCGCGAAAGAAGCAACTGAATTTGTCACACTTGGGCCACTCATCCACTGCAAAGTTTTATGTTAATGACCACCTGACCCCTGCTAACAAAGTACTCCTGAGCAAGGCAAAAGCACTCAGTAAAGAAAGAAACTTTCAATACGTCTGGGTTAAGCATTGTAAGATAATGGTAAAAAAGTCGGATACATCACCTACGTTTTTTATAAAATGCAACAAAGATTTATCAAAAATTACATCTTCATAATATTAAAACTCGTTCAATTAACTAACAAACACACGAACACTTTGAGAATCGTATTCAACTCAAGATTTTTTTGTTTTGTGGTTCGACTCGGAGCGCTCAACCGGTTTATACAAGTAAGTCTGCACTTCATACGGCTATCACTCTACATCGAGAGCTTACGCTGGTACATACCGCTCAATGTCGCTTGCACTTACTATCGTCCGGGCTTCGTACTTAATCACCTGTGCGCGGTATTTACACCTTTAATGCTAATTGCTGTTATACGTAGTTTATTTTTAAGTACCTTACTTATTTTATTATGTATGAACTACTTGAGATTTGTTTACTTTTTTAACTGGTTGTTATTTTGTTTTGATGATTGTCTCAATCATATTATTTTGCTTGCTTACGTGAATGTTCTCCGCCTAAGATCGCTTGTTTTATCAAATAGTTCTCGCTGTTCTTGTAAATTTTACTACGACGGTTACAGATATATTTTGGAATATGGCTTTATTGACACTTCACAGTTTGAAATTTTAACTTTTACTTGCTTATATCGAATTATTGTGGATTCTTGTACAATGATATTCGTTACAACTTATTTAACTCTGTACCATTATCTTGTAATCAAAGGGTTATTTTATAACTGTTTTACCCATGGCTTCCATTAATTGTTATTACCAAAATACTCGAGGATTGCGAACTAAAACTCATTCATTTAAACGCAATTTACTGCTTAATTCCTATGACGTGATCTCACTAACAGAAACCTGGTTACTAGATGGTATTAGTGACAGCGAGCTTTTCGATGACAGGTACGTTGTTTGGCGTCGTGATAGGAACTATATTAATTCGCGTGAAAAGTACGGTGGTGGTGTACTTTTGGCTGTGCGTCGAGAGTTTCTAACAGTAGGCTGACCTGAATGGAATTCCTCAGCTGAGGACATCTGGGTTACTATTACAAACAATCACAATAAACAAAAAAGCATACCTAAAAAGATACATATATGTACATTATATTTGTGTAATGAAAATTATGGTAATTCTTACAACACGCAGCTTCGAAACTTCACTAATAAACTATCGGAAATTATAACAGCCTGTCCCGATGATACTTTTCTGATCATGGGTGATTTTAATTTAAGTAACGTTGACTGGTGTAGCAGTGGAAATTACCTCGAGCCCTTGGGAATATCAGGGGAATCACAAATATATTTTTTCGATTCCCTTCTTGAATTTAACCTGAAGCAATTTAACTCACATCGCAATATTAATAACAGATTATTGGATTTAGTCTTAAGTAACACCGAACTGTCAATAATAGCTTGTGAGAGCCCACTTGTTATTGAAGACACATACCACAAATCTCTTCACGTTATAATGGACTGTACGGGTACTGATTATCTCAAAGCTTGTCCGAGAAAAATATATAACTACAACCGTGGTAACTATGATGAAATTAGGACAGCTTTAAACGCTACTCCTTGGGATAACCACTTGACAAACACCTCACTAAGCAACGCTATAGAATTTTTTTACAGTCGCTTGTACGAGCTAAGGGATACATTTGTGCCGCATAAAACTGCTTACCCTTCAACCTATCCACCTTGGTATGACGCATCGCTAAAAAAGATTCTCAAAGAAAAACACAAATACTTTAAAAAATTTAAGAGATATCGAAATACAGCTGACTATGTTACTTTTAGTTTGTTAAGAAAAAGAGCTAAGAAAGTTGAAGAAGAGTGTTATAGCTCTTACATAAAAAGAACCGAAAATTCTATTATTGAGAGCCCTAAAACTTTCTGGACTTTCATAAAAAATAATAAAAAAGGTAATTGCTCTTTCCCCTCCACTCTAACGTATAATAATACATCAGCAAATACAAGTGAGGGCGTTTGTAATCTATTTGCCACGTATTTTCAGACTACTTTCCTTGAGTCACCCTCTCAACCATGCAATAATGTTCCTTACGCGAATGAGGCGCTTACAAATAATGACATGCATACAATAGGTGACATTGAAATATCTCCAGATGAATTATATAAGTTGCTCTCATCGATGGACCTCTCAAAGGGGGCAGGGCCCAACAGCATTAGTCCACGATTCATTACCAATTGTGCCAAACAACTCACAAAACCACTGAGTATTTTATTTCGTCGTTCTCTTAATGAAGGTTTCGTACCAGACGTATGGAAGTCTGCATTCATCACGCCTGTTTTTAAGAAGGGTGACAGAGGAGACATAACCAATTACAGGCCTATATCAAAGTTATGCATATTTGCCAAAGTTTTAGAGCGTTTGGTTTACGTACAAGTTTATAACGCCATCTCTAACTCTTTTATAGCCGAACAACACGGATTTATTAAAAAGAAGTCAACTACGACCAACCTGCTGTCCTTCGTTGATTATATAACATCAAAAATGGTCTCTGGCGGTCAGGTAGACTCTATATTTACTGATTATACTAAATGTTTCGATCGTATTGATCACAAAAAACTTTTTAACAAGTTATTACGCATGGGTATCCACGGTAATTTGTTCCGATGGTTTACGTCCTATATCCAAAACCGATCTCAAGCGGTTGCAATAAATGGTGCCGTATCTATGTGGCATAAACTCCCCTCTGGATTACCACAAGGCTCGTTGATGGGCCCGTTATTGTTTAATATTTTTGTAAACGACATAAGTGTATGCTTCCATCACTCAGAATTTATTATGTATGCTGACGACATGAAGATTTTTAAGGAAATAAAAACAGATTCCGACTGTTTTCTTTTACAACAAGATCTGATTCGATTTGAGGAATACTGCCACAATAACCGGTTAGATATTAATGCAACCAAATGTTATGCAATCACATTTACTCGCAAACCTAAACCCCAGATATTCAGTTACACACTCAAAGGAATCGTACTTAAGAGAGTCAACGAGATCAGGGATCTAGGCATAATTCACGATTCCAAGCTGAAATATGATAGACACATAGATCATATAGCGAAAAAAGCTAACAAGGCATTAGGATTTGTTATGAGATCATGTTCACCGTTTAGCAACATAAAAATTGTTAAAATACTTTATTGTTCTTATGTTCGTAGCATCCTCGAGTATTGTTCACCAATCTGGAATCCACAATATAACATCCATATAGACAGACTGGAGTCTATACAGCGAAAATTTACGAGATATCTCCAATACAAATGTAGAACTATTGAAAACAGCTACGAGGCTCGATGCAAGAGGCAACATTTAATACCTCTTCACGAAAGAAGAAAGGTTGCGGATGTAACACTGTTAGTTAAAATAGCACAATCTAAAATAGACTCACCGCAATTTCTTTCAAAAATAAATCTAAAAGTTCCTACAAGATCTGTAAGACTGCCAGCCTTACTTCATGTTCCACGAAGCTCCACGAACTATCAAAGTAATACATTCTTTTCAAGATCCGCTGCTTACATTAATGATCTGGCTGGCTCGTCTGAATTAGATTTATTTAACACAAATCCGACTAAATACAGGATTGAAATGACAAGACAATGGTTCGAGTCGATCCCCTGAGTGTCTGTGTCCACGTATTATTGTGTAACATTTTATAATCTTTTATTTATATTTTGCTGTTTACTTTTGTTTTATTGTTTGTTTTTTTTATGTATATTTTTGAAAATCGCCAATTTTTGCATTTATGTATTGTGCTAAAATTCAGTTTTTGCTCATATGGGTAATTCATCAGATCAAGCATTAAATGTTCATATGTGAAAACTCATAAATGGTTTGCAGTTGATAAAAAATTGTTAATCTAGTTGTAAGATACTGTTTGTTTTCCAAATAAAATAAAATAAAATAAAAATAAATATCGTCACTCCACCTAGCCGGAGGGCGTCCTACACTACGTTTACCAAGGCGCGGTCTCCACTCTAGAACACAACAACTAGAACACGAGGATAAGGGGATAAGCTTGTAAAATACACATTGTATTACCAATTACTACACTATGAAGATAATGAATTAATTAGGGTTAAATTGGATATGATTGGTATCATCCATTTTACTATTAAAATACGACAAAAAGATATTATAATCTACTATTAGATTCTAATTACTTACATAACTAAATTACAGTAATGCGAGGTCGACTAATTAACTATTTTGTAGCTATCTAAGTAATATTATGTTGTTTAGCTATGAAGGGGTAGCTTAGATCTATGTTACAAAAAAGTGTAGTCAATATTACCTATTACGCGACACTTGTAAATAATATCCTAGAAATATAAAAAAAATAATTACAGTGGTAATATTTCTACTACGTTATTATTATTTTGCCAAATATTAACTGAACAGCACATCAAATAAAATTATACACTCGATTTATTTTTTTTAATATTTAGGTAGTACACATACACAACGTCACGCCTTTTATCCCCGAAGGGGTAGGCAGAGATGTATTTCTACACCCTCTTTTCGCCAGATATACTTTAGTCCCACGTAATAAGGGGCGAGCCTATTGCCGTACCGGGCACATTTCCAGACTCCGTGCGGCTACTGAGAATTTCGTGTCAGAAAAACCCAATAACACTGCCCGACCCAGGAATCGAACCCGAGACCTCCCGATCCCACGCGCACATTTATGCCGCGAGACCAACGAGGCAGTCGTATAGGGTTTGATGTCGAGTTTTCCGTCTCTACGCAAAGATGGTATTTGCATCGTGTTATCCCTTAGTCGCCTCTTACGACACCCACGGGATGATAGGGGGTGGTGACACTTGTATTCTATGCCGTCAACCACACGGCCAGGTAGTATTATTTATTATATATTTTTCAAAACTATCACGTAGAAAAGATTTTTAGAAACTCAAGAATTAGGTAGTTATACGACTTAAACTTAGTACCTACTGTTTAAAATCAGAAGATTTCTGATTGTCTACAAAACTTGCTCAATTCTAAATTATTAGTCCCAACAGGCAAACGAATAGAAGTTTAGTAATCTAATAGTAGACAAGTACTATTTTCAAATCCTACAATGAAGTTTCCTTTAAAGAAAGAAAGAAAGAAAACATATTTATTCTGCTTCACAAAAAAAAATACAAAATAAACAAAACATAAAAATAAATAGAGGATATTTTAAGGAATACAGAAATGGATCCTAACTCAGCATTGCGCCATCTTGCTGGTTAGCGAGATGGCACTGATATTCTGTTAGGTCCAGAAGGTATATAAAATAGATACATATAAATAAAATAAAATACAATAACAATTTTCTTAAAAATATTTTTGTGTCCACGGTCGGGTAACATTATATATTTTAAATATAAACTACAAATATGTTACTTCTTCTATTGACAAGAAATAAAATAAAATAAAATAAAAAGAAATAAAAAATTACAACCAATTTAAAATTTTACTACCAAATCTACCATCTCATCTCAGACATGGCAACACTTAATCATTAATACAGTAAGACATCGATAGCAAAAATATTATGGAAGATAATAATATTTTTACTTGGAGTAAATTATAATATTTTTTAACACACAAACCTAAAATAACAATCTTAACACTAAAAAAAAATACACACATCAAAAACCGTAAACATGCTACCGGCTGTCATTACAGCACTATTTATTGTCTGTGCCCAGGCGGGCGTACAGCCGACAGCGCGCGTGGTTTGAAACTTTGGAATAGACGCTAAGGAAAGGACGCCATACTGAAAACTTATAATAATTTTGAGCTTCATAAATTTTAAATATTATTATTGTGATTTGTGTTGTACCACGTCAATATGCATAAATTATGTGCGGTAAATGCCTTTAATGTTTCATGTGAGTGAATAGTTGGTTAGTTGTGTGCAAAGTGAAGGAAATTCCGAATATAACAAATTATGTACGAGCACAGCCACCACAACAAACAATCATGGAATTCGAACGGCTGTCGATTAGATCATTGCACAATTATTAATGGTCACACGGGATGGTAAGAGGTGAAAATTGTCTTTATACTGTCTTTACACTTATTCTAACTTCAAGGTTTTACTTGTTCATTTAATAGGAAATGTTTATATTTCTTACTAAAAGTATATACTGATTTTAGGTCTCTCAGAGGAGGCGGCAAGTCATTCCAGACCTTGCTAGCTAAAAACCTGAAAGAGGCACGAAAAGAAACGCTGCGGTGTTTTGGCGTAACCAGTAAGTAAGCAGATGCTCTTGTTTTATGCTTATTGAGGTCACTGGACCAAGTAAGTTTATTATACAGATACGCAGGCCTTCCTGTGGATATCACGCCAAAGAGGAGTGAGGCTAGGTGTAGCTTCCTACGTGATGACATTCTCAGTATCCGACTGTTGTTGAGGTATGGAGTAATATGTGAACGTGGTGGAACATTAAAACAAAACCGCGCACAGGCATTTTGTACCCGTTGAATGAGTCTTTCTGTTTTATTAAGTAGACAGGTCCCAAAAGCTGTATCTGCATAGTTTAGCTTAGAAAGAATTAATGTTTCACATAATAAAATGCGCATTTCCTCAGATATATAAGGTCGAATTCTATAGAATAGCTTCAACCTATAGAAACAATTTTGCACTGCTTCAGCAATATGCTTCTCGAAGTGCAGTAATTGGTCAAAGACTACCCCTAAATTGCGTGCCTCTACTACTTGTTCTATCTGAGTACCATTGATACTGACCTCCAGCCTAACATCACGTGCCCACCGCACCATATCACTGGTTCCAATGAACAAGAATTTAGACTTACTCGGGTTAAGTTCTAAGGAGTTATTCTTTGCCCAATTGGATATTCTTTCTAAATCTGCATTCATTTCTTTTACAGACTCAGCACAGTCTCCCAGATGACAGGAGGTGTACAGCTGGATGTCATCAGCATATAAATGAAATTTTGAGTGGAATATGGTTCTGGTTATGTCTGATGTATATATAATGAACAAAAGTGGACCCAGAATGGATCCCTGATGCACCCCACGTACCACAGGACTTAGAGAAGAAGATACCTTGGATCCATCATTCCCACTCACCTGTACAAACTGGTTTCGCCCACTCAGGTAACTGTCAAACCATCGGACAGAATTATGGTCACACCCATAAAATGTAAGCTTGGACAGAAGGAACGGAATACTAATGGAGTCAAATGCGCGCGAGCAGTCCAATAGGGCAAGCAAAGTCCCCTTTCCCTGATCCCTATCCTCCAAGATATTGTCCACCACATCAATCAGGGCAGTGGTTGTGCTATGGCCCATCCGGAAGCCAGATTGCCTTTCAGGCAATACACCAAAGTCTTCCACATATTTCCTTAATTGAATGCAGACCACTTTCTCTAAGATCTTAGATATACAAGGTAGAAGACTAATTGGTCGTAGATCCTCGATACTGCTGGGATTTGCCTTTTTCGGGATAGGCCTCACTATTGCCGTTTTCCACAAGTCAGGGAATGAATATGAGGTCAATGACTTGTTAATAATTCCAGTAATAGCAGTGGGAGTGTGTGGAAGTGTCATGACCAGCATCTCAAGTGATATGTTGTCAATACCTAATGCATTAGACTTGAGTCCCTGAATTATCCTAAGAACCGTAACTTCATTTGTGGGTTGGAGTTGGAAGCAGCCTGTACAATATCTATTGAATTCAAAATAAGTCAAATCTGATATTGTGACCTCACTGTTACCAGGTACATCCAGAAAGTGCTTGTTAATAATTTCAGGGTCATTACAAAAATATGGTAATTGCCCACTGTTATTTTTATTATAATTTATGACCGATTTAATATTACTCCACAATTTTTTAGGATCCCTCATGTACATATTAATGTTTGATTTGAAATAAGCACTCTTTTCATTAATAATAGCGGCTTTGACAATACTCTTTAGGTCCTTAAAAGAGTTAAAATGTGATTCTTTCCTGCTAGTCTTGTACCGCAAGTGAGCCCTATCCCGCAACTTGACCATGTCTTTCACTGTGTCAGTAAACCAAGGACACCCTCTCTCCTTAATGAGGACCCTCCTAAGAGGGGCATGTAGATCATATAAACCTAAGATGTACTGGTTAAAGGTGTCCACCATTGTGTTTATATCCTCTAGTTCAAGTATGTGTTTAATTTAACTTTCCTATTTTTCTTGTCCCCAACAACAGGCAGGCATTTCACTCACTTTCAAAACCCCATGATTAACTATCTCAGTGACTTATTTAATTTAGAATCTGAAACACTCTGAATTCCAACTACGTACTAATAACTTAATGTAATTCCGTAATGGCCGTTAATTGAAAATTAAACCAATGAATGGAATGGATTCAAATATTTATCTATAAGGAATTCCCTAGAATTATCTCTTTTTCGATTATAAAAAGGTATTTCAACAATTGCAAAATATTACACACGGACGGATTCAATTAATTCTGATAGAAAGACGCCGAATGTGCGTCGGCATTTCTTTTCGTCGTCTTGGACCCTCTTACCCGTAAAAGTAATTAAAACTTAAGTGCTCAGGCGTCAAATAAATTGAAAAGTTATATCAAAAGCATGTAATTTAATCTTGTGTGGGGTAAAGAAAGATCGATTGGGAACTTCGAAATCCTTTGTTTACTTTTATGGGTAAACATACTTACTTTATTAAAATTTAATTTTTGGTTTTTTAAATGGTGATTAAAGGAAAACAGAGAAAGGTATCGGCATGAAATGCTGTTATTACGACATGGGTCTTTTTGAAGTAATTTCTGAACGGATAATAAATAAATTGATGTTTATGCCCAGCTCGCATGATCGTGAGCATCGCTGAGTGTTACACGCGTTTTTATATACAGCCCTCGTGTGTAGACGCGTAATTATGGATATTTAGTATCTTTTTTATATATCTCCAAATATATGCTTGTTCAGTTCATGTAATTATATTTTATTTAAGGATACATAATAGCGTACCAAATAACATATTATAATACAACAGAATAAAACTACTTATGTAACTAAACTATCCTAAACTAAACCAATAAAACTAAATAAATAATAATAACAAAATAGAAGAGAAAAAACAAAAAATCCAAACTACGCCGCATCAAAAAATTTCTACGCAACGCTGTCGGCTCGTAGCGTGCCCAGAAGGCTGGCAACATTACCACGTTGTTTATGTTGTTGTATTGCGAAAACAAGTCAGATTGACATAGTGACACTGTAGTTCTTGATGGTATAAATACACTTAAGTAAGTTTACTATTTTTAACCTATCTAATTTCGAGAGTTTACAGCATACTTAATTGTAACTTACACTTACATACTAAATACTAGTGGAATTGTGCGCTTATAAGAAGTTTTAAAAAATATAAAAAAAGATTTGAATAATACAAGTGTGCGCCAAGTGAATAGTCCTTAGGAGGCAGTGACATTCCTCATAATCAACTATGTTCATTGTAATATTATTTCTATACCAACTAGGTTAAACGGAAACCTATAGCGATAATCATTATACCAAATTTTAGCCATCAAAGGCAAGCAACGGTCCTTGCATCTCATCATTAAAAAGTTTGATCAAAATCATTTAACTAGGTTAAAGTTACACAAGGTCAAGAACAACCCTTTTCCCTTAAATAATATTTGACACAAAAACCCTTTGCGATCAATCATATACACCACCTTCCTATCCCTTAAAAATCTACATACTTATTGTATGTGCCAATATTGACTAGGAAAGCATATGTTTCAATATACCGACCAATAAGGGATACGCTACACGAACGGTGCATTGTCGCAACGTCATTACCTAACTTGCAATTTTGACGTTCATAAGCGTCACACTGTGACCTAAGTGAATAAATGATTCCGACTTTGTCTAAGCGCTGTGTAACTAAATGTGATTCAGATCGCATGAGAAATCATTATCCTCCTAGCGATATCCCAGTTGCATCCGAGACATGCAGGCCTAGGAGCCCGAGGTCCGCTTAGCAGTTCAACCAGATATGAAAGAATATCAGTTTTCTACAGAGCGACTGCCGTCTGAACTCCGCAACTCAAATAAATAGCGACATTCCATGGTGTAGACTGACTGTCTTCCCGTAACGACTGTTCTTGGTATTCCATGGCTTAGATCAGAGTCAATACATTCAAGAATACTGACTCCGGTCTAAGCCATGGAATATTGCTTTCTTTTTGGTTTGCAGAGACGGCAGTCGTGCTGTGGTGAAGCTTATATTCCACGGCAAATATCTAGCATTTTTTACTTGATATGAGAATCCATTCCTGAGAGGATACCACTAGAACCAACTTATGATACCCAATAAAAGCACAACCACTCGAATCGTCATCGCTCAAAATTCGCATTGCAACATATCGTGTGGCGCCCCTCATGCCTCGTCCGAAAGGCCTAAGTAAACAACTCAACAAACTTTGTTCACAGAAAGGACTTTTATAATACCTTTGCTAATATGTCTACTTCGTGTCGGCTATGATGGATGGCATTAAAAGGCATTAGGGAAACCGTGGCGAATTTTTAAGAGACCAACGAAATTTACAATGTGTTTACATACAATTTTATAGGAGAAGGTTTAGCAGTGGAATTGGCGATTAAACTGGGTCTCGACATAGAAATTGTCTACCATATGTATATTATCATGGAATGTAACTAACACTTTGGGTTGCGGAGGTCAGACAGGCAGTCGCTCTGTGGAAAAGCTAATATTCAATCAAATCCGGTTAGTCTAGGAAGCGGTCCCCGGGTTCTAACCGGGATAACGCTAGGAGGATGAGGATTTGTATTTTCGTGGTTTCCATTAAAATGCGACTATTAGTTGAAGGCTATCCAAAAAATAATAAAATTAAGTATTTTCCAATATACACATGATAATACTGAGGTACTTTTCTTTTTCTGATACATGTTTAAAATACTTATTTTTTTAAACTCAATAGCAAAACAGCATGTGTGTTATTTTTGTCTATCACTGTCTCTAGTCAAACGACTCCTGTATGCCGGGAGAACCAAATAAAGTCAAATTGCACCTATTTTTATTCCGATAATGAGCAATAAAGGCATGGTAGCCATCAAGAACTCTCAGTTTGCAACGGAAGTCTTAAGGAAACTTTAACTGACTTGGAAGTCGCAACGGTTTTAATGAGTTGGGAAAGATAAATACAACTTTCTTCGTAAGCGGGCACAGAATACAGAATACTTATAAAGAGCCACCGTCTAAAAAATGGTAAATAAACACTCTTAAGGACCTTAATTCAATAAACAGTACAAATGTTTTAATATCTGGAAGACCGTGTGGATTAAGAATACAAAAGGTCACTACCCCATTTCTTTCCGTGGGTGTTGTAAGAAGCGACTAAGAAAACACGCGGATCATATAGTATCAGATCATATACGTTTGTGAAAAGACGGCGAACTCGACATCAAACCCTGTACCAACCCGTTTGGCCAGCGTTTATACTAGGGTATTTTAGACGAAACTTGATCCTCGGCACACTACGTATGTATTTGTGCGATGAATCCCGCTTGTTCCAGTAATTTAAAAGATCACTCTTATTGGATGAGAGTGTAGGATTACGCAATGCGCATCCAATGTGAGCTCTCTGATAGTACCTACTTGAAGAATCAGGACCTTGTTGTGCTCGGACGATCGGTTTTCGTACAAAAACGACATGCCAAAATCTTGGCCTAAAGTACCCTTGAAAACACCTGTACCTAAGCTGCTATTATAATAAACCTAGTAAGAAGTAAAGAAAAAGGCAATGCCTAATTATTTTGAAACCAAGGGATTCACAGGTTTATGAAACGATAAGTGAAGTACATTGATAAGTGTCAATGCAAATAAGCAGGCATTTAAAGAAATTGATACAGAATTATTAAGATTTTAACTAGAAACCTTATGACTGGGAACAGAAAATCGTAATGCAGATCTTAGGCAAAATGCAAAATACTGCATTACGCTTAAAACCCACATAACAAAAACCAAACAATTGACAAAACAGCTTATTTTCCATTCATTCGAACACCGCATTCAAATAGCTTTTCCCCATAATAATCATTACAGCAAAACGGGGCAAGTCCAGCCACAGTTATGAATTATTACCTCATAGCTGCATCAGAAATGCATTCAACCAATCCCTACTTAACCCAACGAGTTCGAATATCAAAGTACCAATCGCATTGTTTAGCATAACCACTTAATAAGTTGAAAAACAATGCAAGTGGCGTCAACGCTGAAATGGCGAGAATTTTGTCCATTTGAAACGTTAAGCCGGGATTTGTGGATACGTTTTAGTATATTAGCTGCCTGTTTAACTGAGTGTGTTATTTATATATATTCTGTAGCTAGTGACTCCCCAGACAGTGGCCTATTGTGCTACTTATCTACTTGGTTCGGCGATACACCGAAACCGTAGGTAGGTTCTAAGCGACTTGGGAGGGAAATGGACTGTATACAAAGGATAGCGGGTTCTTAGCCGCCTAGGAGATGGATACGGGAAATGGTGATTGTGAGTGGGTATAGGATATTTCAAGGATGGAGGGCACTTACCTTATACAACCTTCTTCGTTTCCGAAGGGCAGTCTCCTGGTGGTTTCGTGATGCAGCTGCTTGTTCTCACTTCACTTCACCGTCACTCCCACTTGCGAGCGGTTTATATATGTGGTAATAATCACATACAGCGATGCGGCGCGGTACGATATCGCGGACACGTCCCCAACGAGCGGAATGTTCTGGACTGTCACTCGCGTCGACCATCGCGGCGACGAATCCGCGGAAGGCAGTGCCCCTTCTTCGGGAATGGGAGACAGGGACGGAAATATGATATCGCTCGCATTAGACAAGCGTGGAACGATTGATGTTGATGCGATTAGTTATAGATAGGAAGGTAGATGGCGCTACCACTACTATTCTTGTCCTAATTATGCATGACAAAACTAAAATAATATGTTTTGCTATCTTTAACATTCTTGGAATGCGAGAAAAGGAAAGGTGGTGATTTTAATACTGCTTCTAAAGGTAATTTTATTTTATCTGTTAACTATCACGCTATTGTATAAAATAAAGGAATGGCAATTTCAAGACGTTTATGTGACTACTTTTTCTTACTCCACGATGTGATGGTTCAGTTAATAAAACAACTACCTACCCTATTCAGAAACATCTGGCCCGCAATAAACAAATCGAAAAAAAACTACAATAAGAATAACTTAAAAGCTCCTTTGCCAAGTCTAAATCCATTTTTGCCAAGCATTTTCTGCTTCAGGACAATCGGCCTTCAAACCTTAGCATAACGTATTTCATTAAAGCTTAAATTCAATAACCATTAAGAACGGCTAATGAACAAAAACCGTTATATAATTATATCGGTTAAATAAAGGTTAAAGGTGAAACAGAAACGAAAAGCTCTTATAAATTTGAGATAAAATCGTTTTAATTTTAAGATATATGTTTTGACCTTTGCGCTTCGTTTGACTTAGGCATACAATATAATATTTTTTAGGATTATGACTCACTTATAGACATGGAAGAGGCATTGAAATCGCAATACATACTATATTGACTATTCTGTAAGAAGAGACAGAGCGAGAAACTGGGACTGTTGCTTCTTTCTGTGCTTTGATCTTTAGAGTTCAAGAAAGAGTGAACGAAATCAAGTAATAACGTACGTTTTTGGCATTATCAATGGATCGTTTTTTGAGCGTTTGTCTGCCAGTCGGTCCGTCAGTAACGCAAATCTTTGATATTATAAGGAACTGTTTCATCTCCTCTAAGTAAGCGTTACCTTCCAGGTAAATTCTAAATCCCGTAAAAAAACAATACTTGTCAAAAAACCAAGTCTCGCCACTCAGTTCTTCTACCGTAAAAAGTTGTGAGATCCTTGTAATACCAAGTCGGATATTAATTTAACGTTTTAAATAAATAGATTGACTTGGCAATGGCACTAAACAATCTAATTTTTAAATGTATTACTTGTGAGATATATTGTGTTTTCATGCGATGGCCGAGTCAATCTATTTATTTAAAACGTTAAATTAATATCCGACTTGGTATTACATGGATCTCACAACTTTTTACGGTAGAAGAACTGAGTGGCGAGACTTGGTTTTTTGACAGTATTGTTTTTTTACGGGATTTTGAATTTACCTGGAAGGTAACGCTTACTTAGAGGAGATGAAACAGTTCCTTATAATATCAAAGATTTGCGTTACTGACGGACCGACTGGCAGACAACGCATAGACAAAACTACTGGGCACTAGATGCTGACATTTGGCATGTATAGCCCTAAGCTGTGCCGTGGACGAAGTCTCGTATACTTACACACGACATGAAACTTCTTAGCATAATAATGTTTACCAAGACTGGTTAAAATGTAACACGAGGCTTTTAATTTCAGCGAATTGTTGTAATAGACACTTATTAGAAGTTTACCCTAGCGTCACTTGTAGTATTTTTTATTTAGAAAACATGCTGTGCCATTTATTTGGTCCAATTCGGTTCTATAGCAAAAAGTGCATTTGTTTTTCGGCGGCAAATTCGCGCTAATAAGCCAAAGGAAGTTGGCAACACCGAGGTGATTTTATTACGTAGGCCTAAATGTCTTCACCTGGACGGCACCTGTGCCCTTTTTTTGTTAACTACGGTGGAAACTCTCCTTATGACCCATCTCAACTCGACGCCAACCCTGCCGTGAGTGTGATCGACCGGGCTTAGGACTGGCGGAGGATGTGTGTGGAGGCTCTCCCCTACAGGCGTTCGGGGCACACTCACTAAAACCACCATGCTGTCCCTACGGGTTCCGTATGTTGGCGCGGTCACGCGATTCGCGGATAACATACTTTTCCGTGACCCTGGCACGCCGTTGGTGTTGGCGAGCCCCATCCTTTTGAGAGGCGGCGCGGACACTACGCCGCCTCCTTTCCTTTTGGCGAACGGGGAACCGTCGCGAGGAGCGCTCGCCGTCCGCAGGCACGACCCAGCTGCCGCAGAAGATAGGGAGGACGGCAACCTGACAACACCGCATCTCCTCTCTTCTGCGGCCCCACCGTAACGCAGCAAATGGTGCGCGCCCATTCATCGCCAACACCCCGACCCAACTGCGAAGGACAGGCAGAACTGTCCCCCGCAACCGCACCCTTGGACGCATCCTACTCAGGCCTCACCCAAGCCCACGTGGAGCGTCCACTCCCGGGATCCCGCTTAGCTTGCCAACGGTTACTGAGCCCCCCACCACGAAAAGGTGGAGATCACACGGGCACCTGTGCACTTTTGTGCGGTGGAAACTCCTTACGAGCCGTCTCGACTCCGCCACTCGATCATATCGTACGATCGAGATGGGGGCTGGCGGAGGAGGTGTGTGAGGCTCTCCCCTAAAGGCGTACTCACTAAAACCACCGCGGTGTCCACTACGGTCCCGTGTTGTGGCGGGGTCACGCGATCACGTCGCGGATTGCATACTTTACCGTGACCCCGCCAGGGATTCGGCCCGCCAGTTGGCGAGCCCCGTCACGGGCACCTGTGCCCTGTCTTCTTCCCCGTAGGGCATATTTGGTCGGCAGTCGAGTTGGCTTTTACTCATCACACCACATACTCCGGCTCAAATTTTCCCTAGAGCCGTAGATATGAAGGTATTTTCCACCGCGTAAGAAAAAAAGGCCCAAACGTCTTTAGGGAGTCTCATGCCTCTCCACCATAATCTTGGAACAGGATTTCTAATGTCAAAACAAAAATAATTGTATCCAGCAATATAAATTATTTCGAAGATATCTTTTGAAGAGTTGGCTATGTGCTACTGACACTCATATACATATACGCTTGCAGAGGTCACAGCAGCCAATTTACCATCAAATTGACTATTTATTTGTTTGCTATAACTAGTTAACTACATTAAAGATGCTACTTCCAACCACCAACAATCTTCTTACAAATCTATGCAATCATATAGCTATGTATGATAAGCCCACTTACGAGTATAAGATAGAGTTTGGTTTGAAATTTAAAATGTTAATGTGACTAAATCATGCCATATTAAAGAGCGTATGGAATAACAGATAGCGGGCCCAAAATACATGTCAAGCTTGTCAAAATGAGAAAATGTAATTTACATCGCATTTATGAAAAACGAAGATATTTTTTATAAAATTACATTAAGTACATTAATGCCCATGCATTAACAAATATGAGTTTAATATTTACATCAAAAATATGCACAATAAAATCAGTTTAAAATTATATTAGTAACATAAAATTTCGAAATTTCTTTTCGTTGCTTTTTTCAGTCTGCGTAGTAAATTATGAAACCTCAAAAGTATTGCCGAGTGATTCGTCTTCTCGTCCGCCCGCGTATAATCTACGTATACATATAGGTACACACTAAAGATCTGACATTAGCAAACTTAAGCATTCTAATTACGCCCGGCCGACCTCGTAGGACATTCGTCGACCAAATTGGTGACGTTCTGAAAAACGGCAAGGTCCGAAGCACCCGGAACCGGCGAGCATGTATGAAAAGAGTAATGTAGAGGAAGCGCGTGAGGTTTGTCAGGATAGAAGCAAGTGGCGTTCTGTTGTCTCTGCCTACCCTAACGGGAAAAAGGCGTGAATATAAGTATGTATGTATAACGCCTACTGTATAAACTTTTGAATATTTCTCATCCTAGGCGTCGCACACAGTGGTATTGTAAATGTGACAATTTAATTTTTACTTTGTCCACGACATTCTGTGGGTTTTAGTAAATAGGTATTTCTAAAACATTAGTGTTTTCCTTAAATACTTTAACGGCGTAATCTTCAAACATTATTTAAAAAAATCGTAATATTTTAGTTTACTTGACTAAAGTAATACCAAATTTTTGTACCCCTTATTTCTATAAATTTAATTCAAAATTAAACTAAACCAGATTCAATATGTTGTTTAAGTTAATCATCGTATACCTACTATCTTATATATAACAATTGAATTAAAACTAACTATAACTAAGTGGCTATTTACACATAAATTAAAACAATAATTTCTATACTTAAATAACTAACAAATAAAAGCAATACATAAAAATAGATATTTATTTTGTATATTCAAAATGAGGTAGACTGCACGGATTATGTAGAGACATATTAATTTATATTACAGCTTACATTATGTTGACATTCCTGCAAATACTTAGTGAACGAGTAGTAATTATTCAAAGAAGGACGTTCATCATGTTCCATACACTTTTGCGAACATCATATCTGTTGCTATTTGTAAGTATGGTAATAATGGCCAGTTTGCTATTGATCAGCCCGCGGCAAATTCTGAATAATGTACGTACAGTGTAATAATTGTTGGAATTAATATATACTACGTTTTACTGCTAGGAACTTGAAACCCATTATCATTTAAATATTATATGAAACCCATTTACGTTGAACTTCATTCCATGCCATGTTATGTACTTAATATCTGAGTTTAATTTATTCCATATTTCATCATCGATTATTCGCAACTGTAACATTTGATCTCGATATATTATTCTGAATAAACAAGATATCAATTGTAAATTATTCAGGATAAATGAAAGTAGTTTTAATTCATTTTCATGGAAACTGCTGCAATATTTTTTTTATATACACCGTATTAATAACTGCGAGCTCAAAATTCGCTTTAAATATGCTGTCTGGACATACTCACACCATTAATGTGCATATTTTGTGTATTTATGATAACGATGTCAAATAAACCTATTAACATCTATTATAAGAACTGTAGGGGCATCCGCACGAAACTACATCAGTTACGCATGAATATATTAGTGAAATTATATGATGTAATAATACTGACAGAGACTTGGCTGACACCTGAAATTTACGATAGTGAATTCATAGACTAACGCTACAGTGTACACCGCTGTGATCGCGATGGTGTGCTGATAGCCGTATTACGCACCTTAAAACCGTCTGAATTTGATCTTACATCGATAAATTGTAGCCTATTCCTACAAAAATATACTGAACACGTTATTGTAGAAATACCCAGCGGTCGTAATGGGAAAAGATACATCATAAGTGCAGCCTACACACCACCTAAAACGTCTACGTTAGTATACGATAAGCACTTCGAGGCGCTACAAGAAATGATGAGTCATCCCAGTGTGGAGGCCTTTTACTTTGTGGGTGACTACAACCTACCCGAAGCTAACTGGGTAACATCTCTTACTGACAATTCTGTAACTCTCGCCCAACATACAGCGTCATATACATATTATGTGATCTCTAATTTAAATAACCTTATCTCGCTTCTTGGAGCGTCTCAGCTGAACAAAGTAGTAAACAACAGGGAAAAAATTCTTGATTTATTTATATCCAACGTACCTTGTAAAGTTTCACAAAATACAACGCCGTTATTACCCATCGACGCTTATCATCCTTCACTTACATGTATGACTAGCCTTAATATTAAAATCTCACCGATGAATACAATTCCCCTACATAAATACAACTTCTACAAGTCTAACTTCGAAAACATAAATAATAATATAAACCTACTAGACTGGTCTGAACTACTAACATCTGTTAATTCTGAAGCGGCCTTAAACATATTTTATAATGAGATTATTAAACAGGACACACTTCTGGCCCGGCCCCGCTCACTTAGTTATCCCGTATGGTTTTCTCGCGCTCTCATAACGCTTTCTAACAAGAAAAAGAAGGCATGGATCAAATGGAAAAAATAGAATAATATTTCCGATTTCGAAATATTTGCTAACTACAGAAAACAGTTTTAAGAACAATGCAAAAAGTGTTTCAGTGCATATATCACAACTGTGGAGGATAACCTCAGCAGAGACATAAAGTGCTTCTGGACATAATTATATTTCGAACCGCAAAGATAAACCATATAAAGGCATACCAGCTAAATTACAATATAAAAATGTTGATGCGAATGATCCAAACACAATCTGTAACATGTTTTCCGATTTCTTCCTATCCTCAGTATATGAACCAGCATCCTCTACGTTGTCTCAATGGAAGCCGCCCAATGATAATGCACTACATGAAGATGTCGCTTTCACAGAACCAAGCGTCATGAAGGAACTTCAATCCCTAAACATATCTAAAGGCCCTGGACCAGACGGGCTCTCGCCTTATTTCCTTAAGAACACGGCATCTTCATTCTATAGGCCGCTAGCGATAATTTTTAACAAATGTTTATCTGAAGGTGTTGTTCCCAAACAATGGAAGCAGGCTTATATTGTGCCTGTCCACAAAAACGGGTCCAAACGTAGCGTCGAAAACTATTGCCCAATCTCCATCTTGTCTACCTTATCGAAAGTTCTAGAACGGCTAGTGCATAACAAAATCTAACCATCACTGCATAGCGTTATAATCCAACAACAGCACGGCTTCGTCAAACGGCGGTCCACCAACACTAATCTACTGCTATTCTCAAGTTTTCTGTTTGACAACTTTGACAAACGTATACAAGTAGACACAGTTTACACAGACTTTCGTAAAGCATTTGACAAAGTGGACCATGAAATACTTTTAAACGAATTAGCAGTGGTAACTTATTGAGATGGTTTACCTCATACATACTAACCGATCTCAAAGAGTCGTAGTTAACGCATACCAATCTCAAACCGCGCATGTCACATCTGGCGTGGCTCAGGGCTCAATCCTTGGCCCCCTTCTGTTCACTCTATATATCAATGACATCAATCAATGCTTTCCCAACACAAAGTTTCTTCTATATGCAGGCGACCTTAAGGTACAGAGAGCAATACGAGACTATAATGACTGTCACTTGCTTCAACAAGATTTAAATCGGCTATCAAACTATTTCCAGGTAAACAAACTACAGCTCAGTATACCAAAATGTAACTTCTTATGCTTCACCAAAAACAAACATACAATTAACTACACATACACTTTGTGTGATGCTCCTCTCACTAAAGTCAGTTGACTTTAGTGAGAGGAGCATCACACAAAGTCAAGCAGCACGCCGAGATAGCGAATATAGTTATATTCGCTATCTCGGCGTGCTGCTTGACTGCAAGCTTTGTTTAGATCTGCATATAGAAAAAATCGTCAATAAGGCATATCAAATGTACGGTTTTGTAATGCGCTCCACGTCAGATTTTAAAAAGACAACTTCTTACATTTGTTTGTATAAGTCCTTAATACGCTCTCAATTGGAGTACGCTGTTTCCGTCTGGAACCCATACTACAAAAAATATATTGAGATGGTTGAGTGTGTTCAGTACAGGTGTCTACGTGCAATGCATTACAGATGCTTCGGGTACTATCTACCTTATCAATATTTACTTAAAAGGTATAAGCTTGCAACATTGACTAGTAGGCGTGAATATTTGGATGCCATCAATTTGTATAATATTGTGCAAAACAAATTTGACTGTATTGAGTTCTCCAATATGTTGTGCTATGTAGTTCCTAGGACCATACACAAGCGGAAGGTGCGCGCTGGCAAACTATTCTCAGTTGGCACTTACCAAACCAACTCCGGTTTGCGCTCACTAGTTCGCAGGATGGTCAATTATTATAACAACAACCTTGAACACATCGATATTTTTGCATGTTTACCAAATATTATCATCATCCTCCTAGCGTTATCCCAGTTTTCAATCTGGGGTCCGCTTACTAGTCTAACCGGATTTGGCTGAATATTGGCTTTTCCACAGAGC
Organism: Euclidia mi; assembly: GCA_944739405.2. NCBI lineage: Eukaryota > Metazoa > Arthropoda > Insecta > Lepidoptera > Erebidae > Euclidia > Euclidia mi. Next base: position 22,597,734 of record OX123205.2, read on the forward strand.
GACTGCTGTCTGACCTCCGCAACCCGAAGTGATAGCTATATTCCATGGTTTAGACTAGTGTCAGTTTATTTAGAAGGTACTGACGCCCTGTAACGACTGTCAAAGATCTTCATGACAGCCGGGACCGACGGCTTAACGTGCTCTCCAAGGCACGGGACAAGCGATAATTAACAATTCAATACGCACATAACTCCGAAAAGTCATTCGTGCGCGCCGTGGATTCGAACCTGATACCCTCTGCATGGCAGTCTGTTGGTATCTCCACTAGGCTATCGCTGCCTGCTATGCATGTTCACCAAATAGATTTAAAGAAATGGTGCTTAAAAAATTTTGAATTTTGCTGAAAAAATTTGTGATGTGTAACGCCTTAAAACATAGTTGTTAAGTTATTTATATTGTATACTCTTAATCCTAGTGCTTATTCAAATTCTAATTTTCCTACTGCTTATCTGTGAACAGCGCTGTGGGCTACAATATTGCATATATTTCAAATGTTATCTGTTTTGTAATTAATATATTATACTGTAGCTGTTTGTTGTTCCAAATAAATAAAAAAAATATTAATATATAAAAGTTTTTCAGATAACACCGCTTTGCAATACCTAAATCTAGCAATATAATGAAATATCGTTCATGAGAATTTTTTTTTACTCTTATTATCACTTTCTCTGCTTACCTAGAGTTAGCCGTACTGTCTAAGTATTTTGGTATGTCTGAATTAATATACGTCTGTATACACATCCTCCCGTTATTGACTCACTGACTGACACTGCATGGATTAAACGATTGGGTTTATAAAGCTGAAATTTGGGATCGTAGAAGTGCACTATTGCCCGTAATTTCTACAGGATCAATAAGTCTCATTCTAGGCATCATCGTGATTTAAAATAATCAAGATTTTAAGAATTATTTATTTTCCAATTTACCTACTTAACATAATAATATTTGCGGTGTTCAGAAGCAGTTTAACTTTTCCCGGTATTTTACCAGTAATACCAGTGTCAAAACTCGGTATCTTCTAAGGTCATCTGGTACTAAACCTGGCTACAGTAGTGGGTATGAAAATGAAACTATGCCCATTAAAAATTGCAACTTTACATATGAGCTTGTAGCATATAAATGCAACTCTTTAAAATACTATGAATCCAGGCCCTGTAGACAAGTGGCATCCTATTAGCGATATCGCGCTAAGTGCAAGAATGTATGGTCAGTACCATACATTTTTGCACTTATATAGACTTTCGATATGTCACGTTCTCAACGAATAACCAATAGCTTATTATGTTATAATGGCAACCAAATGATAGGGATTGAAGAAATGAGAAGCGAATTCTACTTGTCTACGCCCTCAGCCTACCAACAGGTTGTCAGTACCTACGCATGTTCCTGAGAATTGTAGAAATTGTAGTGAAACACAATCCTTCAGAAAACCATCAAATATTTTTCTTCTTGTCTTTTTTCGAGCTCTTACAATAATTAACAATAGCAATTAAATGAATCAAGTTGAAGTGTCCCAATATTTTTTTTTTTTTGGAATAGGGGGCAAATGACCAGACGGATCGCCTGATGTTAAGCGATTACCGCCGCCCATGGACACCCGCAACACCAGAGGACTCACAAGTGCGTTGCCGTCCTTTTAAAAAGGAATACGCTCTTTTCTTGAAGGTTTGAAGGTCGTATTGGTTCGGAAAAACCGCAGATTCAGATCATTCCACAGTTTAGAGGTGCGAGGCAGAAAGTTTCTAGATAAACGCACCGTTGTGGATTGCCAACCATCTAAATGATGGGGATGGAAATGCTGTCGCGTAGAACGATGGCGGAAAGAGGTGGCAGGGATTAATCTGAACAATTCCTCGGAGCATTCCCCATAGTAGAAGCGATAAAAGATGCATAGCGAGGCTACATCTCTACGCAGCGCCAAGGGGTTTAACCGACTGCAAATATCTTGGCAGTCGACCATTCGAGTGGCTCTCCGTTGGATGCGGTCCAGAGGAGGAGCTGGTACTGGGGTGGGGGTGCATATGGAATACTGTTCTCATCTTTGGGCAGGGGGCCCAAAGATGAGAACAGTATTCCATATGCGGCCGGACCTGCGCCTTATAAAGGAGCAAGCGGTGGGCCGGAGTGAAATACCGTCTCGATCTATTCAGCATGCCAAGCTTCTTCGAGGCTAACTTAGCCTTACCCTCTAAGTGACCGCGGAACTGGACTTCGCTCGATATGTCGACACCAAGTATTCCAATACTGGAGGAAGCAGTTAAGGGGGTGCTCTCAAAACGAGGACATACGATCAACGGCAGTTTTTTTGCGGTGAAAACACGCAGACTTGTGTCTTTGTGGGGTTAAATTGGACCAACTTAAGTCTTCCCCAACCTGAGACCATCTCTAAAGAGGTCTCAATTTCAGAGACAAGTTTATTTCGGCTCTCGATGACTTTTTCCCAAGAAATTTTGGCGTGGCCGGTATATAATAACAATGAATGCCGCTATCTAGCAACATATCATTGATATGCAGGAGGAACAGAGTAGGCGATAGCACGCAGCCTTGAGGGACACCAGCATTTACAGACAAGGCGTCAGAGCATTCACCGTCAACTACGACCTTTATGCTTCTGTCTGTAAGAAAGCTGGTGAGCCATTCGCATAATTTCTCGGGCAGCCCATAGGAAGGGAGCTTCGAAAGAAGCGCTTTGTGCCAGACCCGATCGAAAGCCTTCGCTATGTCCAAACTGACCCCCAAAGCCTCCCCCTTTATCTCGATCGCCTGTGCCCAACGATGTGTCAGGTATACTAGAAGATCACCAGCCGACCGACTCTTACGAAAGCCGTATTGCTGGTCACTAAGCAGCTGATTATCCTCTAGAAACCGAAGGAGCTGTCATTTAATAATGAACTCCATTATCTTCGAGAAGAGGGAGGTTATGGCTATCGGTCTGTAGTTGGACGGGTTAGAGCGATCGCCTTTTTTAGGGATCGGGTGGACCAATTTTTTTTTATTTATTTTATTTTATTACATAGGTACAGCAACAGACTATAAACTAATACATCTGTCCACATATTACGCAATACACCATACTTATGCCTATAGTCCAATTATAGCTATACACAACATTTGTTAACAGTTAAAGAGCAAACAGAAAAATATGAGAATCTATGAACATTACAGACTATTTAGTACTTTATTTATTTGATTTACATTCTTCATATAAGAGATGATTGAATGTATTATATGTGTTGTGAAAAATGTCGAACCTGGAGCATATAGCGTTATACTGAGAGCACATTCGCAAGATCGGATTATTTTGAGACACGTTGTTATTGCTAATTGGTATAATAAAGAGTTGCGGGATTCGTACGGACCTCACTGGGACCTTAAAACTTATCTGGCCAACAAGTTGACTGTCGAGCGAACCATTCACAATTTTGTGTAGAGTGCACATGTCGCTTATCCATCTCCTCTTCTCGAGTGTCAGAATTTTAAATTTACAGAGTCGTGTTTCATAGTCCGGTAGTTTACGCCTTAAGCCGAGCTTAGAAGATAGAGCCCTAATAAAACGTCTCTGGACTGATTCTATCCGGTCTATGTGGATTTTATAGATTGGGGCCCACACTGATGCACAATATTCAAGAATGCTCCGTACTAAACTGTAGTATAATGTTATTAGAGAGCTTTCCTGTCGGAACGGTCTAGCAATGCGAAGTGTAAATGACAACATTCGATTAGCTTTATTGCAGATATGGTTAAAATGAGGTTTGAATGATAAAGTAGAATCAAATATGACCCCCAAATCACGTATCTCCTTAACTCTTTGTATAGGTACTCCTTTAATGTGGTATGAATATTCAAGTAGTTTTTAATTTTTTGTAAATGTTATGATTTGACATTTGTTTATGTTGAGTGACATTGAGTTTTCCACGCACCAGTCTGCTATTGTGTTTAAATCAGATTGAAGATCTTCGCAATCGTGACAGTCAGCAATAGATTTAAATATTTTTATGTCATCTGCGTAAGCTAGACAGTTACTAACTATTTTATCTAAAAGGTCATTTATAAATATCAGAAACAGTAGCGGACCTATATTGGACCCTTGTGGGACACCAGATGTCGTTAAAAAAGGGTAGGATTCATACCCACCAAGTGCCACAAGCTGTGTACGATGTTGTAAGTATGAAGTAAGCCACCTGTGCAAATCACCGTGTATACCAACATGCTGAACCTTCGCAAGTAACTTAAAGTGATCAACGCGATCAAAAGCTTTCGAAAAATCTGTGTATATTGAGTCAATCTGTTGCTTTTGGTTAAAGGATTCGCACAGGTAACTCGTATAACAAAGGAGATTTGAATTAGTTGACCTACCAGTCATGAAACCATGTTGACGTGGACTCAAAAGATGTTTAAGGTGGCCATATAAATGATCATAAACGTATCCCTCAAATATTTTTGCAAAGCAATTTAATATACTAATTGGTTGGTAATTTGAGACATCTCTTTTGTCACCAGATTTATATATGGGAGTTATTTTTGCAATTTTCCAAAGAGCGGGAAACGTGCCTTCTTGTATTGATTTATTAAAAATAATGGAAAGTGGCTGAACCAATGCTGTTGCACAGAGGCGAATGAACACAGGTGGTATACCGTCGAAACCGCTGCCCTTGTTAAAGTCAATATTTTGTATCTTCTTTAACAAATCGCAGTCATTTATGGATACTTTATGAATGGAGTAATTGGACGGTGTAAAGTTGGGTGTATAAGCGCTAGATGAACCTATGCTATAAACAGATGAGAAATAATCCGCAAATAGATTCGCAATATCTTGAGCTGAGTTTCCCACCGTGTTATGGTAAAATATGCTACTTGGAAAATTATTTGTAACGCGTTTACTTTTTGTGTAGCTCCAAAACGCTTTGATATAAAATTTAAGATCATATTCCACACGCTCTATATAGGATGTAAAGCAGTGACGGGCGACCACCTTAACTCTGGCCCTTAGCATAGAGAATACATCGTAATCCCTCGGGTTACCATACCGTTTGAATCTAAAGTGATACTTTTGTTTGTGGGCAAGTAGCTTAATTAAATTTTTGGTAAACCAAGTAGGGTAGTTGTTTTTGCGTATTTTGGTTTTTGGTGTGTATTTTTCAATAATCACATAGATGCTGTCATAAAACAATTGCACAAAATCGTCACATCGCAGGAGGGATGCTTGTTGAGACCAATTGATTTTACCAATGTCTCTTTTACAGCTTTCGTAATCAGTTCGCCGATAACACAATTTTTCAATTGCAGCATTATGTGCAAGACTGGAAAGGGTATAAAATGTAATTTCAAACGGTGGGTGATGTGCATCCGGGCGACTTATGGGTAGTGTAGGTGTTGTTTTGATTTGATCTGGACTGTCAGTGATTGCAAGATCAAGTATTCTGCCATTGTGATTGACTATTTTATTAACTTGGCGTATAGTTGTGAGTTGGAATAAATTACAAAGAGCTCTAGTTTTATTACAGTTGCAATTTGATGGACAACCTGTCTCATTCGACCAACGTACATTACCGAAATTAAAATCGCCAAGTATACAATTTATGTGTTTTGAAGTTTGATTAAGTATGTTTCTACACTGGTTGAAAAAATCTATGACTATATTCTCAGGTAAATAATCAGGTAAGTAGACTAGTCCTAAATTAATTACTAATGTGCTATCTACTTTTATTTGGACCCAAATATCCTCCAAATCATCAGATTGCCAATATTTTCTCTGTAATACATGAAGTTTTTTAGAATAAGCAACAAGTACACCCCCACCGTGTTTCTTATTAAATCGATCACAAAATCTTACATCACAGTCCCTACGCAGCACACAATACCTATCGTCAAATAACTCTGAAGATAACACAGTTTCATCCAGCCAGGTCTCACATAAGCAAATTATATCAAAGTTATTGCATTGTATTGTATTATATATATCTAGAACTTTGCTTTTCATTCCTCTAATATTCTGATAGTATATTGATAAATACATTTTACTTAACATACAAGATCATATTATCATATAAAGTAGAAATATGAGTGATTAAGACATCAGACTGAGGCTCTCAACATTTTTCACCATAATATGCTTGGAGTCAGCCTCCTTTCTTACAAAAATACGGCCATTTCTCACCCATACAAACTGATAGCCGAGCTCTTTAGCCTTTTTACGAGTCGCAGCATGCAGGTGTCTGTTAGCTGGTGAGAGATGCTCGGCCACGTAGATGGGTTTCTTTTCGCCGGAGATTCCCAGTAACACAGTGTTTAATTTATTATTAGAGTTAGATCTGTTGTATCTATGTACAGCCGAGTAAAATTCGTCACGACTTCTTTGGCTTCGAAACTTCACAATTATATTACGTGGTAGCTTGCTATCTTTATTTAACTTCGCAACTCGTGTGCATTTGACTACGCTTTCTTCCTTTAAGTCGTAACCAATGACCCCAGCACATTGACGCAAGAGATTTGGAATGTTCTCATTATGGTGTTCAGGCATTCCTTGTATTTCAATATTATTTTCGCGTAAGTGTTGTTCGAGGTCATTCAAACGGTCCGATAAATCACGTACTGAAGACTTAAGAGCAGTGTTCTCCTTGGATATCAAACTATTCTCTTTTGTCAGATGTTCAACAATACTTTTCATTTCGTCGTGTTTATCGCTAAGGAAGCTTAGAGACTCGCGGAACTCCTGTAGTTCAGTCTGAATTGGGGAAAGTTCTGTCCGTAATATTTTTGTTATCATTTGTGGGAGTTCAGATCTAATCGCTTGAAGAACTCGCTCAGTTATCGCTGATATCAGTGATTCCTGTCTTTCATCAGCTTTTAATGAGTGACTATCACTGGACTTCGGCATATAATCACATTGTTTCTTTTCTAGTTGTGACATTAGCTGAGCCCTCTTCGTGTTTATTAAACGTGATTGACTCAATTTCCTTGATGTTACGGACTGGAGTATTAGTATTCCCGACTTTGGGTTGTTTACTCCTACATTCTTGACACATCCATTTGATTTTTTGCTCCTTAGTCATTGAAATAAACTGATTTGTATCCAGTATGTTCGCACATGGTAAGTCGTATGATTTGGTACATTTACTACATTTTAAGTTCTCGCGAGATTCAATTGGGTTGCGACAACCAGCGCATGTAACTCTTGACGCCATCTGTCGGTTGGTTGATGAACGACGTTGACGATGTGGATGAGAAATAATCCTTTCTTATGTGTGTGTGATGTACGCACGAATATGAGCGAAAATTTTGCGACGCTGCCCCACTGCTTCGGTGGCGTGGCGTTTAAGGCGTCCGCTTTCAGTAATGTAGTCGCCGGTTCGAATCCAAGTGACTACGAATCACTTTGTGTGATTTGTTACTGGATTGTTATAAAAAGGTTGAGATTTTCTCACCAATTTGGCACGCCAATACCAAGTATCCTGTGTACTGCGTCTCGCTTCCACCGCCCACAAGGAGGAGTCACCCGTAAGGATCGCTCAGGAAAAAACGAGAGGTACCGATAATAGCACTTTAACCAATCACAAATTTAGTTTAACAAATATTTAAGAATTTAGGAAAATACTTTGACACACGTCTGCTCTTGTATAAAGTAGGAACACGAATTTGAATGTCAATGCTGTCTTCCACGATGTTGGGACTACGCCAAAAGAGTAAGAGAGACGAAAAAGGCGTGTCAAAACTGGTGCCAACTCTGGAGCGCAGATCTTAAACACAATAGGGGGAATTCCATCAGGCCCACTCAACTTATGAATATCGAGGGACAGAAGTGCCATACGGACTGCGCGTCGGTGGAACCGAATATCCGGCATACAGCCCTTCAACAGCGGTATAGTAGGCGGTTCCTGTCCCCCGTCATCCAAGGTCGAGTTGGACGCAAAGAGTTTGCCCAGAAGATCGGCTTTCTGCTTTGCGTCGTGGGCCAAGGAGTAATTTCTCATGTGTAGCGGTGGAAAGGATGGCTTACAGAAGTTCCCTTCGATAGCTTTGGCAAGAGACCAGTATGCACGAGTTCCCGAAGGAAGGCGCTCAAGCCTCTCGCCAATTCTACCGATGTGCTTCGACTTCGCACTAGCAATGTCTCTTTTGAAGGACCTGGAGGCAAAGTTATACTCCTTTTTTAATGCGCTGGTATTTTCATCTCCTGCCGCCACCGCATCAGACCAGGCTTGGTAAGCTTCCTGCTTCCTGCGAGAAGCCTTTTTGGAAGATGAACCAAACCAAGGCCAAAATTTGCCACCAATGGGGACCACAGAGGATGGAATGAAAAGTTCCATACCCTGTAGCACCACATCTCTATCTATGTGTAATATCTGATCGTAGTTTTGTGCACGGAATTTATAAGTAAAGCAGATTGATAATTTGTTTCATAATCTAATACCTATTTTAAAACATTATGATATTGTATGTAATTACCTGCCTGTAATGATGATCCGCGTGCATTTGTTTTCATATCCACACAAAACCCGTGTAAACAATAATTTAACAAGCGAGCTATGGGTATATGATTGATGTAAGATATAAGCAATGTTTACATCACGTGACCACTCTGAGCGAAATACTTGTTTATGTGACGCTCGCTGACGCGCGCCGCTCTCGCAGCGCCACCACCGGCCAACAAAAGTAACTAAGTGGTCAGATAAAGTTGTAAACAAATCACTGGCACTTTAAAACGCACAACTAGTAGGTACTAAACAATATCTTTGTACCTATTATCTTCTTGGGTTTACGCGAATGTTACACATTGAAATTAAACTACAGTGAAAAATGTTCGGGTACTTTGAGATAACTTATACATTCAAGAAAAAGACAAATATCACCTCAGTCTGCCGTGAACATGAATTCTGTAAAGAATTCGAAACGTCGGCTAGTAATAAATTAAAAATATAGTTTCTAGATCATTAGTTTCAAATGTAATAACTTAGTGAAATCAATACATCGCGATAAAATCCGTAAACTATAGTTTAATTTCAATTTGTACCTATTATTTTGTTTACTGTATATCGAGTTATAGGCAATTTTTTTTTTGTTATTATGTTTTTTTTTGTTATTAAACTATTATTTATTAGGTTCAATTGTATTGTAATGTTAGATACGTCCGTTACGTCACTTGGGGCAGGCATTGAAAACCAGCAAGTCGTGTCGCGGCTAACGTCGCGAACGACGCAACGCTGAATGCCTGCCTCGTTGTCTCATCGGCGGCGTACAGTTGTAGCACAGTCTAATACCGTAGGCGTAGTTGTAGTCTGTAATATTTTTATAATGTGGGTATTGCTACAAAATGTTTGTGAAGTATTTATTATGTACCTACCCTTATTATTGGGTGTATCATTTCTACGTGCCTACCAACTTACTATAAACGGGTTATATTTGTACCTATGTATCTACATACCCTTGTATGTAACATGACGATTGTACGTTGTTATGATGAGACAATAAAGAGATTACTTTACTACTTTACATCAGCAACAGAATCAGCAGCGGCGTTGGGATCATCTGGCGAGAAGCATACTTGTCCCCAAGGATAGGACGCAAAGAAGTTCCGCATCCCATCCCAATCTGCTGACTTGTAGTGCCACACACGGCGACTGCGTGTAGCCCGCGATCGCAGCGAGCACGTGAGAGGCACCACACTCCGTACAAGGCAGTGGTCTGAGGAGCCAAGTGGGGCGCCTACGGATACCTTGTAGCCGTCCGGATGAGAATATTAATATTAATTGTGACCTTTTATTTTCATCACTTAACATTCCGTAAATAAGGTATGGACTTCGTGTATTTTCTGTTTTCACTGTATACTTATTTGTAAGTATATTGTATTTTTAATCCTCGAAAGGCAGCAAAAGCCTAGTGGAGATACCAACATACAGACTGCCATGCAGAGAATCCACGACGCGCATCAACGACTTTTCGGAGTTATGTGCGTATTGAATTGTCAATTATCGATTGCCCCGTGCCTCGAGGAGCACGTTAAGCCGTCGGTTCCGGCTGTCATGAGGATCTTTGACAGTCGTTATAGGGCGTCAGTACTGACACTAGTCAAAACCATAGAATATTGCTATCCCTTTGGGTTGCGGAGGTCAGACAGTTGCTCCGCCCAAATCCGAAAACTAGAAAGCGGACCGCAGGTTGAAACTGGGATAACGATAGGAGAATGATGATGATGATGGTCGTATTTTTAATCCTAGGTGTGGTGGAGGGATAGGGCCAGTAAGGGCAGGAGTGGGTCTTGTAGCCTTCCCTAGCATTAGGTTTGGTTGGACATGACGCAAAGCTAAGAAGACTTAACAGCTCCTGTACTCTGTTTTCTCCCGTATTTGATCGGCAATAGAGGCAATAGAGCGGTTTTAGTGGTAACACTACATATTCCAGCTCTAATTTCCTCTAGAGCCGGAGATCCGAAGGGGATTTCCGCAACAAACGTGTGTTTTGCGTACCTTGCCTACACTTTCATTAGACCATTGTCAGGATACTGGAGGGCTCTGACTTCTCGTTACGTCTTTTATAGATCTTCTTGACAGCCAGGATGGTTAACGTGTTCTCAGAGATATGGTCGAGTCGATAATTGTTTAAGGTGACCCATCAACTAAACAAACGGGGACGGACGCGCTTAACTTCACAAATCTACAGAATAACTTTACCAGGAGCCGTGACATGTATTGTTACTAGTATACTCTTAAATTAGTATTCAGGTGATCTTAATCATTTGCTTACCGATAACTCTGCTTATTTTGGACTAGCTGTTTCCCGAGGTTCCCGCTGCATTATTTTCAACATAATGGCACTGTCGTCAGGATATTATCCTGACGACAGTGCCAACTTCTGGATAACCCTATATGTAGCCCTACAACGCCCAATATCTTCCATTGAAAGTCCTATTAAAATCGGTTGAGCCATTCCAGAGATTTCCCCGTATAAATAGAGAGACGGACAAACAGACAAAATATTAAAAAAAAAGTTTATGACTTGGTCTGTAACTGACTATAAGCACTTAAACAAACTTACATAAAATATTTATTTCGAAATCACAGACGGACACTTAAATTTTATTTATATGTGCGTAAGTAGAGATGCAAAGATAAAAAGTATCCATCAAATTAACAACATCTTTTACTTCCACGTCATTCACAGAACCGCTACTTTATACAAATGCTAATTCAAATAACTTGTATAAAGCAAGTTGTGTTCACAACAAAATATATTCAATTGTGTAAAGAACTTTGGCTCTGGCAGTTTTAATGACAAGACCACGCGGTATTCATAGTCATGAGCTAACTCATTATGGAATAGGTACGGCATCGTGTACCTACACGACATACTTCAAGCCTGGAAAGAGAACTCAGATTATGGGGACATGATGACAGATATGATTCTGAAAGTGGTCATTATGATTCTGACCAAATATTTTGTTTTTATTATGGTCCCCGCTCCACCCTCTTAACCAAAATACGGGTCAATCAAGCAGCCAATTGCAATACACTACTGAACATCTCTCTCTCCAAACTTGCAAAGACAACTACCGATCCTCTGCCTTTCGCATCCAGCCCACCCCGGCCACGAAGGGATGGTTAATGATATTGATAACCGATTCTTGGTCTCAACTTTATGACTTGTCTGCTCCATCGCTTGTCAAACCTTCGGCAGACGTGGCCAGCTCATTCCCATTTCAGACTGCTAATCCGGCTAGCTATGTATGTAAGTAAATATATCGGTCACTAAGCAAAAATTGGGCAAGTGCGAGTCGGACTCGCGCACAAAGGGTTCCGTACCATCATCTATAAAAGAAAATCACGTTCGTTGTATGTATACTTAAATACTTTATAAGTTTCTACCTGTTTATTAAGATCGAGTAACAAATTGCTTAAAAATTACGTTTGTTGTATGGGAGCCCCCCTTTATTATTAACTTTTTTAAAATTTAATTATTTATTTTGAAAGGTAATATACAACTACATATTCTGTAAAAATTTAAAGCGTCTACCTGTAACAGTTAGTAATTTTGAGCAAAATATACGAAAAAAAACACGTTTTTTGTATGGGACCCCCCCTTATTTTTTTATTTTTTTTTTATTTTTAGTATTTGTTGTTATAGCGGCAACCGAAATACATAATTTGTGTAAATTTCAGCTATCTAGCTATCATGGTTTATGAGATACAGCCTGGTGACAGACAGACAGACAGACAGACAACGGAGGCTTAGTAATAGGGTTCCGTTTTTTACCTTTTAGGTACGGAACCCTAAAAAATTAAGTTTTTGCTTTTGAACCCTTTGCGATTCATACATGGCGAGAGATTCGCTCAACCTATTGCTTAGTCATTCGGCCCGTTAAGAGCCCGACTATCGTAATTCAATAACCGAGTTTGAATTCAAAGAAATAATCTTAATATATAAAATCCTTGCGTTACTGACTGACTGACAGACACGCTACAGCCGAAACTATTGGGCGCAGGCAGCTGAAATTTGGCACGTATTTTCCTTGGGGACCGTAGGGGTGCACTAAGAAGGGATTTCCCGAAATTCCCACGGGATCGGCCAAAAGGGGTAAAATCAAATAAAATGCAGGCGTAGCTGCTGGCGTCCTCTAGTAAACAATATAAGCCTTAAAGCCACACACAACACAACCCAAATGCAGCAGCGACCTTCCAAAGTTACCCCATTTCTCTACCCCAAAACGGTATCGTCTATAAGACGATACCGTTCCGCACTCAAAAACCGATTTAGGCCATTATACCCAGACAAAAAGGCACAATACCAAAGAATAACTGAATATAAGTATTCAAATGGCCAATTTATACCCGCTATAAGTTATATAAGATAATGTGTCTCTGCGATTTATCGGGCCGTTTCAATAAGACGAGAATAAATCCTAATAAATTACTAGGCTATAGGACAAACGGGCAAGAGTAGGGGCAAGGCTGCCTAGTTTATTTGGTACTACAAACTGTGTAGTCTACACGTAATGATAGAGATGATTTTTTAAGCTTTATATCGTAAGCTTAGTTTTTTATCTAGTTGAAAATTTATAGGTAATGTGATTGATTTAGCGTGGGGGTAAGATAGGCTAATTTATTAAATACTTAAGGAATAACATAAATGGTTTTTACTTTATACTACACTGTCTTTATGACAGTGATACTAAGCGAAGTTTAATTATTATTTATATTTTATAAATTATTTATTGTACAATTGCCCTACTTATTCCGACTGCAATGCCTGTGATCGTTGATTCGATATCACTGGACACATTTTTGTATGACGAACACGCAGGCATTTTAAATATTCACGAACGTTAATCTGTTATCTGGTAGCCATGAGGCAAAATCCTTCACTTCATATTTTATAGATTTTACCGAACACATTACATGAGCAATGATGGTAAGCAAAATTATCCTACGTCAGGTCTGTTCAAAACCAAGCCTTTATATGTTTACAAACAGTAAACGAAACAGCGGAAAGGTTCTTTTCCATTGGCATAAGAGGTACCAATAAGCAAAAACTTAATCCATATTCCTTGCAATAACTACACAACAAAACTACAAGACGACATAACAATATACCAAAATTGCAATTACAACACTCAATGTTGTTTAAAACTTAAACTACAGAACAATACTTTTCCTTACAAAGTGTGAACACTTAGACTCTTTAAGAACTCGCCTTATTTTCATACCAATAAGGTTCAAATTAAATGGAGTGTGGAACTGAATAATTAGAACAAACGTACGTACTAATTGGTTTTATTGAGTGTTGCGAGTGATTATAGTATCGGAAACTTACTAGGCAGCACTTTTAAATTGATTTTTTTTAATTTAGGCGTACCGCTGAAGTGATTGTGCTTCATTGATCTTTGAATGGGAGCGTTTTGTTCAATTATTGTTGGAATTGAATGGTTAATGTCTCCGTTGTCCAGTGGATAACGTATGCACCTGCTGATCGGGAGGCCCTGGTTCGATTTCCGAGTCTGGCAAAATGTGTTACTGAGTTCTCCGAATTCTCAGTAGCAGCACGGAATCTGGCAATGTTACCGGGCGATAACGGCAATAGGCTCGCCTCCTATTACTTGGGACCTTAAATTCAGAAGGCGAAATGTGGGTGTAATATTATTATTACACCGCTGCCTACCTCTTCGGTGATACAGGCGTGAGTCTATTGACAGGTTAGTGGTAAGCAATGTCGTTGACTAAGTAAATAATGAGATAGAACAATTTTAGAAGTTAATTACCCTTGCTCGTCGTAAACTTTAGCTTAGTGACAGCCAATATGAATGATAACGTTTTTTTACGTTCCATGAATTTATTAATCTGTTTTATAGCATAAAATAGAAGTAATGATAACAACGCGTAAAATTCAATGTATAAATACCAGTAGTGACTGTCAGTCACTACTGGTATTTAAATGTTTATGGACTTTTATCCAGTCACTGACTGGATAACAGCTTTAAGTAAGCTGTCCATTTGGTCTCAACTTAGCATTTACTTACTCTGAAAATCACTAACCTATTAACCTCAGTTGTTGGCAAAAGAGCCAGTCTAGAAATGAAGGGTGCAATCCATATCCATTCTGCAGGCCAATTCTCGTATTTTAATATGACAATAAACATTTATATTTTGATTTAATTCAGAAGCGGTATTCTGCTAACCTAATGTCATTATCGTATAATTTTAAATAAACAGTTCGTCGTTGACACATATTTTGATATTACGATCTCGTTACAATTTCATTCAAATATCAGATAATTTAGAAGAATAAGACTTTTGTGACGTAAGTGTGACATTGACATTATATCGAAACTGTATTTATTTAGGAGAATTGGGCCTCTGATAATATAAAATCATAAATGCGAAAGTGTACTCGTATATTATTATTTGTTTGTCCTTCTTTCACGTCACAACGGAGTGATGTAACAGTGCGATTTTGTATGTGCAAATAGATACTTAGGCTTGAGAGAAACATGGGCTAGGTACATTTTATCGCGATATTGACGCAGGCGGAGCCGCGGCCGAAGTCTAGTTTATTTATAAAATTGAACAATTCATTGAAAATCTAGATGACTGACGTCCTTTATATATAGCGTTGGTAACTCCAACGCTATATATAAAGGACGTCAGTCAGGTTTATAGAAATACAGAAATTTTAAGTATCAATTCAATACCTTGATAATAGTAATAATCAGTCGTTCGACGAACGCGTCTAGACAGGTCAATCGTGCGGGGGGCAAGAGGTGAGACGCGGGAAGAGCGGTACCTAGTTACGTATGTCGCCTTAGTTCCTAACTAGGTACAACATATTTTTGGGGGCTGGCGCGTGCTTGTTGTTTGTTCGTTACTTATTTATTTGCTTATAAATATTAATTTAGATGATGCATACGACTTGTGCTGTGAGACATTGCAATTCTTTATACTGCTTAAAGATTTAAATCGATAAGGATTTAAAAAATCTGCGATTTCATCAATTTACTTACACCAAAAAATAAAATTTTATTAATTATCATTATTTATATTATTTTGAAATGTATGTACCTATAACTACTTACCTAAAATAATGTGCACGTACCTACTAATCTTCTAACATTTTACAATATCTCATGTCTGGTCAAATCACAGAATAAAGTAGTAATTACTGTACGTAAACAACATGGCAGACGTAAGAAAATATGCGTTGTAAGGAAATATTCGATTTAAGTGTGATTTTAATTTCATGCAATGAGTACCTAGTATCGTCGTATTAGGTAAGTACCTATCATATATTATTATTATGTACATCTTGGTAACGGCGCGTCCTAGCTCAAAAATAACGATATTTTTGGCCCCCTTTTATGAACTCCACACATGTTCTCCGTAATCTCATAGCCCGGTCACCCATCCATAAAATGACCGTGATGTCTATTGCTTTACCTTGACGTAGTTTGCACGAAAATAAATCTGCAAAATACTTCATATCGATAATATAGGCTCTGCAAGCTGATCCCATGGTTACCCATCCATTAAACAACCGCTATGTCAATCGCTTTATTTTAACTTGGTTTGTTCGATAAAGACCTAATGAAAAATGCTTCATATCCTTAACCACCTCCCACGACACCTGCGGGATAAAATAGGTGCTGACTGACACTATGTACACAAAGCTGTCACCGCACGAAAAAAATCAAACTATTTTATAATCATTATTTATCGTTAATTATTGTAATATAATAAATAAGTGATTTACTGTATAATATTCATGTAGCGTATCAATAGGGAATCCTGCAACTGAAATAAATTATACAAGTAATTTTATCTAGCGAAAAATGTCAAAATAATAGTACCTTCATTCATCAAATTAATGTTAAAACTTTATTTAACATTTTATATCGTCATTTTATTGATAATAGATATTCTACTTGACAGCAAAACACTATGACGTCACTACGTCATATTTCATACCTTGGTAAAGGTCGTTTTTGACATTTCATTAAAAGTGCTTGATTTGACTGGTTGGAAACAACCCTATTGTAATAGTTTTCTATAATAAATTAAATTTAATCGACGGTTTTTGAATAAGTAGGTATTATTTACATGTGGCAGCCCTAGACTCCTTACCCTTGTTTAGACGTTGTCGGCTTTTTCTTCGAGATCAAAGGCGTCAAACTACTGTATGTCTTTATACTGTGATAGTATGGTAGAATATTATAATTTATTATTATCAAACCATTTTTAGGGTTCCGTACCTAAAAGGTAGAAAACGGAACCCTATTACTAAGCCTCCGCTGTCTGTCTGTCTGTCTGTCTATCCGTCTGTCTGTCACCAGGCTGTATCTCATAAACCATGATAGCTAGAAAGCTGAAATTTTCACAAATTATGTATTTCGGTTGCCGCTATAACAACAAATACTAAAAATAAAAAAAATAAAAAAAATAAGGGGGGATCCCATACAAAAAACGGGTTTTTTTCGTATTTTTTGCTCAAAATTACTAACTGTTACAGGTAGACGCTTTAAAATTTTACAGAATATGTAGTTGTATATTACCTTTCAAAATAAATAATTAAAAAAAAGTAAATAATAAAGGGAGGCTCCCATACAACAAACGTAATTTTTAAGCAATTTGTTACTCGATCTTAATAAACAGGTAGAAACTTATAAAGTATTTAAGTATACATACAACGAACGTGATTTTCTTTTATTGATGATGGTACGGAACCCTTTGTGCGCGAGTCCGACTCGCACTTGCCCAATTTTTTCATTTACTTCACATATATTTGTATTGACGTTTTTAATATTATACCTACATTCTTAAGATTCTTTAGGGGGAGAATATTAGAATTTCGGTATGTATGATCTTTACGGCGGGAACGTGTAAAAAATTTCTCTTAGCTATTATGATACGGGCTCAACGTTTACATTTGCTTTAGGGTTTATACATATTGCACGGTAGTAGAGCCTCGCTGATTTCAATTTGAATAAGTGTCAGTACCTGACACTTATTCATACTATTGACGAGTCTTTTTGTTATAAACGTACGCGCAATTCGATACGCCAACCGTGTACGTGTCCTTATGTCTCTTGAATACCGTTCACGATTTGTATCACACAGTCGGCTTGGCCGTTTTGATGGGAAATAACCGTGCGGTTTACATTCGCAAAGAAAAAAAATTCGGGGAAAGGAAATGGAAATGTACGTTATCGTGTTTTAGTATGGTATGTTTATGTTTTAAATGTTTATGGTGTCATAGAGTGCATGTTTTATTTTTGTACGTGATGGGTAGAGATTTATGGTTGTATGAGATGTATGTAATATATACGGATTTGATTTGGTACGTTCATGATTTTATTTGATTCGCGTGCGTCTTGGCGTTTAAAATCGCGCCGTGTGTAGTGGGTTTGAACTCCTTTATAGAAGGTACTAGATATAGATATTATATTTGATCAACAAATTGGTGCGAGACATTAATAACATATTTACCGAAAACCGAGACGCGAATCTTGGTGTCTGTTAAATATGATATTAAAGTCCCTCGCGAACTCGTAACAAAGGATACGTTCAGAGAGCAAGACTTGTCTTAAAAATGCTAATTTCAAACACGATAAATTGCGATGTTTGTAGTACGTCTAAAATATGTAAGCACAGTTCAATCTTATAGTTCAAGGCCTTTTCTAATGCCCATGACATTTTTATAGCCAAGATCTTATTTACGATCATGCTGTATAGCGCTAAACGATTTCATTCATTGACAGTACATATACTTATCTAGTACCGATTGTCGTACCTACTTATAGGTATGTTACTCATAGGGAGGTAGTATTTGTTTCATATTTTCTTTATATAGAGTGTGTTATAGAGAAGGATGTAGAGAAATCAAGCCAAACAAATATCCTCGCAAAGACATGTGTATGATAGCAACCCTGAATCAACAAAGCATATCACATTGAGTGCCTCGGGTGCAATCAAAATCCATCGCTTTATATGCTCTCCTTATACAAGGTTCTAAGGATGCTGAACGTGTGGTACGATTCGCAAAAGTTATCTTCTTATAGACATATATGTATATACATCAAGGCAAGGCAGTAATAGCCTAGTGAAGATACGATTAGACTGCTGTGTAGAGGGTGTCGGGTTCAAATCCACGGCACGCACCACAGAGTTATTGCTAATATTCTGTCGACTCTGGGTAGACTAGAAGGTGGATCTTGGACTCCGAAGCGAATATCTTGGATACAACGGGGATAACGTAGGGACGATGATATATGTATAAGTATTATATGAAGGTAATTTTTTTGTAAATAAAACAACAATAGCCACATGTTCCTAAGTCCTACAGAAGGTGATACTAGTAAGACATATTTATACCATTTTAATTTGACCAAATTTTATATTCATGCATCCATCCAGTCTATGTGAACAGCTTAGGATGCCTATGTCCAGCAGTGGACGTCTGGTGATATGTAAAATGTAGTAACACAGTTTTGTACACATAGATTGAAATATAATCTCCGAGAACAATCGCCTACATATAGGTAGATGGTCCTCCATGGCAAAACTATAAGAATTAATACTACCTATAAGATTGTTACGAATATCTTAATTTCAGCCTGCAGCAAAACAGCATAAAACACTCAACCAACGAAACCAAACTCTGTATTTATTCAAAAACAATAAGTTCAACCCTTACCGTACTCGCGCTGATCAACCGATCGCCACTCCCCAAAACGCCATTGTCGTTTAATTAAGCAAAATTTTTACACAAAGAACGCAAAGCATTGTAAATGATTTGTTTAGAACTCATAACAATGAATTATGTCACCCTCTTTGTTTTCGAGTGAGAAAATTAATTCTTCATTATACTTATAGTGGGAATCAGTTTACTTTTGGATCTCATAGTAAAATATAGCGATTTGGACGTGTGGTTTGTTTGTTTTGCTAATCGTGAGTAAACTGTTCCACTGCTGGGCACGGGCCTTGTCTTTCTAAGATAGGGTTAGGTCATAATTCACCACGATGTGTGTGTCAAGTGCGGGTTGGGAGTCTTCACATGTATTTCGAAGACATCATGCAGGTTTTCTCAGGAATAATGATGTATTGTTTCATCATTCAGAAAGCAATTATTAATATGGTATATACCAAGGGTTTGAACCTCAGACCTGAAACCCGCCGTATAGCAGTCTAGTCTCTCTCTGAGGCTATCGTTGCCCTTTTTGATAGGTAAGATTGTAAAATTCTTACGAGTGGCAGAGTTCCTGCTGCGTGTATGGATATCTCTATTTTCGCGTTCAGATGGTCTCTGGAGTTAAAACGTAAATGCATACTTTTGCCAGTAGGTTCATCTTATATGTGCAATTTAGTGACACAATTATATTGCGATACGATGCACAGCGATAGTCTAGTGGAGATACCAACAGACTGCCATGCAGAGGGTATCGGATTCGAATCGACGGCGCGCACCAATGACTTTTCGGAGTTATGTGCGTATTGAATTGTTAATTATCGCTTGTCCCGTGCCTCGGAGAGCACGTTAAGCTGTCGGTCCCGGTTGTCATGAAGATCTTTGACAGTCGTTACAGGACTTCAGTACCTTCTAAATAAACTGACACTAGTCTAAACCATGGGATATCGCTATCCCTTCGGGTTGCAGAGGTCAGACAGGCAGTCGCTCTGTGGAAAAGCTTAATATGCAGCCAAATGCGGTTAGACTAGTAAACGGACCCCAGGTTGAAACTGGGATAACGCTAAGAGGATGATGACCTACTCTTATTGGTGACTACATCGAAAATTATTTTATCATTGATGTAGACGACTACATTACTGACTTTAGATTCTAAAAGTAACCTTCTAAACATTACCAACTTTACATTCTAAAAATAACCTGCTAAACATTAAAACATAGGGGAAGGTTGCTATGAATGGACCTAACCTAACTTTACAACGTCATATCTTAAAAAATATAAGTCATAAAATTAAAGCAGTTTATTATTTTTATTCCGTGGGACCTTTATTTATAATAATCAAACGCACAAACAATTCGGGCTTATACTTTTTCGTATAAACGAAGAAAACTAAATCTTTGGCTGTTACCTTCTTTGGACCAAGGGCACCTTCATTGAACCACTAGGTTGCCGTCAATGGACTTCGAGAAATTTGTTCTAGAGGTCCATTCCAGGTAACTTATTAGAATTATCAATTTGATTAAATAATGGCATACGAGGAGAGACAAACAACACTCATACACTTACGACAACCAAACAAGCTATAGTTGTAGTTGGCGTTTTCTTGGGCTTTATGGTTTACTCCATGTTACCTTCGTTTGAGTGTTACTCTCGGGACTTCGTAAATTCTGCTAGCTTCATAAATTTAGCTTTATATATAGCTTTCAAAAAACAAAAGGCTGGTTTAAACCAGCCTTTTGTTTCTTCACTGATTCTAGAGCGAGATTCATGCTAGTTTCATTTTAATAATTTTTTTTATATGATGACATTCAAAAATTATTAATTTTCCATGTTTTTCAAGAGCTTTTTTTCATAATCACTCGGAGCCTACGTTAGTACGTGAATAAAAAAAATAATAAAAAGTTGCTATGCTTGGACCGGTCCAACGATGGAACTCTCTTGTGGTGCATTGATAGCAAAAAGGTATTCGTTTCGTAAAAGAAAGTCTAAAATTTACAAGGACATGATTAGATAAAATTTAATAACACTCATGGAATTACAATTAAACTATCTAATATTTAATACCAGTGCACACAAACAAATATGAGTAGAATGATAGTTACATCAGATTGTTCCGAGTCATATAATAAGATTTTGACCGCCTACAAATACAATCACACACTTAATTCCTCACCAAGTTCCGCAGTGTCGCTGAGATTAGAGAGGGGTCCAACTGAGCCAGCACAGACTCGTTTCGACTAGTTTGGGTGTTGCTAGCTTGGATAGTTTTGGAAATACCTTGGTGGTCCAATGAAAACGCTGGTCCAATGATCGCGACTTTCCCCTAACTACTGAAATACGGAACTATCACAAACCTCTAAGTAATTACGATTTACTCTTCATCTTCGTCCATCATCTACAGATCGAAACATACTACTTGCACGCGCTAATAGAATTCCATGCTAATGAAAACATCTATCCATCAACCAAAGATCTATCTGGTAGATAAACTGACGATGATCAGTCCGCTCACCAGTTGGAAACGTGAGTCCGTATCTGATCTGAGGTAATTAAACTGGTTGATGCACGTGGTCACGAATGTCACTATTAGCAGGTACATATAAGTACTGGAGGAGTTAGGTATATGTCACATTTTGATGATGGTGATATTATGGTAGATCGGTGGAATACACTCTCTTTGTTCACGTTGTTTCAGGTATTACAAACATCATACACGAATAATTTGAACAAAAAGATACCGACTTTAAATTTCATTTCTCAAACGTCAAGAATAACGCTAGGAGGATGAAACATCGATGGGACCAAAGGGAAGTATATTCTTTCAAACAAAAAATATGTACATATAGGAGGTTAATGAATTACGGAGATATTAGGTAAGTACCTAACAAACAAAAAATAATCCAAACTTCGTACTAAGTAGTAACAAAATCTATTTTGTATAAAATTACCAAGAACCAGTTTCATGGTAATTTAATTCAAATTTTACAATTAATGGTCTTAATAACTACGGCAACGCCACTCCAATTATGTATATTCAAATTCTAGACCACAGAGAAAATAGGTGCAGTCAGTAAATTACATTATAGTCTAAAATGTTTTTACAAAGATCTTTGCTGTACTTGGCATATAGGTAAGTGGCACCTCAACTTAGGTTAAGTGTCTCAGCTACTTAGTAAAAAAAATAACAAGAATAATAAAATTATAATAAATGCAAAGCAACCAGAGCGTAAGCTTGTTTATAAAACTCGCTTTCCGCGATGGGTTTGCGGCAGAAAAATAAAATTCCTCGAGTTATGAGCTATCGAACATAAAAATAAGTATTCGAAGCGGACCTCTAGTTTCTGAGGTTAACACGTTCAGCTAAGCAAAGAGACAAAGATACTATTACAAAGATATTTGGCATATGTTCCTTGAAGACCGTAGGGACCGTATAAGAAGGGTGGAAAAATAGTTAAGGGAAGAAAGAGTTAAGTTCAAAAAATGTGCGAGCATAGCTATCAGCAACCTGCAGTAAACATTAGTATAAATATAAATTCGTCTCTTTTGTATTTTTTGCGTTCGTTCTGTTGCTCTTGAATTAAGTTGATAGTGTGTTAATAACGAACGGCATTTATCTTTTTAAACACCTTTACGCGCCAATATGTGAGTTTGCTTTTGCGTTTCTCGTACTTCTATAGTTACATATTCTGTGACTCCATTTCAAAAAGAAATCAAAGTAAAATATTTGAATAAATAAAATCAAACCACTGTCGATTGTACAAATAACAAAATATTTATGTAAATCAGTAAATGGGTTTATTTTTATATTTATTGGAATCGTACTAGTACGGCTTTAATGTATTCTTAATTAGACGTAACCCTTCGAACACATGCTAACTGCGATTAGCGTATTATGCTATAAGGAACCAAGCACAATTTTAGATAATTTTTTCATCTATATTGTATCATAAGTGACAACTTTTGCTTTATTTGAGGTTTCTCTATGTTTTTAATCTTAAGAGATACAACAAAATATTAGTTTTGCTCCAAAGCAACTGAAGATAAGTGTAACGTCCACAACGGACATTTACACTGAGTGAACTAACAAAAAGAAATACGTTTGTGGACTCACTATTGCATATTATAATATGTGCTATTACACGTGACGACTATATGGATATTGATAACAGGCGGGATCGACAGCTTCTCATGTTCTATAAGGCACAGAGGGCCATAATTTGTGTCCGGTCACCCATCTACAAGCCAAATTATTGGAGTCGTAATCAACCTCACAAATCAATAGATGTGGTCGGCACTTTGTCGCACTTTGTATTACTAATAAAATTATAAGGCGATATGCCCTATAATACTCGTATTTCGTATAATTACAACCAGAGTCATGCACGTTAAAGCCACTCTAAAATTCGACGCATTCCAGTCCAGTTACCTATAATCTTTGTAATTACTGCCGCCCTTTCAACCCCTCGCGTTAAACACTAGGCCAGTAGGTACATCATTACCACGAGCTAAATTTACACCTGCAATCACATTTGCCGGTGCTACTAATTAAAATAGATTTATGAAGGAATTAGAAGGATGGTGACATTCAGTGTACGATGACAATTTGATCTTATTTTATATAGTTTAAGATTGATATTTGGTTGTGCATTATTCTTAGCCATATCGCCATGCCGGTCGCCCGGTAGAAATAAATCAAGTGTTTAGCAAGTGCTAGTAAAAACGAAGACTAGAAATGTAAGCTGTCATAAAAGGTAAAGACATAAAAAGTAAAGAGGAGGAACCAACGGATCAATTGGCCACCAAAATAAAATAATTTACCAAATAAAATATTAAATATATTTCCTTTCCTCCAAAGAGTGATGCGTCAATAAGTTTACAAAATGACGTACTTATTTCTAAAAGAAACTAAGGCCTATTGTCCACGTAAACCGCACGTCATGCGCACGCTTTCGTCAATTGACGATTGCAAGACGAATGCTTGCATCTTACGTATAAACAATCAAAACTGTGTCCACGGTGCGGCAACGTCGCGTCAACCGCACGTCATGCGGTCGTCATGCGGTGCGTGCGGCAGCATGTCACTACTCGATCGACGCGCGAGACGCATACTTGTTGATTTGTATTACAAAATGGCGGGCTCGGCGGTGAATTTTGTTAACATTATAGAAGAATATCCATGTTTATATAACAATAAACTGCTGGAATACTCCAGAAAAGATATAACCGATAGAGCTTGGAGTGAGTTAAACCTTCGTCGTCTTCTAATAAAGTTATATGCTAAAATCACTTCATCATCATCACTTGACATTTTCACAACGAAAAGACACGCTTTCTCAATACTAGTTGAAAAAAAACTGAGATGTTTTGTAGCGTGATTGACGATTGCTTGACGATTACATGACGCAGCGTGGACATAGCAAATATGCAAAATACGCCTGCCGTCATTTGTAGGTTGCATGCATTCGTCAAATGACGCGTCCGTGGACAATAAGCCTTAGTTGGCATTTGGCGAAGATATTTATGTAATAACTCAAGCATTCAGCCTTAGAACCGAAGTTTAAAACACCAATAAAATAAATTATTCGAATGTTTGCGCGTAATTATCTGTCATCCTTGAAACACGACGGCTAAAATATACAAGCTTTTAATTCATCTGAAGTTTATAATTAAAGTAGAGAATAAGAATAATTATACGTCTCCCTTCAAGTTATTAGAGTTGGCTCTTAAGTGTTATTTGTTTGGTGAATTTTGAATTGGTTTTAAAGCACTAGAAGTTTACTCGTGGCTGATGGCTGGTTTCCGAACTACGGACGGCTTAGCTCTTGTTTCTTCATCCTTGAAGGTAAATTAGCCTGGGACCTGATAGTATCGTTACCACCCACCACTAAAAGTACGTGTAAAATAGAAATCAAGTTATCGCCGATATAAGGCAAGATAGATTAGAAACAAATATTGAGCAAAAGTAATTTAATAACGAGACCGATTGTTATGCAAAGGATCACGGATTTGAAACGAAGGTGCGTCTCAGGTTCAAATCGTGAGTGGCTACTGGCATTCAATAGATTGAAATTCATTAGTAGCCAGTATGGTTGGTCTGCATTGATAAAAAA
Organism: Euclidia mi; assembly: GCA_944739405.2. Lineage (NCBI taxonomy): Eukaryota > Metazoa > Arthropoda > Insecta > Lepidoptera > Erebidae > Euclidia > Euclidia mi. The sequence goes on from OX123205.2 coordinate 22,623,009, forward strand.
ATACATTTTGAACAACATTACAAGTCAGTAAACTCTAATAAATCCTTTAGCTTTTCCTTTACATTACCGAGGTCAAACTGCGGCCAGTCAGTTGAAAAGCCTATAGTCTAATAAATCTGCTTAGAAACGATAGCGATTTAAAGCATCCAGAGCGAAAGTCCTGCTTATATTATAGCATGATGATGACGCTCAGGTCAGAAACAAATATAGAAAAATTAAAAACAAGCGACAATTAACGCTTGGAAAATTTTGGAGCATGTGTATGGTGATAGGATAATTACTGATATCAAGAAAATATAATGATATCGATGAGCTAAGAAAAAAACCTCCAATTCAATCATGTTTTCTCTCATAACAAAAATGTTTTGTGAGTGTTTTCTTACAAGTCTTGGGGCTTCTTCAAGTACTTGATATTACCAGGAATACCTTTTTGTCTGCCTACTATTACCGGAAATTTTGACAGCTCAGCAATATAATTGGCCGGACAGAGAAGCCTTTCTACTTGAAGACTACGATTAATTTATAAAGTTCAAGATCAAACATTATTATTTCATGTGATTATGTATCTATTCACTAATGTCGCTAACCCTTTGGGTTACGGTGGTCAGCTGGCAGTCGCATATCTAGTTAGTCTAGAAAGTAGGTCCCGGGTTACATTGCAACTCTTAGATGCAAAAGGGATAGAGCTAGGACGATGATAAATATTCGCATGCTCTTTTAAACGAAATCTGTTTTACTGGAATTGCACGAAACTCCATGAATCAAGAAACAAAAGATAGGTGGCCAGATCTTTCGGGTCCAATCAAATCAGTTATTTTTTCAAATAAAAATTATTTGATCATTGTGGTCGACACAACACTAGAATATTAAACGGTTTTATTTTTAATTAATACATCTATCAGACTTTTCCTTTTTATCAGTTATGCTTCATGACAAACAAACAAAATACATACGTGGATATTTCGTATTGCGTATATTTTCAACGCCCGGCTTACTTTTACTACCGTCTTCCATATTGCATAACCCCATCCTAGTACTGTCAGCATATACACCACCTTAAAACGAGTACTGCGCACGCAAAACGAACATTCGATACAACAAAATACCGTGGCTTCACTTATTCGAAGAACGCTGTATTTTTAATTTATTTCAATAAACCCGCGATCTGGGGCATTAGGGTAACATTGTATGGTAATTTTGAATTTATAAGTAGTAGGTTAAATTCAAGAAATGTGGTACAATAGAAAAAGCAGATTAACTTAAGTCGTTAACGATTCATGATTAAGCTGAAAATTAATTATAAGTTACAGATAAGTAAACTTAGAAACTAAACTACAGTTTACGGATTTTGTCATGTTATATTGGTTTCACTGATTTATTACAGTTAAACCGAATGATCTAGAAACTACGTTTTTTAATTTATTACTAGCTGAGGTTCATTTGGTTTAAATGTAATAACTTAGTGAAACTAATATAACACGATAAGATCCGTAAACTGTAGTTTAATTTCAATGTGTCACATTCGCGTAAACCCAAGAAGATATTAGTAAACTAGGCATAAAACATGTACTTAACTACATTTTAGAACTGTCTATTACAAAGATCTTAACTAATCTTTTTAAGTTATTTTGGGATGGGTGAAAATCTCCGTAGTTTATTTTATTGCCTGCTTATTTAACTCGTCAGTCTAAATGTCACAAACATCTGTGTCAATAGGCACAAAATAGGCAGATAAATACGTGAGCAAAATTGAGTGCGTGACAAAAATAAAAAAGATCAGCGTATTTTCTATTTTTACTACCTAGACGTTCTTAATAATGAGAACCTCCTCCTTTTTATAACGGTATTCCGTTAGAGCCTACCAGCGCCCATAAGTTGCTGATTTTGGTTATTTTAGAAGTGTCAATACGTGGTAATGATAAAGATAAGTGGAAGTAGTCCTGTAGTTTCTTACAATAATATACTTTGACGGGGAAGCTCTTTGAAAATAAAACATTGTTAATTATAAGCAATTTAGTTACTTACCCGACTGAGTGTAAAATTTCGGGTTGTATATAACTGTTAGTCAAAAATACTAATTTTCCACCAAAAATACTAATTGCACCACTAAGCTAAGTTGACGGAGCCCTGCTTCGCAGGGCTCCTATTTTTGGGAGCAGGGTCACAAGAGAACCTAATATAACCTATTAAGTTTTCTGAGTGGATAAGTTGCCGGAGTGGACGAAACTTTTCATATCAAATGATATTTTGTAAAAAGATCATCATATTTGGTGTACAAATAGTATTTTAGTGTGCAAGTCAGTATTTTAGTGAAATAATAAAGTTTTTTTGCGTAACTCACTTTAGTGTGTTACATAACATTTTTGATACGCTGTTAAAAATATCCCTAAAATTTCTTATGTACGGCTATACTTTTCGACTAACCTTATATCAATGAAGTACATCCCACTTCAATCCACGTCATTTGATTCACACCCGACTTCGAAACCAGAACTTAACGAACACTGACATAAACACTCAAAAACACCAACACTGCATTCGCCTAATTCCAAAAGACAACTGAACAAGCGATGCCTCAAGTAGAACCTGAAACAAACAGCAATATACATGAACAAAACAAAGCATTGAACCAAAACCTTAATTTGTAAATCACTTTAAAAGCCTTGTTGATCGTAAATCAAAGAAATACATCACAACGAACAGATTAGTCACATGCAAGACAAAAATGGCGTCTTGTCACGGCAACCGATATCAGGGACGAGTAAATCTTAATAAAAATCGACATGAATTACCGTAGGTCGAGCTCTAAAGGTAGTAGCGGATTATATTTTTAGTTATATTGGACCAATATCGAAATTCGATTAGCAATTAGTCAAATTTGGACTTAAGACAAATAATAAGAGCTTAATAGGAAACAACTATGGATTTGCATATTATTTGTATACACATGTTATCATATAGACTACGTAAAGGTCTCCAGCGCATTTCGTCATGTATCGACACGGACTCATATGATTATACTGAATTATTTTATGATTTTTAATTGTAGATGGGTCTCACACACCTTTCTCCACCAGGCCCTGGTGGAAGAAAGTCGGCAATAGCGTTTTCGCCGCGGGACAAAGAAAGATGATTATTTATAAAATTACAAATTTCGCATCATACACACCGATTTTTTTGAAATTATTCACTTTTATCAATTACCTAAATTGAAACAGCCATTTTGACCAAAACAGGAATTGCTAAATCCAAACTTAAATATAAATTTTCTTTTTTTCACAGTTCAATTTCAATCAAATAATTTCGCCACCAGATCAAATTTCATTTGAACTGCAAGATTTATTTGGTCTGAAAAATTCCATTTGCATAATTGCTCTACCAATATTTAGAAATGGATATAAATAAGATAATCTTAATCTTCAGAATAAATAATTTGCTTGAGATAATTCAAAATCATTTGCCGAAACCGAAATATTCAGGTTTGAGATATTTTATAACAAACGCTGTCTACAGAACCTTATTTAGAGGGAGGTAACAAATGTCATTATAAGCTTTAAGAAAGACTTTTTGGACAATCCGTATATATAAAATTCTTTCGTTACTGGCTGACTGACAGACAAACCACAGGAAAAACTATTGGGTGCAGGAAGCTGAAATTTGGCATGTATGTTCCCTAGTAATCGTAGGGTTGCAGTAAGAAAGGATTTTCTATCGAAAATGGTTTAATTAAAAAGTAATGTGAGAGCTGCAAGCATCCCAGAGGATGCTTGCAGCTCTCTACTCTCAACTTTTGGCCAGAGCCTTAAATAAAATTATGGAGGGGTGAGACATGTCACTAACAACCCTTCGAGCGTTGCGTCGATGGGACTTTGTATCGCAATAAAATCGAGCGTTGCGTCCTATCGACGCAACGCTCGAAGGGTGCATTTTCGCTAAAGTAAAGGTACTGTTACACATGCTCTAAAATAGCATACTAAAAAGCGTGCTATTGAGTATGCTCAATACGAGCATGCTTATGAGCAGTTTACATTTGCTAGCAATAGGCATGATAGGTATAAGTACGAATAAGGATGCTCAAAGCAAACATTCCAAATACACATGCCATTTTATAGCGTGCTTTCTCGCTCTCTGTCAGTTCAAACAAAGTCATGGACAATCAAACAGCTGTTCGTATGGAGCTGAATAAGATCCAACTTTGAGAGGTTTTTCGTTGCCCCAGCGAGAGAGACATTTTGCGTGAAATTGTGCACGGCGCACCTGTTGCGAACGACTGATAGATACTAGCATGCCCAATAAGCAAGCCTGTTTAAACGCACTCAAAGCACGCCCCCTTCCACCCGCGCTCCAGGTAGCATGCTCAAAAATCGCACACCTGTCGATTTTTAAGCAAACTCGAAATGAGCATGCTAATTCTGAGTAACATTCCGATACACATGCTACAAAGTAGCAAATGCTCAATAGAAGCATGCTTTCATGCTTGAAATGAACATGTGTAACTGTATCTTAAATCTGTTTTCTTTTTTGATTTTTTTTGAGCTGACTGGAAAAAGAGAGCTTTTGAAAACAGTTCCAATAAAGACTTTGGATTAAATATCTCAATTGCAATATGTGAACGAATACAAAACCTATATTTAATTAATTAATTTATTTAAATTTACTGTTCCCATTTGCAGCCATGAAAACTTCGGATCAGTGTCTTCTTCTTTTATAAACAAAGTTTAGATACTTACACGACAGCTGAAAATAGTAATATAACTTTTGTCTCTACCTACAATACGTTCTATAAGAACATGAAAGCATAACATAACTTGTGAAAACTAAAGGAGAATTCCGATTTTTGTATGGAAGCCTGTACCGTTTGCTTTATCATGAAATGAAATTTTTTTGCCAGCTTATTGTTTAATATTACCGTAGGCATGAAGTGTTTTTGTTTTCGAATCCGCAGTTCTGAGATTTTCACATAACCATATTTAAAAAAATCCGCCACAAATATTGAAATATAAGGAATTTGTCCTTGATTTCTAATTGTTTATAACGATTTCAATAAGTTTAATTATTTAACTACGTTTCTTTTAAATGATGTTACAAGTTAAAAGAAACGTAGTTTCGACCCAGAGGAACCAACTTCAACTCAACGGATAAAAACAAAATAATAACACAAACAAACACGATCGATGTGTAGGCGATGTTGTGTAGGGTTGATATTTGACACTTTTGACAGTTGCTCAAGTTATCAAATGTTACCCTGCAAGTGTTGCTATCTCGATTCAATTATATCTTAAATCGATATCACCTAAGAACAACCGATTAATGAAAACATTGCTCAACCAAAGACTGAAATCAAGTTAAGTAGCCAAATATGTATTTCTGTTAAATAAAATCACACACAACACAGCTTTTTTAATTCACAATCATAGTAGGTACCTTCTATTGAATACAAAATCATTTAATCGTGTAACGCTCGGGCCACACTACCTTACCGTCTACCGGGTTGTTACCGCCATAATTATGGCAATAAATTACCGTTAAATTACTGCGTCAAGTCGTGTGGTTACACTAGAGTTTACCGAGATATGCCAATGAACTAGGCGGTAAAAATATCATTTTTCAAGATGGCGGATGAAGCTGCAGCTGTTTGGTATTTTATGAGTGCCAATTATTTTAACATGAATCTTTTAAATTTTTAGCTTTCTGTCGGGTATCCTAGAGAGACGGTTCGGATTGCAATAACTCCAAAAATTCGAGCGCTTTTTCATTTGACCACTCCATATCGGTAGATAGTGTAGATACGTGCGTCGTCGTCGAACTCGTGTTGCACACTGAACAAACGGTAGTGTGGCCACAAACGCAATAATTACTGCGGTAATCTTCTTTGATGTGCGAAAAAGACCGCCGCCGGAGCTATTGCCTACCGGCATATGCCATATTGATTGGCATTGTAAAATTATGGCCATAAATCGCGGTTACACCTAGGCGTTGTTGAAATTATGGCAATAATTGTTGGCATATCCCGGTAGTGTAGCCCGAGCGTAAGCAATGGTTAATGTTGAGAATATTATTACACTCGATTTTTTGTCGCTCGGAATCGGCTTTTTTTGTGCTGGCAATGTATGCGTTCGGAAGTTGTTGATCTTAGTTCTACTTTTTTATAATATTTCGTAAACACGGATTTAATAATGTTTCATAATTTAGTAATGGCATTCAAAATGTGTCAAAGTATTTACGGTATATCATTTTTTTTAAAGCACTTGGTACAGGTTTCGGCATTCTCCTTTTCCTCGAAGGCGTATTTAACCAACTGGAAACTTGTTCCTAGAAGCTGACATTATCGATGTTTTTACTCTATTTATTCCAGCCCAACAGGGCTTCAAGTAAAGTGTGGGTGGCCAAACAATGGGAGACAAGTTGTCATCTTCAAAATGGCCAATATTTGCCCTTTTTACAAATTAGATACGCAAATTTGACTTGTTTTCTTCTGTCTGAATCTTTGATTTTGCTACCTTGAAATTCTGATTGTACCAATACTGAATAGAGAAGATAACTGATAATGAGAGAATTTCATTTAATGTTATAAACAGTGGCTGTCAGAGCTTTCTCCGTAAACGCCGTCACGGGAATTACTTCTTGATAAAACAGATATATCTGTTAGTGAAGAATTTCTCTCATTGTTATTTACAGTGGCTGTCAAAAAATGTGTCTCCCTAGATGCCATAACGGGCAGTGTGAGATTATTGTTATTTCGTTACACCATCATCACTTGTCAACTAGGACACCTGCAAGCACCTATAAGTTTTTGATTACCTCCGATAATTCCTACGCAAACTACTACAGTTGAGAACTACAGTGGCATAGTTTCACAGTTTTCTATTACAAGTGAAAATTCTTTTCTGTCCATTACAAACATAATATTTTTGCCCTATATTAGCTCTATGTGGTCAATGTTCTTACTTAATTGTGGCTATTTTGTGGTTTTTATTGGATCAATTCACTACGGTAGATACCGAAAAAAAGTTATAAAAAGTTATGGTCGTACACTAGTGTTCAGCAATGTAGACCCATTCAGCAATTTGACCTAATAACCGAACGGCTAACCCTGTGTGGTTTCGGTGGTTCAGTCGATTTTTGAGTAACAAAAGTTATTCCCGTATATATTGAACTGCCAGCCGCAACCGGTCCCGCTTCACAATTCATTTATACAAAATTTTAACAGAATTATATTTCTTCACTGACTACTTGTTACACGACTTAAGAGAGTAATTGATTTTAACTTTGACATAGAGGGTCTCCAATTCAAACCCGCGGCGCACACCAATGACTTTTCGTAGTAAAGTGACAATAAAATTGTTAATTATCGCTAGCTGAACGGTAAAGGAAAACTTCATACGGCAACCTGGAGTCTATATAACAAGACTGATGATAATGAACAGCTTTTACACCCTATAGCAATGTTAAAAGTTATGTGATAGCAGCATACCAGGTGCCACAATTTTTCCAGCATTACTTGAACTTGAAAACTACACAACTGGACAACGCTTGCATATATATATTGCATGATACTCGTATATCGATTAACGGTTGACTACAACCTTCAGAAGGTAACCTATTGATGTGACCATTACACTACTACCAGATATCTCAAATTCTAACTGACCCAAGCAACTTACGATTATGTAATTTATACATATTAATTGCTTAAAGTCATTATTTTTAGTATCGTCGGAATATTTGAGAACTTTTACAATTGTAGATGATGCGGGTTCAGACACGGACGAAAAGTAGTCCATCAAAGAACTAATATGAAAGTTGTACATAACACATAGAAATCCTTACATTATATATAATGTTATAGTTACCGCATGGCAAAATCAACTCTCTCTTTCGACCCTTCCAATTCTAATTTCGCAACGAAAGGTAACCTCTATCCGGCTGCAACCTATTTGCATTCTAAATTGCGCCAAATTCAGTTCAGCCGTTTTGATGAGAAAACAGAATAAACATACTAACCTATTGAATCTCATATCAGCATTCCACGTAAGCTACCACAGTCTACCTTGATTAATGGCCTTTGCAATTTTAAGTGAGTCTATTAATGGTTTGTTGACGTTTCTGGCAATCAGAATTTAATGCTGTGATAAGTGCCAGTGGGCATGCAGAAGCAAGATTTCTCGCAAATGTGGTTGTTCAATCGGAATACAGCCTTTTACATATGATTATCCGCTTTGGTGAATTTTGTAATTTTTCATTTAAAACTGACATTTAAACCAATACACTGTATCGCGTTGGATAAGCCGGCATCATAAATCAAACAAAAACATTACATAGATATTTTTTCCTTATCCCTCTAGCAATAAAATTTTCCAAGAACCACTTAGATTTTTCAATGGATTTCCAGAGCTGGCCAAATGAAACACAAAACAAAACGGCCGACACTCCAACAGTATATAAAAAGGTTTATTAGATACAAATGAAGTCATCACCGATAAATTGGACTCCAGAATTAATTACTAGTAGCCTGGCAAATTAAATTTCTGACTGTACCCATGTCAATCGGTCCTAGCAATGTCAATATCAACACATCGGGATCCTATCAATTTTGCTTTCGTTAGAAAACAAGGGTTGGTGACAAAAAGGGTAGGTGTAGGTAAGTAAAGAACGCTGTTGGGGCGTTAAGTTGGACGGATTGGTGATTTCGAGCAGGAATTTTACTAAATAATAAAATAATATTAGATATACGAATATATGACTATTAGTATACGCTTTTATGACTAAACTCAACTCAAGTGTTTGATATTTGGTACGGAGTGCTGCCGCTAAGATGAATGGCAGATTTTGAGTCAAATTTGAGACGAATCTCTGCACTACGTACAGCGTTGAATATGGTTTGAGAGGGTAGCTGGACTGTAGATGTAGCACTCAATATAGTTTATATGCAAGGCCCGCTTTGTCTGCAGTTCCATACCCGAACATGACCTCAATAAAATTTAATTCACACTTCACCAAGCTACCAAAGTCAATTAACAAATGAGATTGTGAATTGACTTTGCTATTAAATGCTAAAGGCTAAAGAGATGAAGAAATTGACAGAAACTTGAAAAACAGACAGCATCCCACAGAGAAAATAAAACACAATTTCCTAAGACAAAGCACTGAAATTAATACATCGCTCTTCTACCTCAGTACAATCTTTCTTGATATGGGTCGTTCATTTATTCGTTCCGTTTGTGAACTATAATTGGATCAGTCATTCAAACTCGTTCGATTCTGCCATTGTTCAGACAGGTAAGTAAATAATGGTGAATTTATCTATGAACCACTCGGATTGAGGCTTCTTATAAGATGGACAGATGTCCTCTATCGGTCAAGTTATTGGAGAAACTTATTTGAATTTTATTCCTAATAAAAGTTGGTTTTTTGGAAGAAAATCTGAACTAGATTACCGAAACGTTTTCTATGTAATGGTTGGTCTTACTAGGTTTTGGAGTTTACCTACAACATGGTTCTGGAATAAATATTTTTCTTAGGAAGATATGCTATTGTAGTTACTTAACCAACCACTAAAAAGGATGAGGTTCTGATTCGCTTGTATTTTTTGTTGCATCATTTATTAACCTAAGTACTTAAAATTACTTTTTGTTCGGAAATATATTTTGTTCGGAAGTAGCTCTCTACATAATTCGCGTCTGGTACGATCAAAGAATGAGGCAAGAAGTAAAAGAAGTATTTTAATTAATAACTATTTATCAATGTACATAACATTTTTAAGTAGTGTATAAACCTGAAAATAATATTGATTATTGTGCAAATATTCGGATAATGATTAAGTATTGAAAGTTAGAACGAAGATCTCATCTAGTACCTTGTAATAATACTTGTCCGTGTGGTGACGGATTAAGAATACGGAATGTCACCACCTCATATCATCCCATGGGTGTCGTAAGAGCCGACAGAGGGAGCATATTATGTAGAGAACAGCACTGTAAGAGAAGGAAAACTTGATACAAACCCTATACCAACACGTTTGGCCAGCGTGGTATAGTAGGCCAATTCCTCCTTTCAAGGAGAGGCCTAGTCCAGCAGTGGACTGTTAAAGGCTGATGAAGAAGAAGAAGATTATTATCTGATGAGACTCTTTATGATCAGATCGTAAGAGGGCTTAAGGTGGCAAAGAGGAAAATGAAGACATAGCTCTCTTCATAATCCTTCGCCTGTAGATCAGGGAGGAAAACCATAGGTGCCCGGATTTGAACCCCGACACGGAAGAAAACTTTTAAAAAACAATGCAGTGATATAGCTTATCCATCAGAATAATACGTAGGTTACCGTTTGTCTCGATAACCGACTCCCAAACGGGTGATCCCACGGGCAAAACCTAGTATATCAACACAGAATCACACGATATTAGAAATTATTTTTAGCGCCAAATAATTCCACGAACCAAACTCAAAGGCTTTCCCAAAGGAGTAGAGGAAATAATTATTATAGTTCATTATTTGTAGAACAAAAGAGGCGGAAGTACGACGACTCTCATTATTTGTTCCAGAGTTCAACGACTGATGATTAATAATATTATTGGTAAATATTTAAACGGTATAAAGTTGAGCTTTTGGGTTGGGACGTTTTAAAAGGTCTGTTTAAGGTGCTCATCCAAGCTGAAACAGAGTTAAAATGTTTGGTTTATTACGCGTAATTTTGGAAATGGTTGAACGGAATTCGATGGAATTTTCCGTTACAATAGCATTGTGAAGAATACTTAGGAGGATTTGGTCTACAAAACCACATTGGTCAAACGTGTTAGTATATGGATTGATGTTTTCCGCTTCCTTCCAAAGATACTTAGACCTTTCTCTTACGACTTACTTACCCACAGTATGAAATGGTAGTTTGACAGTTGTATACTTAATCTATCACCACACTGTCACTGTACTTCTAACGATGGAAATATTGAATCATCCTCCTAGCGTTATCCTAGTTAGAACCCGGAGTCGCTTCTTTCTAACCGGATTTGACTAAATATTAGAAAATCTTCTACAAAATGACTGCGTGTCTGACCTCCGCAACCTAAATAGCCAGGGATAGCTATATTCCATGGTTTAGACTAGTGTCAGATCTTCATGACAGCCTGGACCGACGGCTTAACGTGCTCTCCGAGGCACGGGGTAAGCGATAATTTACTATTATAATAAATTTCCGAATAGTCATTGGTGCGCGCCGTGGATTCGAACCCGATACCCTCTGCATGGCAGTCTGTTGGTACCTCCACTAGGCTTTCGTTGCCATTATCGATGAAAATATTGAATAATAATCAAAAATCCTGCGAGAATTGACCTTTATATTATATTATTTTATTACTATGTATTGAGAAAACTTTCACTGTCTCACAACAAGGCTAGAAGCTGAACTAAAAGAATATAAAGCTATTTCTCTGTTGGATGTGTGACGGACACAGTTTTATCAAGTTTTATTGTCAATTTGTTCTGAGTTACGCGGAGTGGCATTGTGTCGCAGTAGACACCAACACAACGAATACGTTGTGTTGGTGTCTAAATAGTTGGTTAACAATAGATGAGTTGAAGCAATGGGTGAACTGTGAACATACTATCGAGAGGGCGTGAGTTCGAGTTTGAGTCACATCTATTGAACTTTAGACATGAATTCACTAACAACGTAGGCGTTTAGCATATCTTTCTTTTTATGGTAATAGGCGGCAAACGAGCAGACGAATCGCCTGATGGTAAGCAATTACCGCCGCCCATGGACACAAGTAACACCACAGGAGTCCCAAGTGCGTTGCCGCCCCTTTGGGTTGGGAAAAGGGATAGGATGAGGAGTGGGATGAGGGAGAAGGAATAACTCTCACTCACCGAACGAAACGCAACAGTTTAGGTACTGTTACTTGTCATCAGCCTAGCGTTTTTTAGGGTATGTCCCAGTGCTGGGCACAGTACTTTTCTCATTATGAAAAGTATAAGGCTTTAGTACCTACACTATGTTGGCTAAGCTTAGCCAACATAGTGTAGGTAGGTGTAGGTAGGCCTTTCGAAAAATAATGGAGAATTCACAAATATGCAGGTTTCCTCGCGAGGTTTTCTTTCACCATCAAGCAACTATGAAGAAATTAATAAGCAGGTTGTAATGAATTTCTATTATACGTGGCTGTGGCCAGACCATTGATAAAAATAAATGAATGATGAATAAGCTCTCACGTTCCTTCCTTGCTTTCCAAATTCATCCTCCTAGCGCTTATCCCAGTTAGAACCCGGGATCAGCTGTCTAGTCTAATCGGATTTGATTGAATTAGTTTTTCCATAGAGCGATTGCCTATCTGACCGCCGCAACATAAAGAAATAGCTATATTTCATGGTTTAGACTAATATCAGTTTATTTATAGGTACTGACTCCTTATAACGGCCGTCAAAGATCTCCATGACAGTCGAGACGGACGTTTTAACGTGCTCTCCCAAGCACAGGGCCTGCAATAGGTGCTTTATGCCTACAGAATTATAAATTATTCTATAGGCATAAAGCTCCGAAAAATCATTGGTGCGCGCCGTGGATTTCAACCCTAACCTCTGCATGGCAGTTTGTTATCTAAAATGGTATCTCCACTAGGTAATCGTTGCCGGCTAAATACTTGCTTTCTAAATTAAAAGTATGGTAAAGCTTAATAATATATCAAAATAAATAAGGCTCATACAACAATACTGTCATATCTTGTGTACGGAAGTCTTTAAGTCGTCAGTCACCCAAATGTCAACATGATTTAATAAACATTAAGGACTGTTTCGGCTTCACTTGTTATCAATTTCTTTTTCATTATTTCGGTTTGGCCTAAACTAGAAGCGAATGCGACAAATGAAAAAAAAATAAATTCTGTTTCAAAAGACAACTAAGTACCATACAGGAATAATTTCTATGTCATGGGAGACTTAACAAACACTTGATTAACAGACACTCAGACTCGAAATAACAATTTGTGGAAAGTGTTGTATCGTTTGGGAATAGAAGTATTATTACCGGGAGAGTCAGACGTGCCCATCCTGAAAATCGAAAATGGCGACACACTGACTTCGGCGACACTGGGACCAATAGGTTACGGTGACAAACACTTGTTTGTCACCGTAACCTATTGGAATACCTATAATATCAGCCCTCTTTGACCGAAACAGGCAGCTACTTTAAATAGAATACCTGGTATACACAATTCGCACAGACCATCTTATAACTAAACGGAGAGGCCATGAAAAGAGATGTACTTACTGGAAATAAGACCTTCGTGATGTAAAATTATGTTAACTTAGGGCCAGGCAGACATTTTAGGCTAAAATGTCTACTATTCTGAATGTGACACATAACATGTTAAAAAAATATTCAAATATAAACGAAAATGGAGCTGTCTAAAGAGCTTAGGGCGGTTACAGATTAGCGTATTTTTATGCGCGTATACGGTCGTTTCAGCATCCGCGCTTACACGCACGCTACATTACGCGCTTCAAATAATCGGACTCGCGTAAACGGCCATATTTCTGCGTGTTCGCTCGAAACGGTAGTGACATCTTGTCAGTGTCAACCACAGAGCAGATACAAAAGTGTCAACAAAGTGCAGCTTAGAAGCGCGTCAACGTTCGTACGAGTTGCGCGTGTGCCAAAAGGCGCGCTTACACGCGCCTACATGCGCTTCCAAAAAGGAGCTTATACGCGCGTATAAAACGCTAATCTGTAACCGCCCTTAATTTCAAATCTAGTACAGCTAGCTTTCGCTGCGTAGCACGTCAAGATATATTAAGTATTTTCTGAATAGAAATTAGGCTTAAAATTGTTTGACACAATACACTTTGTCGGCTAATACTTTTAGTGTGATCGTAACTTAGTATTAAATTTTAAAGGAACCGTGATTTTTGTGAGACTTTTCTTCTCATCGTAGGCTGTTAACGGCCTAGCCGTAAATTTATTTCAATGACGTGTTAATGTTAACAAGATACTGGTTTATGAATTTCAAAATTTATGGCAAATTGTTGTTTATATAATAAGTGTGTGTTAAAGGTTGTAGAAGTGTAAGTGTACTATCCGTACATAACACGTATCTAAAATCATGTTCAAAAATCTCGTGATTGATGCACACATACGATTTTTAATCGATTTTAATACACTGAGAACTAGCAGCTGACTGCCTCCGTGGTAAAGTGGATAGCGTATTCGGCTGCTGATCGGCAGATCCCAGGTTCGATTCCCGGGTCACCCAAAAGTGTTACTGAGTTTTTCCGGATTCTCAATAGCACGGAATCTGACAATAGGCTCGCCCTCTGTTACATGATACCAATTATAAAATACATAGGGCGAAATGCAGGTGTGTAATAGTACATCTACTTTCGCCTTATGAATTTTAGGCTTGCTCTGCTTACCCCTTCGGGGATATAGGCGTGACGAGATAAATCATCCGTTTCACAACGGATAACTTCTGCAAAAGTTTTTAATTGCCTGCAAAAAGTATTTATTTTAATAAATAAACGTCTCCAGTTGAGTTGCTGCTGATATGTACCAATCCTATTGAGATGATAGTCTCTTATTTCGATTTTAGAAAACAACTAACAATATTTCACAAAACAGCACTTGATGCAATGTAGTGCCAGGATAAACATATCGCTATAATAAACACACAGAATACTTTTTACACCGTACAAACGACGCAGGTAAAGCCGCAGTCACACCCAGCGCATCACAACAATTACAAGTAATATGTGATAAAGATATTTCAATTTGAAGGATGTTAAATCTGTGAAAGTGCTGGGTTACAGGGGTCGAGATATTCGCATACACAACACATTGGTAGGCATCGCGTATACGGAATACCAATACCTTGTTACTAATGGCAGCACAAAACTACTCAGATTATGGATAAGTCTCGATATACTATTTTTTATTCAGAATTTATGTAAAAAACTGTCGTCAAAAGATGCATGGGTAAAATTCTTGTCCGTCTCATTATACTTTTATTTTTATACCATCTTCTGTCTGTAACAAGAATGTGTCTCTCTTTATGTGTGTTCCAAAATATACTTTTTGCACCACACAAAGTGTTGTCCAGTATAAAGATCGAACCCGGAACACCATTTAGCGCAGTATTTTTAAATACGAGGGCCACTATGTCATACGTGTAGTATGTGAAATAAAACTTGAAAAAATAATATATATATATATCGGTCATATCACACGTCGTGGAGACACATCTGTGGAACGACTTGTGGTTCAGGGGAAGGTTGAAGGCACAAGAGCGCGCGGCAGGTCACCCATGCGTTGGACCGACCAAGTTAAAACTGCACTCAATGGTCCACTCCATGAATGTACGAGAAGGGCTGCAGTACGGGAGGAATGGCGACGGATTGTGAGGCTTGCCACCACCCCTAACGTGACGATCACGACCACTCTGCCAAGAGTGTGACGACGAAGAAGAAGATATATATATATAAGAGACAAAGAAGATGCTATTCCAATTTTTTATCGAATCCGTTTATTCTCAATGCTTGCTTATAATATTTTTTACAATTACCTTGCGAGCAAAGTATAATGATGATAGCGGCTGGTTCTCCGCATAACTAACACTATCTCTAATGTATTAGAAAGGTTCTTAAAACAAAAATGTACTTTGTGGATGATTATGGTGTGTCCGTCAATTGAATGTTTGCAAAGTTCCCACGACACAAGTTTATTTTGCTAGAGTAGGTGCAGTCTTTTTGGAAATAGACAGCAACGCTTCGTTTTATAGATACTTTATTGAACAGTGCAACAATTTAAGTTCTATGATCCGATTAAAACTCACTTGCTACATTAATTCACATCACATTCTGGTATATGCAGAATGTTATTTATGAATGCACAGTGTGCATTTCTAATCGGAGTCCCGATGCAAAACGATCAGTTGGCTCATAGCAATTTATAACAATAATTCGTGGAGTTATATTTGGTAACTAGTTGGTTTCGTAATTAAAAGTTAAATCAAATTGAAAAGTTGATATCCCGTACTAAAAACTTTTATTTTGTACAATAAACATTTATTGAAACATTAAAAAACTGAGATACGATTCTGAATCGCATCGATGCTTTGAAAATGTAAGATCTTCTTATCAGTATTATTTGCCTTATTATATTTTATAGATCAACAGAGTAAACCAAGATTATTCTTACAGCCCAATAATTAGTCAAATTAACGACAACACAAAATATAATGCTGGGTTTTAATACCGAATGCACATTTTAATTTTACTTCCATTAAACGCTCATAATTGGTTTTTAATTACCAATATTGACACGAGTAACCTATTAAAACTCAATTTTCATGAAACAAACATTTTGAATAATTGTTTATATTTCCCGTACTATCCCCAAATTAATTAACCATGGCAAACCTACCCGATGGATTTTTCCGTGCGTGAAACTTTTTTATGACACATCTCAAATAATGGCAAGTGGTCACCATGGCTCAGAGGGTTATGGGGGTTCCGCGGGAAAAAAGGGAAATCTCCGGGCAAACTGCGAATTTAAATTATGAGGTAAGGGGCAAAAATAGGCTGTTATATGACGTTTGACATCAGGGGGCATTCTGTTTGGTGTAAAGTAAATTATATAATAGGGAGAAGGTAGATTAAGGGTTTGTTTAGTATTTAAGTTATAAAGTGGACTAACAAATGGGCACTTTAAGATTGATTGATGAGATATTTCACAGTTCGCCTAACTTCAACATTATTTTTATCACAAACCTACATTTGATATAATCTTTGGTCAAAAAACTCGTGTTTAACAATAAGAATAAATGCAGCCTCGCTTACAAAAATTCCATTAACGGAAACAAAGATCATCCAGACTCAAATTAACTATTTGTGGCGGACACAAAGCGTTGTCCCATGTGGAAATCGAGCACACAAAATTCGACGCAGTATAGAGAATAGCTGATATCATTACGCCATTGATTGGACGGCCAATCAAGTTTTCGGATCGGCAATTCGGATCAGATAGACATGATTGCGAAGTTGCAAAATTTTAAATCGAAGCACCAATGTCTTTGGTAGAACAATGTATACTTATTTCATGTTTAATGGAGGACTTAACAAAATGCGTTTTTGATATATACCTATATAAATATGGAGAATAACAGACTGCTACATAGTGTGTCTTGAGATCAAACCCACAAGCATCACAGTCTCTTCGGAATTGATTACCACTTGCTAAACTGTAAAGGAAACTATAAAGAGCTAACCTGCATGTCTGAGAATTCTCAATAATGTTCTTGGAAGACATGTGTCTGCCAATTTACACTTGACCAGTGTCTTAGATCATGTTTAAGCCTTCTCAGAATGAGAAGAGGCCTGTTCCTAGCAGTTGGACAGATTGTAAACAAGACTGATGTAGATAAATCTTTACCTTACCTTATTTAGCTGGATTACCTTATTTCGGCCGACTTACTATGGAAGTGTTCGCGGAGGGACCCTGCCAATCTGTTTGGCCATCAGGCGGTCTAAATGTAAAAATCTTTTTGCACTTCAGTTACCGGTTACAATACTTTTATGAAATTCTACATGCAATAGTTTCCACTATTTTCTTTGGTGAACAAGATGGTACTAGAGTGTAAGAAAAGTAATGATAATTAGTTTTGTAGTGGCAACCTGTTGCGAACCTTTACTTATACTAAGTGTGGACGCAGATTTTGTACGTGTTTGCTTTTATTTTAGTTCTTAAAGCTGGAACAGAACCAGGATAAATAAAATATAAATAGGAACTGGCCCTGAAATCATTTTAATTCTTACAGAAATAAGTGTAATCAAGGCAATGTAAATGTAACTTATAGTTTTCATGGCATTTGGAAGATATTATCTGATAGACTTAATACTTGAATGCATTAATTTATTAGACGTTGCGATATTTCTAGAAAAAAAATATATAGGACCCTTTGGCCGACCCGAGGCTTTGATAGGATATTAAGTATATTTGGTGTTTTATTTGGACTCCCTCCTGATTCCGTGACACTATCTTAACGACAGATATAATCCATGGTTAAGACTAGTATCTGGATATTTGAGGACACTGCCTGGCAGCTATCACATGGCAACAGTTGTCATAAACCTTCAGCTGAAATTCAGCGCTGCGATCACTAACGGGTACATGCTGAGATGTGGCCTGATAGGCATTTTGAGTAGCATAAATGAATTTGTATATTTAACGTGTCATCAACATTCTTTGTTTGTAATTTGTATTATTCATTATGTACCAAATAAATGTATTTTCTTTCATTCATAACAACTGAGACGGATGGCCCTACGTGCTCTCAATGCACAGAGGGGAGAGTATTTGAGGCCGGTCACCCTCTATACACAAAAGAGTGACAAGCGCACTTATTCTCCCAAATCGATAATTTCGTGCGAACTCCACTTTGCTATGAGCTCTTCAATGCCGCTACACATAAAACTATCTATTCATACTTATCGTAGAATATTCTCAGTAAAAACCGAACCTGTATATAACCGGTAGTCGAAAATATAGGCCTTATTGCAATTAGCACATACACAGTTCACGAAATGCTTTTTTTATTTACTCACGCCTGTATCCCTGGAGTCATAGGCAGAGGTATAACGTTACATCCACACTTCGCCATGTTGTGAATTTATAGGTCCCACGTAATAAGCGCGATCCTATTCCTTTTACCACTTTAGCAGGCACTTTGCCAGACTCCGTTCTGCTACTGAGAATTAGGAAAACCCCAGTAATACTTTTGTCCGACCTGGGAATCAAGCCCGGGACGCCCTGATCTGTAGACGCATACGCTGGTCACGTCGTACATTTTACAGAATAATATTTAGTTCTTATCTTTCAATCATTTTGGATAATGCGTAAGAATATAAAATATTATTTCTGAATAATATCACGCATATCAAAACGCTACCAGCTTACTTTTTATACCAAAACGGCACACCCAAATTGAAGGTAATTTAGTAGCATTGTGGAAATTAAATTATTGGCTAATTCACTGTAATCGTCCATTTACGTTTGATTAAATGTTGTCTGTACACAAGTTTTGTTAAAACATCAAATAATGACATTAAAGTAAACCATTTTACTTGGATCAAAGGTACTGACGGCTTTTCTTAAAGGTTGTTGTCAGGAGAGCTAAAAGATCTTATTATATGTTAATATTATTGACTTTGCAGAGGTTAGTATTTATGATGGGTTTTTTTCTCTTGGAAACGTCGAAAATCCTTCGTTATCGAATAATTTTTTGCAAATATTTTCCTCAAGTAAAAAAGCCGGGGTATTTTTTGGAAGCTTCCGATAAATGTAGCTAGCGGAGTAGGTATTGCAATTTCATAAAACTGGAACTTGGACGCTTGAAGATTATAACATACTAGCCGTTTCCCGCGGTTTCACCCGCGTCCTGAGGGAACTACTTCGCGTACCCTAAAAACCCAAATATCTTACGGATCCCCATTTTTTTAATAAAATACATATAGCCTATGTTACTCGCAGATAATGTAGCTTTTTAATGGTGAAAGAATTTTTTTAATCGGTACAGTAGTTGGTAGCGCCATCTACCTTCCTATATATAACTAATCGCATCAACATGAATCGTTCCACGCTTGTCTAGTGCGAGCGATATCATATTTCCGTCCCTCTCTTTCCCTCTCCCTGGAAGAGGCACTGCCTTGCGCCTGATTTCGTCGCCGCGATCGTGAACGCGACGAACAGTCTCGAACATTCCGCTCGCTAAGAACGCCGTCTCGATACCGCTCCGCGCCGCACCGCTGTATCGCCGTCTCGTTCGTACCGCGCCGCTCCCGTATGTGTTTGTCACCGCTTCCACCAAGGAAAACCCGCTCGTGAGTGAAGTGAAAACAAGCAGCTGTATCACGAAACCACCAAGGCTGTATAAGGTAAGTGCCTTCCATCCTTAAAATAGCCTATACCCACTCAATCACCTCCTCCCGTATCCATCTCCTCTTATTCCTTTCTAGGCGACCCAGAACTCGCCCTAATACAGTCCATTTCCTTTTCCAAGTCGCCTAGAACCCTACCTTGGTTTCGGCACCACGCCATACCATTTTTTTTTGATCCATACGAGTCGGATTCATTTACGTTTTATACGTTATACCGCTATACCTAGGCAGTTATAGCACCTAGCTATACTCCTAATATATTCATATAACCGTCACATGGTTATTTCCGCCCGCATAAGTAGGTAAACTTTTATGTAGCTACCTACTTATTAAATTATTATTTCTGCAACTATCATAGTTGTCTTATAAATCTCATATTTCAATCAACTTTTATTTCCTCAGCTCTAAAGTGTTGCCTACTTAGGTAAAATAATAGATACATTAGATATTCTTATTTTGTTTCGTTCTCATTAGCTTATACTTACGTAAGCATGTCACAACAAAAGAAGTCACGCGTGTCGGAAGACAAAGAGATGACAATCTTAGAAGCAAAACGCAATATTTTATTTGAGCGCATTCAAAATATCTATGAAAGATCAAAAACCGCATCGATGTCTGACAGTAATAGCGAAGCATTTCTCAGTTATTGTACAACAGTAGATAGTATTCGAACAGATTTTCATAAGTTGTTAGACGATTATAACGCAAGATTACTTTCTATCAATCCTGATGAAAAACCGAACTATCAGGCGTATACCGCATTCGAAGATCTTTATTGTATTATTAAGCGTATACAATCGCAATTGGAGGGTAAATGTTCAGCAGAGCCCGTTGCCCGCAAACCGAGATTACCGCCAATCGAGATTATGTCGTTTGACGGAGATATACGAAATTGGCCGTTATTCTATGCAAGTTTTAAGTCTACAGTGCACGATAATGGTTCTCTGACAGATGCTGACAGGTTGTACTATTTAATAGGTAAACTGTCACCGAAGGCCCAGTCCGTATTTGCAGGTGTCACACCCAGTGCTGAGAATTATCAGGTCATATTTCAGTCACTACTTGACAGATATCAAGACACGCGCGTTCTAGCGTCTACGTACTTTGACCAAGCTTTAAATCTCAAACTGTCCAGCAACGCGTCTGTCTCGAATTTCCAGCTGTTTATTGATAACTTCGTAACCGCGGTTAATTCTCTTAGGAATTTAAAATTAGAAGATCTTTCCGACTTTATGTTGCTTCAACTCGCTTTAAAAAAGTTTGACACTGATACAATTCGCGCATTCGAGATGACGGAACGCAATAATAAAATACCTACACTAGATAGTTTTATTTCGTTCATCAAAGATCAGTGTCGAATATTTCATAATACGCAGTCTGGTTCACCTGGCCCGTCTAACACTAACAACAACAAACAAAGGTTGAATAAATCGCGAAATAGTAATAATAACTCAGTCCCTAATCCACAATCTTACGTAACATGTTCGGAATCTAATAGTAATAATTCACAGAAGTGTCTGTGCAGTAATATAGTGCACGACCATTACTATAAGTGTCCTACCTTTAATGATTTAAATCCAATTGCTCGTTTTAAAAGCGTAAAAGATAACAAAGCTTGCATTAATTGCTTAAGCATAAAACATAAAACGAGTAATTGTTCCAGTAGAACGAGATGTCGCACGTGTAAACAAAAACATCATACACTGTTACATTTGGATAAAAATAACCGGTTGTCAAGCCAAGCCGCTAACCTTGACACACTCGCGCCGCAGGTGCAGCAGACCACGGTAGCTGCGCCTTCCGCGTCTGAGGGCGAAGTATCGTTGTGTATGACATCCATTGCGCGGGCGACGCGCACGCGAGGACGACACTCGCGCATCTATAATGATCCGCGCAGGGCCAAAACGCAGTGTACGGCGTCTAACACGGTACTGTTAGCGACAGCGCAAGTTATCGTATACGATGTTAATGGGTCGCCGCACATGGTACGTTGTCTGCTAGATAGCGCATCTCAGACCAATCTAATAACATCGGAATGCTTCAAACGCCTCGGATTATGGAATAACTTTAAAAATACTAACTCAACCGTCAAAGGGATAGGCGGATCAGAAAGGCATTGCAGGGGTTCCGTAGATGTTAAAATACATTCGCGTTTTAATAGGGACATTAATTTTAACATTTCTTCGCGTATCGTGGAACGTATTACAGACACGTTGCCAAACGCTAATGTGGACGTGTCGCTCCTCACACATCTCGAGTCATTACCACTAGCGGATTCGGAGTTTGCGAATCCGGCAGGCATTGATCTTTTGATCGGAGCTTCAATATTTCCGCACTTGCTACTAACTAACATAGTTCGTAGTGAGCGATATGATTTACCGCCCGCTATTGAGACGGTACTTGGGTATGTGATTATGGGTACCGTACCTACGTTACATACTTCTCATTGTATTACGTCTTGTTGTTGTTCTGCTCTTCAAGAGATCAAGGTGGGTGCTAAAACTGTGTGTAAGATAAAGCACTAATTAGCTATGCTATGCTATGCTGCGCTATGCTGCGCCATGCTGCGCCATGCTGCGCTATGCTGCGCCATGCTGCGCCATGCTGCGCTATGCTGCGCCAAGCTCCGCCATGCAGCGCTATGCTGCGCCATGCTGCGCTATGCTGCGCCATGCTGCCCTATGCTGCGCCAAGCTGCGCCATGCTGCGCCATGCTGCGCCATGCTGCGCCATGCTGCGCCATGCTGCGATATGCTGCGCCATGCTGCGCTATGCTGCGCCAAGCTGCGCCATGCAGCGCTATGCTTCGCCATGCTGCGCTATGCTGCGCTATGCTGCGCCATGCTGCGCTATGCTGCGCTATGCTGCGCTATGCTGCGCTATGCTGCGCTATGCTGCGCTATGCTACGCTATGCTAAGCTACGCTACGCTACACTATACTATACTACACTTCCGCTTTGTACATGGATGACATTGCCTGTAGTGTCATATCCGCTCCGCTAACAATTTCGCTTTGTGAGGAGCTTATTCAGCTTTTCAAGCGAGGCCAGTTTGATCTTGTCAAATGGACAAGCAACTCTAAGGAGGTTCTCGCACGCATACCAGATTCTCATAAGGCTTCTCCAGACATTGAGTTTGAGAAGTCTGTACCGCATAAGGTTCTCGGTTTACGCTGGGACAAATCCTGCGCTAGTTTTCGGTTTGACGTCTCACCACCAGATGATAAGTGCACCAAACGCACTATGCTGTCCACAGTGGCTTGACTATGGGACATAATGGGTTTTGTGGCTCCCACAATTTTGTACGCCAAGCTCTTGATCAAAGAGCTTTGGCTATCAAAGTGTGAGTGGGATGAAACACCCCCTGACCATATTGTCGCCGCTTGGGGCCAGTTTTGTATTGAGCTTACCGCGCTCAATCAAGTTACTATTCCGCGTCATCTTGGGTTGGTAGATGGATGTACCATCAACTTGATAGGTTTCGCTGACGCCAGCGAGCGTGCTTACGGCGGAGTCGTATATCTGCAAGTCCGCATTGGTTCTAACTACTCGGTGCAGTTAGTTTGTGCCAAGTCTAAGGTCTCGCCTGTTAAAACCGTTTCAGTTGCGAGACTGGAGTTGTGCGCGGCCCTTCTGCTGTCTCAGTTGCTCCGCAAGGTTCAAGACACAGTTTTGCCCCACTACCCCATTAATAAATTATACGCATTCTCCGACTCCAAAGTAGTGCTCGCTTGGATTCATTCTTCTCCTCATCGCTGGCAGACTTTTGTCGCCAACCGCGTTAGCAAATTGATTGAACTGGTTCCTGCTACTTGTTTCAATCACGTCGCTGGTATTGAGAACCCCGCAGATTGCTTGTCTCGTGGTGTCACTCCACTTAATCTTCTGCGTCATCCATTGTGGCGTCGTGGACCTTCTTGGATCTCCCATGATCCGTCAGAATGGCCCATGCAACCCTTTGACCACAGTGCAGAAGACGAAGATGTACCCGAGCGGAAGTCTGTTTCTTATCCCGTGATTGCTGAGGTTGCGGAGTCTCCCATCTATGCACTCGCACTACGCATGTCATCGTGGTCTAAGTTACTCCGCGCCATCGTTTATGTCTATAGGTTTCTTAGGCACCTACCTAATGAGACTTTTGTATCAAGTACTGATCTGAAATTCGCAGAATGTAAGTTACTACGAGCTGTACAAGCTGTTCATTTTAGTAACGACATTCAAAATTTAAAGGACAATGTACCTTGTTCTCCCGCTATCCTTAGACTCAAGCCGTTTCTCGATGAACATGGCGTCATACGCGTTGGGGGTCGTCTGTCAAATTCGGATGAACCTTATAACTACAAACATCCTTGTATTCTGCCGCGACATGATCATGTTGTCGACCTTCTTGTTGATTTTTATCACAAGAAGCACCTCCATGCCGGTCCGGAGTTGCTTATGTCCTTACTTAGGCATAAGTATTGGATTTTAGCCGCTCGACGAATAATTCATCACAGAATACATAAATGTAACGTCTGTTTCAAATTTCGTCCGCGTCCGACTTTCCCTCCCATGGCTGATCTCCCTAGCCAGCGCGTCAACCAGGTTGCTAAAGCGTTTACACACACCGGTTGTGATTACGCAGGACCACTGCAGTATACGCCAGTGCGTGGTCGAGGTGTTAAGAGCCGTAAAGCCTGGCTATGTATTTTTACATGCTTAACGACGCGCGCTACGCATATTGAAGTTGCGACAGATTTAAGCACGGTGTCATTCCTGGCAGCCCTTAAACGATTTCTCTCACGGCGCGGCCCTATACAGTGTTTGTACACGGATAACGGCACTTGTTTTGTGGGCGCAAGCTCTTATTTACGCGACCTTTATAAGTTTCTCAGGGAAGAATATCGTACTCGTCTTCAGGAGGAACTTTCCATAAATCATATCGACTGGAAGTTTATTCCACCAGCATCACCGCATTTCGGTGGATGTTGGGAAAGCATGGTCAAAGTAATTAAAACGCATCTCTTCAAGGTTATAGGTCAACAGATCCTCTCTTACGAAGAGCTTTTAACTGTCCTTGCACAAGTCGAGGCACTGATCAACTCGCGTCCGCTCACGGCATTGAGTAGTGACCCTGCAGAACCATCCGCGTTAAGCCCTGCACATTTTCTGAACACAGTGCCATTATCGTCATTTCCGGCTCCTGAAGCAGACTCTTCAAGCTTGCTCCAGAGACATACTCTGCTGGATAAACTCGTGCAGTCGTTCTGGCGGCGCTGGCGTGCGGAATATCTACACCAGCTTCAGGCTAGATCCAAGTGGAATAGTCCTGCATCCCCTATACAGGAGGGTACGTTGGTCGTCATAATACATGATAATGCTCCGCCGCTTTCATGGCCGTTAGCCATCGTAGAGAAATTGCATACTTCCAAGGACGGTACAACTCGCGTTGTTACCGTGAAAACCGCCAAGGGGAGTTACGTGCGCCCTGTTGTACGTCTCTATCCGCTTCCAACTCAGTGAGATCTGGCCTGAAGTTGGACTTACCTCTTAGTTTAAGTATTTAGTTAGTAGTTTTCGCTATTATTGCGTTTATAGTTTTCGCTAAAGTTAGTTTAGATTAATTTTATTGTCATATCGCTGTCTTAGCCTATACAGGGTTATGCGGTAGTACACCCAACATAGCTAAGTTCAATTCTATTTTTTTAAAGGCAACCCTTTAGGGCCGGGGGGATATGGTAGCGCCATCTACCTTCCTATATATAACTAATCGCATCAACATGAATCGTTCCACGCTTGTCTAGTGCGAGCGATATCATATTTCCGTCCCTCTCTTTCCCTCTCCCTGGAAGAGGCACTGCCTTGCGCCTGATTTCGTCGCCGCGATCGTGAACGCGACGAACAGTCTCGAACATTCCGCTCGCTAAGAACGCCGTCTCGATACCGCTCCGCGCCGCACCGCTGTATCGCCGTCTCGTTCGTACCGCGCCGCTCCCGTATGTGTTTGTCACCGCTTCCACCAAGGAAAACCCGCTCGTGAGTGAAGTGAAAACAAGCAGCTGTATCACGAAACCACCAAGGCTGTATAAGGTAAGTGCCTTCCATCCTTAAAATAGCCTATACCCACTCAATCACCTCCTCCCGTATCCATCTCCTCTTCCCTTATTCCTTTCTAGGCGACCCAGAACTCGCCCTAATACAGTCCATTTCCTTTTCCAAGTCGCCTAGAACCCTGCCTTGGTTTCGGCACCACGCCATACCAGTAGTTTTTGAGTTTATCCATTACAAACAAACAAAAACAAAAATACAAATTTTTCCTCATTATATTATTAGTGTAGAAGTGTAGATGTAGATTGATTTAGATAATTAAAAAAGAACGCCTTTTTTCGCAGACGCGGTGCACCTTATCTTAGCAGGCTAATTCTCATAAGCAATTAATTTAGTTCAAAATGCAATTTCGATCTAGCGTCATACTTATGTCATAAATGGCAATTTCCTTAATTAACTGATACTTACTTGATTGATATCGCGACTAGGTCGAAAATTGAACAAAGTGCAGTTAAATTTGCCAATCTATGACAAATAGTATACAAGTCACGCTATAAGCGCTAAAAAGTCTTTTGATAAAAACCAAGCTCTCATCCAAAATACTTAACATTGATGGATGCTCACACCTATAAAATGGCCTTACACCATCTACTACAGAACAAACAATAAGTAATAGTTTATTAGTGTAGTAATCAATTTTAATTAGATTCAATACCCTACTCTCGGTAATGGCCCGTTTGCTAATCAGATAGTGGAGTTAGAACACTTATGTTGCGATTACAAGTTTATAATAGTATAAGATCCGCATCGTCGCATCCGAATAGCTGCAGCGATAGCCGAGTAGAGAGACCGACAGACTGCTACGCAGAAGGTCTCAGGTACGAATCATGGGCTCGCACTAATGATTTTTCGAAGTTAAGTGCGTATTAAATTGTTAATTATCGCTTGCTAAACGGTGAAGGAAAACATCGTGAGGAAACCTGCATGTCTGAGAGTTATCCATAATGTTCTCGAAAGACATGTGAAGTCTGCTAACCCGCACTTGGCCAGCGTGGTGAACTATAGCCTTACCCTTCTCATAGGGAGAAGAGGCCCGTGCCCAGCAGTGGGACAGATTAAAGGGCTGATGATGAAGATGCATAGAAGTTGTGTCCGTTAGATATATGTTTGTAAAGTCCCCCGCGATTAGTGATGTTACCGTTACTATATTACTGTTACCAGTATTTTACTAGATGGTAATATTCCCAGTTAGTTTCTATTGTTACCGGTAATATTCTCAAATCCCGGTAATATTGTTTAATATCGTCTTATTGATTTATATATTTTGCAATATCTGTTTAAAACGCGTACGCGCAGCTGTTAGTTCACTTTTGCACTTGTATAGTCGGCCACATAAGTGAATACACATTCCCAAGAATTTGAATGGCATTGTCGTTCAAAATAATAATAATGTACAATATCTTATGGCATTTTTCGTCATAGAAATCTTAACTTGATCATATTTTACAACCACTGGGTAAAAAAGAGAAAGTTTTAATTCATTAAAAGCGTGAAGCGACTTAGTCGTTGACTGTACAAGTTTTACAACGCACAGCACAGCATTTGACTTTGTATGCTATAGAGACAGCTATTTTTTTAATGAATAAATAGCTATCTCTCTTAGATCTATTTGCGGCGCCCGCGCCAGTTGCGCACGCGAAGACGCGTCTGTTCGTTTTGGACCAGTGTTGCCAGGGCCTAAAGTCATAAGTTACGATTTCGTTTCCCGAAATGTTACATTTTAGCTACAAAAGTTACATTTTTGTTTTTTTTATTATTTACGTGTTCTTAAGTTAAAAAATAAAGGAAAAATGTGCAAGTACGAGTCGGACTCGCGCACGAAGCGTTCCGTACCATCATCTATAAAAGAATATCACGTTCGTTGTATGTATACTTAAATACTTTTTACCTAAATAGGTATAGAAACTTAAAAAGTTAAATTATAAGATCGAGTAACAAATTTAATCTCCTTTAATATTAACTTTTTTTAAATTTAATTATTTATTTGCAAGGTTATACAACTACATATTCTGTGAAAATTGTTAGAGGTTATGGACTAAAAGAGAAACACTTTTATAAATATTCACTTGATATTTATTTACTTTGAATATCACTAGGAAGTATATAAATGTCCGTTCACTTTGAGAGCGTTTAACAGAGTGAGCAATCATTATAATAATGATACCCTATTTATAAAAAATCTAACTGTCAAATGTTGCCATACTATTTGTATTGTTTTACACTTCAATATAAGTTTAATAATTTAATTTTTGCATACACAATAATAATATAATCTAACACGCCCCCTCAAAATTTTAAATTATACAATTCAAACAACAGATTATATATATCACTTCCAAGTGTTTGCTGGGAGTACATATGCGTAAACATGGTCTAACATTTGTTGCTAGGATTAGGGAAAACCCAGAAAAACCTAATCAGACCATTTCAATCATTTGTTAATGATTATGACATAAACTTATTAGCCGAATCTATAAGGCACAATAATCGACAATATATTTATTGTGCAATACAATATGGTTAATAAAAAAAAAATCAAACTATACAATAATAATAATACTTATTCTAAACCCATTTTATATCTGAAGTCTTGAAAAGAACTCGCTGGTAACGGCTTAGTCAAAACATCAGCTAGTTGGTTACCTGTTGGAATATAATTTAATTTAATTATATTTCTCTCAACTTGTTCCCTTGAGAAATGATATTTCATATCAATATGTTTTGACCTCTTATGGTTAGATGGATTATTAGCAATGCTAATGCAACCGTTATTATCTTCAAATATAATAATAGGTTTATTAATTTGTATATTAATACTTTCTGCTAGAGACTTAAGCCTTAAGCTTCTTTCACAGCCTCGTACAGGGCCATATATTCAGCTTCAGTAGACGAAGCTGCCACTGAAGTTTGTCTCTTTTTACACCAAGTTATAGTACATTGTTCAAACAATTTGAATAAATAACCGGTAGTACTTTTTCTATCAGAATAGTCATGACCACCCCAATCATAATCAACATATCCACATAATATATTGTCATAGTTATTCCTTTTATAGGTTAACTTTAAATTCATAGTACCTTTAAGATATCTTAATACACGTTTTAAGCAATGCCATAGTTCTTTATTCTTATTTTGTGTATAACGGCTTAATATATTGACCGATGTACTTAAATCAGGGCGAGTACACAACATAACATACATTAAACACCCTATAAGGTTACGACATGGTGCATCATATTTATCTTTCAGATTTAATGAGTCATAATTCCACTTAGCTTCAGTAGGGGTACTAACAGGGTTGCAATCGATCATATTAAACTTATTCAAAATTGTTTGAATATACGCACTTTGATCTAATGTAATTTTATCAGAATACCTTGTTACTTTGATACCAAGAAAAAACTTTATATTATGCAAATCAGTCATTTTAAATTTAGTCATTAAATAACCTTTGAATTCATTCATTGTATGAATGTCAGCACATGTGATAACCAAATCATCGACATACAATACAACATATATGTTTTTCTTGATATTTCCTTTATCTAACATATATATAGACCTATCAACTGATGAATTACGAAAACCTTTATCTTTAAGAGAACGTTCGAATATCTCAAACCAATACCACAGTATATAAAGACATACAGTAGTTTGACGCCTTTGATCTCGAAGAAAAAGCCGACAACGTCTAGACAAGGGTAAGGAGGCTAGGGCTGCCACATTTAAACAATACCTACTTATTCAAACACCGTCTATTTATTTTAGAAAAATATAACAATCGCTACGCTATATGAATATTATATAGTGTAAATCACTTATTTATTATATGAAAATAATTAACGATGAATAATTATTATAAAACAGTTTGCATTTAGTTTGCACTTGCGGTGACAGCTTTGCATACAAATTGTCAGCGGGGCCGAACCTTCCCTATGTGCAATGTGCGCGGCGCACACAGGCGCCAGGGTGACAGGGGCGCCACGCGCCGAGATATGTGTTAATTATAACACTTATTTTCGAAAAAGGATGCCAAAAAAGGCGCTTCACAGATTTCGCACACAGGCGCAGTGGCGTAGGAAGGGCAAATATAAAGGCCGGAATTGGTTAGGTAACGACTAAAAAAAAAAAAAAAGGTCATCCGCCCAACACGGCATAGGCGCTTCATAGATTTCGCACACAGGCGCTGCATTGGGTCGGAACGGCCCTGAGTGTCAGTCAGCACCTATTTCATACCGCAAGTGTCGTAGGAGGCGGTCAAGGATATGAAGCATTTTTTCAGATATACTAGGTGGTTATCGTACAAACCTAGTTAAAATAAAGCGATTGATATAGCGGTCGTTTAATGGATATGTAATAGACATCAAGGTCATTTTATGGATGGGTGACCGGGCTATAAGATTACTGAGAACATGTGTGGGGTTTGTAAAAGGGGGTCAAAAATATGGTTATTTTTTAGGTAGGACGCGCCGTTACCAAGATACATATTAATATTTGATAGGTACACTTACCTAATACGAAGGTACTAGGTTAGGTACTTATTGCATGAAATTAAAATCACGCTTGAATCGAATATTACCTTACAATGCTTATTTTCTTACGTCTGCCATGTTGTTTACGTATAGTAATTACTACTTTATTCTGTGACAAGAGGATGCCCGCGGTTACACCCGCGTTATTTGAGGCTACTGCTCCGCTCCCGTCGCTCATAGCGTGATGTTATGTAACCTATAGCCTTCCCCGATAAATGTGCTATCTAACACTGAATGAATTTTTCAAATCGGACCAGAAGTTACTGAGATTAGCGCTTTCTAACAAACAAACAAACTATTCAGTTTTATATATTAGTATTAGATTTGGCCAGACATGAGATATTGTAAAAAGTTAGTAGATTAGTGGGTACGTGCACATTATTTTAAGAGGATTTAGGTATATTAAATAATTAAAAGTAATGAAATTTTAATTTTTTGTGTAAGTAAATTGATGAAGATTTTTTAAATGCTTATTTTTTAAATCTTTAAATGAAGCATGAAGAATTGCAATGACTCACAGCACAAGTCGTATGTACCATCTTAATTAATATTCATAAGCAAATAAATAAGTAACGAACAAAAAACAAGCACGCGCCAGCCCCCAAAAACATGTACCTAGTTGGGAACTAAAGTGATATACGTAAGTAGGTACCGCTCTTCCCGCGTCTCACCTCTTGTCCCCCGCACAATTGACCCGTCTAGACGCGTTTGTCGAACGACTGTATGGATTATTTGACTGTGCCAATACCGTGCAGCCTGTTTCAATCCATATAATGCTTTATTTAATTTACATACATAATTACTAGACTTACATACAACGCCTTCAGGAATTTTCATATATATTTCTTCCTTTAAGACGCCATTTAAAAATGCAGTTTTAACATCCATATGGTGAATTAATAAGTTATGTTGGTTTGCAAAACTAATTATAAATCGAAAGCTTAATTATAATTCTAGCGACAGGCGCAAATGTTTCATTGTAATCAGTAAGATACTATTGACTGAAACCTCTAGCGACAAGACGAGCTTTATATCTTAAAGGTTTTCCAAATTCATCATTTTTAATACTAAAAACCCATTTACAATCTATTATATTTTTATTCTCTGGTCTTGGCACCAGAGTCCATGTATTATTTATTCTATGGGATTCTAGCTCATCTTCGATAGCTTTCTCCCAATAAGACCCACTATCAAGTGACTTTATATCATGAAATGATTTAGGTATAATACATGCAAATGATTGTGCACCAAATAAGCAATCATCGTCACCATCACTTTCCTTATAACAAATAGGGGGTCGACCTTTGAGCCTATCACTCCTTCTAGGTAAATCAGATTTTTTCGCTTACAGGTAAAAAATCGTTTTCGATCACAGGTTCACATGGAACCTCATTTAGCACGTTGCGAATTTCGTTATGACTTGCTAGTTCATCAGATTTCGAATTATCTGATTTAGGTATACTGGTATCTTGAGAGTCTTGAGACTCAATACAGATATCACTTTTGTGATGAGAATATTTCACATTATTCCCTTCAGGCTTTATTGTAGGCCTGGATACCAGAAAATTTACCTCGTCGACTGTAACATCTCTAACAGTCATATACCTTTCGCATTCTGTGTTTTATACCTTATAACCATTTGGACAATAGCCCACCAGTATGCCCTTCCATGACTTGTCGTCAAATTTACATTTACTGGTTTTATTATGGACATACACAGTTGAACCAAAAATCCTAAGGGTTTTAATATTCGGTTTCCTATCATGCCACATCTCATATGGTGTTTTATAAACATTTGAGGCTTTTGTTGGCGAAATATTTATTAAGTAAACAGCAGTTAACACTGCTTCCGCCCAAATTCGCTTAAAATCGCTTATCCAGCGTTGCACCAGTTAACATTGAACGAGCCTTTTTGCTTATGGTTCGCACCATATGTTCAGCTACACCATTTAATTGTGGCGTTCTAGGAACCGTTAAGTGATAACTAATACCCTTTGATTTACAGTAATCTTTCATTTCGGTTGATAAATATTCGCCACCGTTATCACTATACAAAGTAACTAATTTAGAATTAAACTTTGACTCACTTTTCGCAACGAAATCTTTGAATGCCGAAAACACATCTGACTTATAAGTCAAAGGGTAAACCACACAATAATGGGTGAACTGATCGACAAACAAAACAAAATAATTTTTATTATCAAACGTTGAAGGAGTGATAGGTCCACATACATCTGAATGTACAACATATAGAGGTCGCTTTATGTATTCCTTATTCTTCATTTTATTTAAAGGTAGCCTAGCCTGTTTGCCATTTATGCAAGCTTCACATAAACTATTGGTAGGTAATATGGATTCAATTTGACGTACATCTTCAATCAAATTATTACGTTTTAATTCTATAAATTTAGTGTTACTAATATGACCCAGGCGTTGATGCCATAAATCATAATTATTTATACTATCCTGGCAAATGTAATGGTAATTGGCAAACAGAATGACCCTCCCTCACATTATTAAAAGGTATCACAAAATCTAAAGTAATTAAGTTATTTAAAACATTACCTGTCATGATTATTTTACCATCCTTCAAAATTAGTGTCCCATTCCGATCAAAAATTATGTCCAGGCCAGCCTTCTGCATCCTTGAAACTGACAATAAATGGTACAGTACTTCAGGGCAGTACAGAATATTCTCCAGTACACCTGGAACACTGTTGTTGCTTATAACATTGATTGAACCTCTCTTCGTGGCTGAAATAAATGTATTATTTTTAGCAACAGAAATATTTATTGGTTTACGTAAATATTCATATGTAATAAAAATATCATCCCTGTTTATAATATGATCCGAAGCTCCCAAATCCAACAAGAATGTAATTTTGTTTGGACTATTTTCTTGCCGACACTGTCCAGTCTAACCTGAAAAGTCATCAGATTTTGACTCTTGCGATAATCCGACAGTTTGAATCGTTCTCGTTCTGTCCGCCATATTTTTCTGTTTATTAGTCCGTTTAAAATAAAAGCAATTCTTTTTAATGTGTCCCTTGCGTCCACAAAAATGTCATTTTATAGATTTCGTATTATTCTGCACTTTAAATTTTTTATTATACTGATTCGGGTAGTTCTCAAACTTCCGCTTATAATTCGTTCCGTTTTTATTTTCAACATGTAAAACTTTTACACTTGTGTCACTACCCTCATTCTTCAATTTAACTTCGTGGTCTAATAATCTGGTTTTGACGAATGCGAGGGTTAGGTTATCTTCGGTTAATGTTTCTATAGCCGTGATGACCCCATCATAGGTATTGGGTAGTGTTAGCAACAAATGAGCAACCTTCAACATTTATATAACAACATTCATCCTTCTCCTTGTCGGTCTCTTCTAATTTTTCGCCGGCTGCTAACAATTCTGTTATCAAGTCGTCAAAAATCGTGAAATGCTTTATAAGTGGCATATCACCGTGTAATTTTAGGCCCAAAAGCTTTTGTCTTAACGCTAATTGACTTGCGAGGCTTTTGCGTTCATAAAGCAAATCCAAACTTTTGAAAACTTCTCAAGCCGTTATACCGTCGTTCACAAAACCGATAAATGAATCCGACAAATATTCCACTAGAATATTTTTCACCATTCTATTATTCTTTTCCCATGTCTCGGACCGTATTTGAGGAATGTCACTGTCGACAACGTCTATAATCTCCATTTCACTTAGTAACGATCGTATTCTAAACTTCCATATACTATATTTATCGCCGGCAAACGGTTTAATATTCCCTTTTTGTTTTAAATGTTCCATTACTCACGTTTACAGCACTTTTTATTCCACACGATAGAATAACGATTTGAACACTATAGACAGTCGGTAGTTGTAACTATATTTTTTTTTACTGAATTTAGAAACGCGGCACTGGGCCCATAACCTGTTAGAGGTTATAGACTAAAAGAGAAACACTTTTATAAATATTCACTTGATATTTATTTACTTTGAATATCACTAGGAAGTATATAAATGTCCGTTCACTTTGAGAGCGTTTAACAGAGTGAGCAATCATTATAATAATGATACCCTATTTATAAAAAATCTAACTGTCAAATGTTGCCATACTATTTGTATTGTTTTACACTTCAATATAAGTTTAATAATTTAATTTTTGCATACACAATAATAATATAATCTAACAAAAATTTGAAGCGTCTACCTGTTACAGTTAGTAATTTTGAGCAAAAATACGAAAAAGACACGTTTTTTTGTATGGGTCCCGCTTAATTTTTTTTTTTAATTTTTAGTATTTGTTGTTATAGCAGCAACCGAAATACATAATTTGTGAAAATTTCAGCTTTCTAGCTATCACGGTTTATGAGATACAGCCTGGTGACAGACAGACAGACGGACAGACAGCGGAGGCTTAGTAATAGGGTGTCGTTTTTTACCTTTTAACCTTTAATTAGGCGCGCGGGGTCGCCGCGACCCCAAGTGATCTTTAAATTAAGTTATTCTTTTAGCTATTAATGCTGGCAACCCGAATTTTTTGCTAGCTTTCTAACTCTTTACCCTCCACGTGATTCAGTGTCACCCGTGCCGCGGAGTTGATCGCACGCACTGCACGGAAGGGCCTTTTCGTACCATCCCTGCTCAGTGCTTTGAAAAACGATTGTCAGAACCTGAAGTTGCGACTCCTTTAACGTCTAACACTGGACTGCACTCAACAAAAAGTGGAAGGTGCTACATCTGTCTACGAAAAGGCGACAAGAAAACGACTGCAAAGTGCAATAAGTGCAATAAATTCATCTGTGGCGATCATACAAAGAAAATTCGTGATAATTGTTGAATTTTTATAGTACTTACTAAAAACATATATTTCTATTGTTCTTGACATCTTTCTAAGATTTTATTTTTATTTTTCTAAAAGATTTGTAAGAAATAAGTTGAATAAAAAAAATCAAAGTTGATTACTAATTAAGATGTTTCTTATTTCATACCTATCAATTTGGGGTAACTGCAGACCCCGTGCGACTAACAATGTAAGTTTATTGGCGCGCCTAACTAAAGGTTAAGTACGGAACCCTAAAAATTGTGAAATATAAAGGAAACTATGATGTCTCATGGTGTTTTTAATCTTAGGCTAAAACACTGTTGTTGTCTAGCTCCTTACTTATTCTATTGGTTTGAACCAAAACTACGAGGTAGTGCATAACTGCAATGTTATTTTTACTCTGAACTAATAACTAATATTTGATTCGTATAGATTTATATACCTTTTAATGTACTTGTTCTACCAAGTGTTCGCGCACACACTCAAGCAAATCAAGTTTTAACATATCCAGGATACGTTTCATTTTGTCATGGAGCTTACCATTCAGAGCTATCTCTGAGTGCGATACACAGATTACAGATTACTACAGGGGAAATACGTTTTCTTAGACGCGCCAGTTTTAGGTAAGTTCAATTAGGATGCAACTAAGCCAACTAAAATGCGTTCGCAAACTGTTTTCAATAAAAATACGAGTACATTATAAGAGTACTACAAGTCCCGTAGTTCTCAAAAGTTACGAAAATTGCCTTAAATATATAAATTACTTACATGTTACGCGAAGGGGTCAAAAGTTATGAAAAATGTAAGAAATGTAACCTTCTGGCAACACTGTTTTGGACGCACGCGCAGCGCAGTTGAGTATTGTAAAATTTGTAAACGAGTCGATGCATATTTACATACATGACTAAACATGAAGCCGAAAAGTAAGGCATATGATTATTTCATACAAAAAAATGGCAATGAGAATCATGCTTATATGTGTTCTTTTTGTAAGGTAGTGTACAATTTCAAAAATGCAACAAAATTTGCAATGCATTTAAAAAAATGTAAAATGTGCCCCACTTATGTCAAAAACATGTTTAAAAATATAATCACCAACATTCTACAGTTACCAGAAGCAAGACCAGGAACATCATCAGAAAATAGCATAAGTGATATTAGAAATAAAGAGTTGGATCTGGTAAGTTTTAACAGTCCTATCACTTTCAAATAAGGTAGGTATGCATGACCTAATCATTTCTTTGATAAATAAATAATATAATTATTGTTATATTGTTATTATAAAATTAAAAATTAAAGTCCCAAAATTTTGTGCGCTCATCACGTTACAACGCAAACGGCTGCACCGATTCGTCTAATAAAATTAGTATTCTTTTTGTGTTTATAATTGCCTGGCCAAGGCTTTTGTGAGAAATATACAAAAATGAATTTATAAATCTATATTCTCTATGCAAAAAGCGAGCGAAATTAAAAAAAAAGAACTTTCAAGTGTTCTTATTTTATTCGACAGAATCGACAGACTGCTTTTTTTAAGAATGCTTTAAGCTATGTTTTGCTAGGCAAAGGTCTTCCGTACTGAAATCCAGTATGAGTATAAAATGCAAAGGTTTTATATGGTGCTTCAAAATGTTACTTAATATTATAAAGCTGAAGGGTTTGTTTGCTTGTTTAAGCGCGCTAATCACAAAAATAAATGAATTATCTTCTTATTCTATTCTTTACTTTGAGCTGGGTTTAACCATAGAATTTTTATCTCGGAATAATTTACGCCGCGAGCACACCTACATAATTTACAAATACAATTACATAATTAAATATATAATTAATTAAACCACACAATTACATAATTTATTTATTTATTCAAGACAACACAATCATAACAGGTTTCACATAATGCGATTGATATTGTTACAAACATATAATCATATGTACAAAGCAAAATTATAACAACAACATAAAAGATAAAGAGCAATATTAGAAATAAACAATAATTGTTATGATATTGAGAAGGATATCGCAATAGTTAAAGAATTAATTTACTAAGTAATACAAACTACTAAGTAATAGTAGCAATGTGAAAATACCTAGAAAGTTACCGTATGGAAAGTTACTCAGTAAGTTTCTGGAAACTTACTCGGTAAGTTACACAAAAATAAATGAATTATCTTCTTATTCTATTCCTTACTTTGAGCTGGGTTTAACCATAGAATTTTTATCTCGGAATAATTTACGCCGCGAGCACACCTATTACACAATTACATAATTTATTTATTTATTCAAGACAACACAATCATAACAGGTTTCACCTAATGCGATTGATATTGTTACAAACATATAAGCATATGTACAAAGCAAAATTATAACAACAACATAAAAGATAAAGAGCAATATTAGAAATAAACAATAATCGTTATGATATTGAGAAGAATATCGCAATAGTTAAAGAATTAATTTACTAAGTAATACAAACTACTAAGTAATAGTAGCAATGTGAAAATACCTAGAAAGTTACTGTATGAAAAGTTACTCAGTAAGTTTCTGGAAACTTACTCGGTAAGTTACCAGTAATTTTGGGAATATAGTATTTAAAATTGAAATTATGATTGCATTTGAACTAGAAGCGATAGACGTCTTATCGGATTACTCAAAATCACAAATTAAATTAAAATATAAAAGTATTATTACCTATGTTACCCTATATTACTATTTTTGTAGAATGTTACCGGTAGCGTTACTGGGAAAATACTCGACTATAGTAAGTTACTGGTAACGGCACATCACTACCCACGATACAGGATTTAGTCCTAGTGCAGGAGGTAAAAAGTAAAAAAAAAAGATACAATACAAAAATTCGTCTGCGAATTATATAAAGTTTCTGGAATCATTAATGTAGATGCTGCGCGGCTGCAGCTTTTCATCAATAAATATACAGATGCCGATGTAAATGACATTTGAAATTAATTTAATTTTTGTGAAAAAATATATTTTACACTTTTATTCTTGTAATAATACCCAAAATAATATTCCTACAGTCTTTTGGGACAATGTAGTGTACTCACACGCTTTCATGCGAATGAATAAAAGCCGCACGCTCGCACTCACAGGGAAAGTTTCATGGCGTCTGGCTGGACGACTGGCCCTTCGGATTGGTCTGGCTGCGTACGAAGGGTCTTACAATAGTATCTTAAGTAACATATATCAAATTTAGGTTTGCTAAAATGACGTAGTTTACTTCATTTTTAAGTAACCTGTAAGACGTCTGGCAGAAGTAATGGCCCACGGCAGGTGTCTGGCAATAATGAATTTCAATTTTAGACAGTATTTTTTAACACATATTTGAATACCAGCTTTGCTACTTTAACGTAGGTGAGTATGTTTTTTGGTACCTTTACTTCGCGCTACCTGTGAAATGGCCCGGCTTCCAAGCTAGTGGGTCGGCATACGAGAGAGAGAGGCAGAGGTCGTACTTCTTAACAAGATTTAATGCTAATAGTCCTCAAAATTTCAGCTTTGCTAAAATGACGTAGGTCTGGCGGCTCTGGGATCTTGGACTATATATTTAAGATGCAAAATTTGATATAAAATACTTTTCATCAAATTACTTATCAGATTGGTGAAGGTCGCTCTTACACGCATCTCTTACTATAAGCATTCTTGTGTTTACATTGGAATATGATGTACCTAAGTAGTATTGTCATAAATGTTAATAGAAATGTTATATTCTGAATTAAGTAATCGTATTACTATTAATCAATTTAAGTATTTAAAGTTTATGTAATTCGGCAGGCACGTAAAGCCGTGGGTTCGATTCTTTTCCCAGAACAAGAATCCTCAGGTCATAGCTTTGGTTAATGGTAAGTAAGCATGTGTGATTTTATTTTTATTTTAGAACGAAATAATTTAATATTATTTTATTAAAGTACTAAGTACATTGTTATTTTAATGTTCTTTAATGCCGTAATACCAGTCACAATAAAGCACCTATTATGCCTCGCACTGATCAGTGAATCGGCAGTCAACGAGTTAATCACGAGGTTTTGGTTTTTATTGTTGTTGTAATCACAATTTGTCTAAATTAAGGGAAAAATGTTTTCAAGGGTTGGCAACCCGAACTTAAGTCCCCTCGGTATGGATGCTTATAAGGATTTGCTGTGAAGGATCTTAACGCCCCG
Source organism: Euclidia mi (assembly GCA_944739405.2). NCBI lineage: Eukaryota > Metazoa > Arthropoda > Insecta > Lepidoptera > Erebidae > Euclidia > Euclidia mi. The sequence goes on from OX123205.2 coordinate 22,662,530, forward strand.
GATTTTGGATGTGATTGTAGGTAAGATTATTTTGTTTATAGATTCATTTGTATAGGTATTTTATGTATAAAAGGCCATCCTTTTATACATAAAATACCTATACAAATGAATACTCCATAGTAAAGAAGGTTGTGATGTAAAGGTTTATAGGTGTTGATGATAGAAAATTTAACAAAACGTTGAAGTACTTTTGTATGAAATCATACTGATAGGCAGAATTCCGTGACTCGCGACGCAGTGAACTTACATTGATATTATACATTAGCAATTTCATCATACATTCTCCCATAGTTCACTTCTGGACATAGGCCTCCCCTAATTTGCGTCACAATGGCATTGTAAGTCGTTAGGAGGATATGGTTTTCTATAACACGCTAGCCAGGGTATACAGTTTCGTGTCGAATATTCAATTTCTTCCCAAGGATACAATTTGCTTCCTTTTATTCTTTTAGTAACTTCATACGCACCCACAAAATGAAATGGGGTGTGTAGTGATACTTTGTTTGCTAAATCAGTCATCATAGGGAGATCCAAAAAACAGTACCTACCTAGTCGGAAGTTAACTTCGGAATGTTAGTGGTTGACTGCACGGTTGGCGTAGCGGTTTAAGCGCCATTATTTAATGCTACTGCTCCACTCCCGTGGCTCATAGCGTGATTATATCTTCGATAAATGGGCTATCTAACATTGAAAGAATTTTTCATATCGGACCTGGTTCCTGAGTTTAGAGCGTTCAATCAAACAAACAACTAACTCTTCAGCTTTATAAGATTTGTATAGATAAGCCATAATGAGTTTAAACCGTAGGCGTCTGTATTATCGACGTTTAAGACGCCTACAGGAGCAGCATAATGGAGAAAAGCTAAATGCCTGCTCTTGCTACGTTTGAAAAGTAGGTTTTACATAACTATATTTAGCAGTAAAAGGACTAAGTTGTACACTAGATTATAATAAAGCTGAAGAGTTTGCTTAGTCGAACACGCTTATCTCAGGAAGGGTCGAACTTGAATCATTATTTTTGGGTTAGATAGCAGATTTATCTATTATAGGACATTTAATATCACGCTGTGAGCTATGTGTGCTGAATAGTAGACCATTCACAGGTTCATTGCGACTGTGGAGCTCCATTTCAATCCATGGCGCATTTGCTTTCTTGCCCTCTTTACCCATCTACCTGCAGCAAACGAGACCTTAAAGTGGCCTCAGACAATGCCGTCATCGGAGCCAAGTTATGGGAACTGAAAATTTAATATGAACCATAGATACGAAGAAGAAAAAGTAGCCCTAAATAACGCGGGTGTGATTATTAAGTATTATGGCTCCAATTATTCCTTCTAAAAAAACCTTGTGTTCTGCATATAAACGGAACGTAAATATACAAAGCTTTCCATATTTATTCAAGTCATTTATTTGGAACAGGCTTGACCGATTCGAATGTACTGTAAGCGATCGGAAATATCAACTACGAATGACATCATCTAAGTAACTAAGATAAACTACACATCTTAATCTATGAGCCTCAGAAATTAAGTTATATTCGCAACTAGAGGATGCCTGCAGCCAGACCCGCACATATTTTATTAATGTAACGGTTTATTACCGATCCTGTGGGAATTATGGGAAATTCTATCTTACTACACCCCTACGGTTCCCAAAGACCATACATGCCAAATATCAGCTTCTTGCGTCTAATATTTTTGGCTGTATGTTGTCTGTCAGTCAGTAACGCAAGAATGTTATATACCTGTATTATACAGATTTCATATTTAGTAGGTAAAAAAAATATTAAGGACATGACTTAAAGGTATATTTGTATGTTTTAAAACACAAATCAGTGTACTTTGTACCTGACAAAGCAAACATAGACCGGATACCGCTATCTAAGGATCGCGCAGGAATAACTATGCATTTCTCGCACGACGAGTACCAGCGCTTGCTAGGGTGACTACGTAATTAAAATGGAAACGTAGATTTTATACTTATGTACATATACTAGACTTCGCCCAAAGCTCCGACCGCGTGAATTAGGTAGGTAGGGGAGACCTGGGAGAGTTGTGACAGAGGTGAGTTGTGACAAGGACGATTTCTCCCTACCTATTATAGTAATCGAGATGGCAATAACGCTTGTTTGTCGTTCTCGACACGCCCTACTCGACTCAGTGCCTGCCGTCGGCGCACGAGGCGCGGTTGCGTAAATATATCGTCCGTGTACAAAAAATTGCAAAAAATAACTTTTTCTTGAAAATTTTTTTTGTTTGAATATATATCATGTCTTAGTATATGTGCATTGATGTGTTCTTTTTTCTTAAGTTATGTAGTTATTTAAGTCTCAATACGTGGCACTGACTTTTAGTGTGCGCATCGTGTTTAGAAAATATGAATTATTATTCGGAACAAGTCGTCATTTTGAACACCTAGGCGAGTTGTGACAGCCTGTCACAACTCTCCTATCTTACTCCATATTTCTACTGGGCTATTTCCAAAATGTTTTTTTATTAATTTGAGATGTTTGTTGGTGTGTCAGTAGCTACTTAAGGTAATCAAATTACTTAAGATAAAATTAAATCTACTGTCCTTACTGACACTCCCATGAAGGATGAAATAGCTGCTATAGAGGCTAATAAGAAGTCTAAGAAGCGTGTCTTAAGCGAACAAAAGAAGAAACCTTAAAAAGCAAAGAAGACTAATAAGAAGAATAGAACAAGTGATGAAGAAGAAGCAGAAAATAATTGCTTTTGTTTGGTTTGCCTTGAAGCCTATGCAGACAGCAGATCGAATGAGCAGTGGGTCCAATGCCTGGAATGCAAAGGCTGGGCACACGTAGATTGTACTGGAGACGAGCTGCATTACGTTTGCCATAATTGTGAATCTGATTAGATTAACATTTTATGATTTTATACTGATTATAATAATAATATGATTGATGTCAAAGCGATGCTATATTTTGTTAATGAAAAGATTATAATTAATGGTTATGAGAACGTTAATACTAAGTTGTATTAGTTGCTAGGTACTAAAACATGGTTAAACTACTATTTTGGTAATAAAACTTGCTTGATTTATTTATGTCATGTGTAATGGTATTTTTTATATCTAATAGCTTAAATATAATGATGTCACAACTTACCTCGGTGGTAGGAGAGTTGTGACAAGGGGAGTGGTCTTTGACTTTGTTGATTTTTTCAGAAACTATTATACTTTAATTAATTTTGGTGATGGTTTTGAAAACAGAAGGAATGGCGCTATACTAATTCACATGAATCATAACTGTGGCATGTTTCTTAAGCGAGATATAGCCCCTTATGTAAAAATTGTCACAACTCTCCTAGGTCTCACACCTTAACCTTCCGCAGGAATCACACTGTATGGTGAAAACCGTAAAAATCCGTTCTGTAATGTTTTGAGTTCACCATGTTGATAACTTGATACAGACTAGAGCATCTGAAATTTTGAACTAGGAAATTCCGTAAATGAAAATCCTTGGATTTTCCAGTTCCTTCAGTTTTGTTTAATTGAAAATTGGAACCGGTAAGTAAATTTCGAGATTTTCGGGACTCGAACAACATTTAATAAATTAATTTACCACATAAGTACAAGGAAATAAAAATTGGCCGTAGGTTTTTTGTCCACTTGGTCTTTTTTTAAACGATGGCATGCAATGAATGAATAAATAAAAAGGTATAGATAGCTAAAAAGACTTATATGTAAGAGCTTCGAAAGCATGTTGAAATACTGCTTATTAGAAAGATTGACCTTGACACGTCGTGAAACAAAAATTCCGTCTTCTTTCAAATAAATGCTGTACCGACAAATTCATCGCCACCAGTATCCTTATCCAATATTAGCTTTATAGGATGTTTAAAGCACAATTTACAGTAAATAACCAACTAGTCAGTCATTAAAACACCTCGTGTGCTTCAGAATGTCTGACGTGCATAACAACGACTCAGGATAGTTCCAACTGTAACGGTTCCGAGAATGTGATACATAACCAAACATACGCTTTCCTTTTAATTGCTTAGTCTAGACACAGCTTTAGGCTGGACTAACTGAACGAAGTGTATGTGGCTAACTATATGCTGAAGCTTACGATGCGTCGCGTCGCTACGAAAAAAGTGTTTGTACAGGTCATTGGCTGTTTCTCTGAAATGCCAGCTCAGTCTAGACACAGCTTTAAGACTAACGTAACTAAGAAAAATGTATGCAGCTAACTATATGCTGAAGCTAATAATGCGACGCTACGAAAATGGGGCAGGGTATTCATTGTGTCCGTTAGTTGTTTGTATGTTAAGACCCCCACGACACAGGATATAGACGTCATGCGAGGTTGTCTTTTAAAAATAAAATAAAAAGGGGGCGAATTTCTGCCAGTAGTAATTGGTATTTCATACAATTCCACGCAATTAGATTGTGACAAAGTATTTTTTTTTTTATTCTACTTTATGGTTGTACCTACACAGAATCAACAAGGTTTATCGTATTAAAAACAAATAAAATTAAAACTTTGACATTACATAACCCACTTCTAACATAGGTACTCTACTCCCCTGGGTGACGTGTATCGCGGCAAAGGCTAAGCCTTGAATTATTTTGATGTACAACCAGTTTTATCAAAATTCGTTCAGTAATTTTTGCGTGTAAGAGTTACAAAAATGCATTCATGCTCACAAACTTGGCGTATGCCTACAAAATTGAGATAGTAAGATTGTTTTACTCTTGTTAATCAGTATCTAATTAAGTAATTAGTTGATGTCTAGAACTTCTTACATCGAGACACTTACAATGCAATTTTATCTTAAAAAGGATAAAAGAGAACTTTCATGCCTGCTCAATTAATTTTTTGAACCAAGGTAAACAATTTTGCAATCAATCTTACTATCTATAACTGCACGTCGGCGTAGTAGTTTAGGGTCGTCTTGCTGTTAAGAACCGAGTGTTGTAGGTTCAATCCTCACACAAAACAAAACTTTGTAATTAATCTTATGGCTTACAAAGTTGAAGATCCAAAAAAATTATGTAAGGTGTACCGTTGTATATACAGCTTTAATAATATATAATAAATAATAAGCCATAAGTACGCCTAATGAGGCCTCTTTCTAAGGGAATCAGTATTTAGTATGTAACTGGGAATTGAGCTAGGATTCTAAGAAGATACCGTTATCTACCTCAACACCAAAATTTCACACTATTGTAAATACTTAAGGCGAGTTTCACGGATAACTGCCTGTTAAAGTAATTTGTCAGATAACTTAAGAAATTTCGTTCTAATTTTGTATTTAACTGCAAGATAAGGCCTATCCAGAAGTGGTGAAACCGGACCTCATTGTATTAGGCAATGATAGCCTAGCGGAAACAAAGTGCTTTGCAGAGGGTCTCGGGTTCAAACCTACGGAGCAGCACTAACTTTCCGCTTATCACTTGCTAAACAGTTTAAGAAAACATCGTAAAGAAACATACATTTCTAACAATCACCAAAAAGTTCTTGAAAGAGAAAGACTTGCACATACTATCACATCAATGCCTACTATGAATAAAAAACACAGTATCACTGTTTGCTCGAACCGAAAATCGAACCCGAAAATCTCGAAGCCAGTCACTAACAATACCGCTGGACTACCGAAGCACAAAACAGTAGAATAGCCAGTAAGAGTTTGGCTAGCCTGAGGACACGATTTCGGAATTCAAAAACTCGACCTCGTGGTCTATCACCTATCACCCATCCAAAAAATGGGCCATGAACCTACATCATACAGGTTTTAGGTAGAGATCTCTCGATTTGAGTCACAATAATATTGTGATTCAATAAGAGGATTTGGCCTACAGGCTCGCTTGGATCGCTCATAGGGATGGATGTTAAGTTTTCCGTCTCTTCACAAAATATACTTTTTACCTCAGCAGCTCAAACATGCCGCTTTTGCTGCGATACAACAGTGAACAAAACGCGATTTTAATTCGAGCGTGGGTCAAGTAGCTTTTTAATTTTTTAATCTTCAGTGCCACGAATTGACATTGTTCAGCCATAAATTTGAAACATTCGAATTTTACTGTACTCCGTCTCTTTCACGTGCATATAAAAAAACGAGTGAAAAAAACAGACCCCTTCGAAATTCGATTTTGGCATTCGACCTCAAAGAAAACACGTTCGGAAACGCATAATACACTAAAATTTAAAGATATAATATGTTTAATTTATTATTGGAATTTAATAAAAGTAAGTCTCATAAAATTGGTATTTAACTAATACATTTTTATTTCGAATTTCAACAATGATAATTACATTTGAAAAATAAGTATCAGGGACGCGGTATCAAAACGCGATTTAAAAAATTGCAGGAATAAAAATTTCGCTGATGCTGATAGCGTATAGCGTAACGTGTTAAACGTTATTTTAATCTAAGTATTCCTGTTCATTTCTATGTCTCCTAAGTAATATGTGTCCTCACTGCTGAGGTGAAAAGTTGTGTGTGCTACACTAGTGCAAAGTTTTTTGCATCTCGTGCTGTTAAGTCCCTCCCTACGCTCTGGATTCTAACTTTGAATCACTCGCTATGTTCGTGAATCAATCATAGAATCATTCGCTTGCTCGGGACTCAAAATCAGCATGACTCAACAGCACGAGATACAAAAAGCTTTGCTCTCGTGTAGCACACATAACTTTTCACCACAGCAGTGAGAACACATATTACTTAGGAGACATAGCAATGAACAGGAATAGATTGAGTTCTGTATTAATCACTTGTTGATTTAACTCTTCTGGTGTTAAAGTACAGTCATCATCGCTAGTTTCACTCGTCTTTTTAGATTATTTTATATATTAATATAATTTAACACGTTACGCTATACTGTATCAGCATCAGCGAAATTTTTATTCCCGCTACTTTATTAAATCGCGTTTTAATACCGCGTCCCTGATGTTTATTTTTCAATTAATGTATCATTCATTGTTGTAATGCCAAATAAAAATGTATTGGTTAAATACCAATTTAATACTATTAATTAGACTTATTTTTATTAAAATCCAATCTCAATAAAAATATAAATATCCAATCAAACATACAAACAATAACATATAAAAAAAGTAATTTCTTTATTACAAATATCTTTTTTTATTTGCGTTTCCGAAGGTGTTTTCTTTGAGGTCGAATTCCAAAATCGAATTTCGAATTCGAAGGGGTCTTTTCACTCACTTTTTATATGCATGTGAAAGAGACAAAGCACAGTAAAATTCGTTTGTTTCAAATTTGTGGCTGAACAATGTCAATTCGTGGCACTGAAGATTGAAAAATTAAAAAGCTACTTTGCCTCACGCTCGAATCAAAATCGCGTTTTGTTCACTGTTGTCTCGCAGCAAAAGCGCCATGTTTGAGCTGCTATGGTGAAAATAACTATTTTGCTCTGTGTGGTAAGTATTTGTCTTAGTCGTCTCTTACGACTCCCACGGAATGAAATGAGATAGTGACACTTTGTATTCTTATTCCGAACAACTTGACCCTATGGCACCTACTAGAAAAATAAACGAAGTCCTATAACCAACCAATCTAAACAACTACACAAATAAAGATAATCTCTTAAGTAGGTATTCTTGATACTTATATCGAGTATAACCTGACATATCCATTGTATAAACTGGCTAAGTAACAACGTATCATAAAATATTAGTGAGTAGATTATGATAGTTAATATCCAGTATAACCTGTCATATCAATTGTATAGACTTGCTAAGTAACGACGTATCATATTATAATGGTATTTGTAGTCTTGCCAGCAACTCCAGTAAAACCTGACACTTCGATTGTACTAACTTGTTAGGTTACCAGAGTTTATCATATTCTGGTATAATCTTGATACGTAGCCAAGTGTATCTATAAGACAAACTGTCTCATTGATTTTGTGGACAGATAACGATTAAGAGTAATAAGTAGAACATCTTAAACTCCATACTCACATACGGTTTTAAAGGCTAGCAAGCAGTAAAATAACAATATATTCCATACCATCGAAATGTGAGCTTTGCAATTCACACGTTGATTTTTACTCATTTTCGAGTAAAACTCAAGTAAAACCGTGTGTAAGGACGGAGCATTAGGTAGGTACATAAGTGATTTTTATCTTTATTTATTTCATCTTTATTCGCTGTGAAAAAAGCAAAACTTTCTTGCTTTATCCCATCAAAAATCAATAGTTATTTGTGCAACAAGAGAGCAAAGTTGTTTTTTGTTTCGAGTGCTGGTTTTGAGTCCCGAGCAAGCGAAGGATTCTATGATTGATTCACGAGCGTAGCGAGTGAATCAAAGTTAGAATCCTGAGCGTGGTGAGGGACTCAACAGCACGAGATACAAAAAACTTTGCTCTCGTGTAGCACACATAATTTATCACCACAGCAGTGAGAACACATATTACTTAGGAGACATAGAAATGATCAGGTATAGATTGAATTCTGCATAATCAGTTGGTGATTTAACTCTTCTAGTGTTAAAGTACAGTCATCATCACTAGTTTCACTCATCTTTTTAGATTATTTTATATATTAATATAATTTAACACGTTACGCTATACCTACTGTATCAGCATCAGCCATGCATCAGCGTTTTTATTCCCGCTACTTTTTTAAATCGTGTTTTAATACCGCGTCCCTGATATTTATTTTTCAAATGTATCATTGTTGTAATTCTAAATAAAAATGTATTGGTTAAATACTAATTTTATACTATTAATTAGACTTATTTTTATTAAAATCCAATAATAAATTAAACATGTAAACAATAAGATATTAAAAAAAGTAATTTCTTTATTACAAATATCTTTTTTTTTTGCGTGGCCGTAGGTGTTTTCTTTGAGGTCGAATTCCAAAATCGAATTTCGAATTCGAAGGGGTTCGTTTTTTCACTTACTTTTTATATGCATGTGAAAGAGACAGAGCACAGTAAAATAAGAATGTTTCAAATTTATGGCTGAACAATGTCAATTCGTGACACTGAAGATTGAAAAATTAAAAAGCTACTTTTACTCACGCTCGAATCAAAATCGCGTTTTGTTCACTGTTGACTCGCAGCAAAAGCGGCATGTTTGAGCTGCTGAGATGAAAAATACTTTGTTGCATAGGTACGAATATTGCAAATGCGAAAGTCTGCTTGAACGTCTGTAACGCTTTCATGACTAAACTGCGGAGCAGATTTTGATGAAATTTAACGTGGTGATAGTTGAAGTGAAGACCTCAAATCAAACAAAACCTTAAGTATTTAAAAAAGCCCTAAAGAGCAAAAATAGAGGATTTAAGTGGTATTTGGCTACCATCCATTTGTAATCTGGTTCTACAAGTACCTAATTATATAGTTAGGTAGGTAAATTTTTTCGACATACCACGAAGAGGCATCCGCGGGCAAAAACCAGTAAATAACTGGTTATTTACTGCTTTTTGCCCACGGAATCCCTTGGATCAAATAAGTATACCAAAGTAAAATATTCTTGAAATAGGTACCTCCGCGATTAAGATCCGTCAACAAACATCGATAAAGGACACATACTACGGAATTCAATATTCGATCTATAGGTGGATCTGTAGATTTTAGTTTCGTTTTTGACATAAGCTCCATACAAAATATGTCAAACATGAATCTCGAATCTCAAAATCCATGTCATCATCATCAGCCTTTAACAGTCCACTGCTGGACTAGGCCTCTCCTTTGAAAGGAGGAATTGGTCTACTATACCACGCTGGCCAAATGGGTTGGTATAGGGTTTGTATCAAGTTTTCCTTCTCTTACAGTGCTGTTCTCTGCATAATATGCTCCCTCTGTCGGCTGTTACGACACCCATGGGATGATATGGGGTGGTGACATTAAGTATTCTTCATGTGTTAGAATTTTATTATTAGTATTCCAAAAGGCAAGGTGCATTAAGAACAGTCTCCAGCGGTACAGTTATTTGTTCAACTTTAAACATTCGGTCGTTATCTCCACATTCGTGTACACAATGGTATCCGTGACATCCCTAGTGCGTGGCGCGTTAGACAGCTGTCAAAATAATACACTCTTGTTGATTGATACTGTGGTGATTCTTGCTCGTGGCTTCGGGTAAAGGAAATTAGGTTTATCTTCCTGGGAGATGAACTCAAAAGTAGCTGATGATGCAAGGTTCCTATTATTTGTTTGGCTAGCATGCGCTGAAATTGATTCACTATGAGAAGGGTAGTCGACTGTCCTTGCCAAGTTTTGGTTCTTGTTCTACATTATGAAGAACTCTCAGACACACCGATTTCCGTCATCGTGTAAGATGCTAAGAAGCGATACCAACCAATTAATCCGTGTGATAACGGATTAAGAATACAAAATGTCACAACCCCATTTCATTCTGTGGGTATTGTAAGAAGCGACCAAGAAAATAAAAAAAAGCAAATAATGTATATATGCAAAGAGACGCCAACCTACATCAAACCCTATACTAAACCGTCTAGCCAGCGTGGTACAGTAGACCAAATCCTTCTTCTGGCTCACAGTGATACCGAAGCAACATACGAATAAGTCCAAGATAGAATAAGTCCAGCAGTGGATGTTGAGTGGTTGTAAAGTAAGTTTAACAATGTATTATGCACAAAAAAGTCGTTTGATTTGAACTATTAGTCTCTCCACTAGGCTATTACTGCCTTCATTTACTTTAGCAGAAATTTATTGACGATATTTCAGATTGTATGCAGACCAAAAGCGTTAGACGACGAATACAATCACACGATTTCTGAGAACATACGCTGTGTTTGACATACTATTCAGGCAATTTCTCGAAAAGTGTGAACATTTCAGTATTGAAACATTTCAGATATTTTTCTATTAACATTTGCAGTAAATAAGTATCAGTTTGGACTCTGGTTAGGTTATGTCAATAAGTTAGAATATTTATTAATGTGCTAATTTTGGAAAATCTCGTCAAGTAAACTTAATGCATAGAAAATCCGTGTTATTATTTGCATTATTTATACAGGCAGAATGTTTACATTTTTTAGTATATAATCGCGATATTTAGTACGCGTATAATCTACATAATAACTTAATAAGTAAGCATCTTCAATAGGTACCAAATTCTTGAGGTAAGTAAGTAGCCGACTAAAAATAGGTAGGTAAGTAGGTAGGTATAATTTTGCTGCCCTTGTGAGTTTTAAATTTGATATGCCCAAGTTAAATAACACTTTTCATTTCGCATAGGAATTATATTGGCATCAGCTACTGTTCATTTCCAGAAAGCACAAGTAATATCAGCTCTATGCAAATATAGGGTGATATTAATAGGCTCTTAAAATTCCACCGCATACAAAAACACCGATTACAGACAGACAGACAGACAGACAAACAAGAACGAATACGAAACGTGATTAAAGTCGGATCTAGAGTATTCGTATCCGTTTGATATTTAATTGGTTAGTTAGGCAATAGCTATCTTTCAAATTCAGGAAGTGTCTTTGGACATAGAGCATAGATATTAACATAGAGGTGCATTTCTTATGGGCGCTCTCTAGACAAACTTTCTGTGACCCATATTGCCGCTTGGCGGGTGGCAGTCGCGCTGTGACAGCTGTCTCTACGAGTGCAAGAGAGACGAACGTTTCTCCTGTGTATCTTAACTACAAGAGCAAGAGAGATGGAGAACGACGCCAGTGCCGCCAACGGCGCGAACTACGAACTACACTGAGGACAGTCGCCAACTCGCCACTTGGAATCGGCAGACGAAATCATTAAGAAATGCGCTTCTCTATATGTAAATCTGTATTCATTGCTTTGGATGATAGCAACTGACTACTGTGAAAATAAATAATTAGCGATCGAGTGATTTAAAATATCTGAAAATAACACAATATTTTAGCAAAAGCTAAAAAAATATTACAAAAATCGATGCACTGAGGCGTCCCTAAGAGTCTCTGTGTTTGGGTCTTTGCGAGCATATTATAGTCATTATTTTACTTATTACTACTAAAAAATTACTGCCTTCCTGGTCTAGTAGATAGTATGTGTCTGCTAGTCGGTCGCGGGTTCGATTACCGGGTCTGGCAAAAGAGTCACAGAGTAGAATTTTTAGTAGCAGCACGGCATCAGACAATGTGCCTGGAAAGGGCAGTAGGCTCTCGCCCTATAACGTGGGACCTAGAATTCATAACATGGCGAAATGTGAGTGTTGTATTACAACTCTGCCTACCCATTCAGGCTAAAAAAATATACTTAAAGAATATGTAAATCGCCTTTAAAAATCATACATCTTAAATAATTAACACAATGTATCATAATTCATAACCACAACACAAGCACATTAATGTTTAGTTATAAAACGGCATCTTGAATGTTATAAGTCTATAACACAATCAAAGGCGCCGACATTCTACTAAGGAAGACTTAATGCCCAGATAATGACACACATGTGTTCGCAACTTGTAAACATTGATGTAGGAAGGGCAGTGACAGAGGTATTTCTTCATTCTTGTGTCAGTTATTAATTATGACCATAACTGACTTAACAGTGGACTGACGATTCTAGAAACATGATTGAGCAGTCCTGCTAGGTACCATACATGAACGCAAAAGTTTACGAAGTAAGATGGATGGTTGTTACTATTCACGCAAAAACTACTAAACGGATTTTGATGATAGTTCGCAGTGATGTAGCTCAGCGTCAGTACATTAGAATACCAGTATGGCAAATTTTTGTCGCAATAACCTCCACTCACTCAGGCGGGGCTGGAACTAAATAATTATTATAAACGTTTTGGATTTTCAGGTGAATTACACACTGGATGTCACTACCGCATATATGTACAGCCAAGATGTCAAACACAATCCCAATTTTAAATACACCTTACTTGACAAAATAAGTCAAATAATCTTGTTTACAAATATTACTACTAAGTATTATCTATAATAAAACAAGAAAAATATTTCAAAACAAAGATATAAGTATAAAAAACTGACAAAGACAGATACTGCATTAGCGCGAATTTAAAAACAATCAATCTCACTTTTTACGACTAAAATGTTCCAAATATCTACTCTTTATAAAATACTCAGCCGCAGCTAAAGCCGTGTGGTTGACGGCATAGAATACAAGTGTCACCACCCCCTATCTCCCGTGGGTGTCGTAAGAGGCGACTAAGGGATAACACGATGCAAATACTATCTTTGCGTAGAGACGGAAAACTCGACATCAAACCCTATACGACTGCCTCGTTGGTCTCGCGGCATAAATGTGCGCGTGGGATCGGGAAGTCCCGGGTTCGATTCCTGGGTCGGGCAGTGTTGTTGGGTTTTTCTATCACGAAATTCTCAGTAGCAGCACGGAGTCTGGAAGTGTGCCCGGTACGGCAATAGGCTCGCCCCCTGTTACGTGGGACTAAAGTATATCTGGCGAAAAGTGGGTGTAGAAATACACCTCTGCCTACCCCTTCGGGGATTTATCCCCGAAGGGGTAGGCAGAGGTGAGGAGGAGGAGGACGCCTTTTAAGGCGTGACGATATGTATGTATAAAATACTCACAAGATTTCAAAAGCAAAAATAAAAATTCCTTTCATCAAAAGTATACAAACAGAAAACATAATGAAAATACATCGATCAACATCTTTCACCTTAGAAAAGAAAATACAAAAGAAAATACAATATTACAGCGGTAATCGTGTTTAAGAAAATTTGGCAAAAAACGAACCAAAAGCATTGATTTATTGAATCCCCTGTGTATAATGAATGCTAACACGATTAAATAGTACAGACGAGCAACTTTGTGTTGCTGTTAAATCGAGCGACTTACAACTTTTAGGCCTATCGTTTATGATAACGCTTCGCAAAGTATCGATACATGAAGTTCTTCATCTCTAATTTTAAATTTAAAACTCTAATTGTATGTGTTCAAAATAGGATAACAGGTTACAAGTATTGTTGTTAACCTAAGTAAGTGCTTTGAGATTGAAAGCAGTAAAAGAGTTAGGTATATTACTTAAATAATATTGACTTAATATTTCAAATCTAAATTTCATAACACGGTTTATAGTTATTCTTAACAATTTCGTTTCAAATGCGTAATAAATACATATGGTTTAGTAGGTAAATAATGACAAAATAGAGTTGCATTGTGATGCAAAACAAAGCGACATCGTGAATAGACTATAATCACATTATTGCTAAAACTCCCAACAACCAAAGCCCCAAGTTACAATTTCTTAAATCAAAATTGTCACATTTCGCAAGATCCCCAAACGCGGATATCCGGAATATCCAAGTTATTTTGTTCAACTGGGTCAAACTTGGTACTTTATTAAAAATATTGCGACAATTTTCAAAAGGGTGTGGTAAGAATTCAATTTCGGGCATTATTAAAAGCTGTAGCGAGCATTGTTTGAATGAAAGTTTCATGAAGATGTAAATTTTAATGTCTTAGAGATTATACATTTTATTGGCGTAACCACAAACTGTTTTAATTTAATCAGATTATTTTGTAATTATGTTTTTGTTTCTGAAATCTTTTTATTGTTTTCTTACTTTAAAGACCATGTTACGGAAACCTGATGGTAAATGGGAACTGATGCTCTTGAAATTCGCAAACTTCAATAGTATGGCACAGCAAAACCGCTCTTTATTGGGAAAATAAAGCTTTTGAATATTTTTTGAAAAGATTTCTAGGACAGGTCATACTCCACGAGAGACTGCACAAGCAGTAGGTAGGTAGCTCGCTCCTAAACTGGCATGAAAGCATATCGAGCTGAACAAAAACTACCTCTGTTAGGCGACTGCTTACACCACTACGCTTTTAACGAGCAGTCTATTACCGGCTTCATTTGTTTTATTTTTCGAATCGTTGAGATTGATATTCCTCATGAATCACTCTGGCCATTAATAACTTCATGAAAATCGGTTTGGTAGTTTTGAGTTTACCACTTACAGATAAACAGGCAGACGCAGCGGCAAGGTTTTCATATATTGATAATCAGTGATAACGAATACAACCTTCCTTGCTACGACCTTCAACCATGCTATGTCAAAACCTTACTAACAAAAATAAACGATCGCAAAAAACAACATTACCCCATAAAATGCACATAAATCGTGTCACCGAACACTATCTATCTCTATCACACCACAGCAGTGTAGCTGAAACAAAAATACATGTATTTTTCATTTAGTACCAGTAATATTATCGTATGCCCAAAAACGGCGGCTATAATGTCAATCTACGTATCATATTTGACTCGGGTAACATAGCTTGGCGCTTTTTAGGGTTCCGTACCTCGAAAGGAAAAAACGGAACCCTTATAGGATCACTTTGTTGTCCGTCCGTCTGTCAAGACCCTTTTTCTCAGGTATGCGTGGAGGTATCAAACTGAAATTTATACTAAATACTCGAATCTATGGTTCCATAGAGCTCTAAAAAAATCAGACTTCTAATCCAACGCAATCAAAAGATACAGCCGTATATGCTGCAAATTGCAGCATATTTTCGAACTCGCATTGGAATCAAAGCTTACAGGGTACTTCCCGTGAACTCAGAATCTTAAAATTTGGTATGAAACAACGCTTTATAGCACATATAAAGGAAAAATTGCGAAAACCATAAATTTTTAGTTACATCATATAAGAAAAATATTTTTAATAAATTTAAAGTTACTACCCATTTTTCTTGAACGCGTGGTGGTATTAAATTGAAATTCATATCGAATACTCAGGTATATAACACCGTAAGGTTGCAACAAAATCAAGCTTCTGTGTCAACGCAATCAAAAGAAAGAGCAATATAAGCATATTTTCAAACTCGCGCCTACTCGCAAGTGAATCAAAACCTACAGGGTACTTTTCGTGAGCTCAGAATCTTGAAATTTGGTACAAAGTAACGCCTTATAGCACATATAAAGCAAAAACTGCGAAAATCATAAATTTTTAGTTACATCATATAAGAAAAATATTTTTAATAAATTTAAAGTTACTACCCCTTTCTCTTGAATGCGGGGAGGTATTAAATTGAAACTCATCAAACATTCAGGTATATAACACCGTTAGGCTGCAACAAAATCAAGCTTCTATGTCAACGCAATCAAAAGAAAGCGCAATATAAGCATATTTTCAAACTCGCGCCTACTCGCAAGTGAATCAAAACCTACAAGGTACTTTTCGTGAGCTCAGAATCTTGAAATTTAGTACAAAGTAACGCCTTATAGCACATATAAAGGAAAAACTGCGAAAATCATAAATTTTTAGTTACATCATATAAGAAAAATATTTTTAATAAATTTAAAGTTACTACCCCTTTCTCTTGAACGCGTGGAGGTATTAAATTGAAATTCATATCAAATACTCAAATATATAACACCGTTAGGCTGCAATAAAATCAAACATCTTTGTCGACGCAATCATACGAAAGAGCAATATCATCATATTTTCAAACTCGCAACTACTCGCAAGGGAATCAAAACCTACAGGGTACTTCCCGTGAACTCAAAATCTTGAAATTTGGTACGAAGCAACGTCTTATAGCCCAGATAAAGGATGCGGAAGGCTGAGGACCGTGTGCTGTGGTGCGTGTTGGGAGTGGCCTATGTCTAGCAGTGGACTGCGATAGGCTGATTGAGATTTCAAATAATTACATAGTCTTCAAACCTTTTTGCTAATTATTCTGTACTTTATAAGTATTTTTGTAACAGATTTCTAATAGTCACTAAAAGCTTTGTAAATCAATAACTTTGATAAAAAATCTTACCATCATTCATCAGCAGACTTTTGCAAGGCTGCTGCAAGGCTGGTATAGGTATTTAAGTTACATTATAAAATAAGCGATATGTTATTATAAAATAAAGGATGACTGATTACAAACGACAAAGACCCCTTTTTCTTTAATTTATGCTCCTCCAGCTTTCCATACTGTAATGTAATGGATTTCATTTGGCAATAAAAATACCATAACTATGACTGGTGAACTTTTACTTACATACCTACAGGTTTGTACGAAACCCTCGGTGCGCGAGTCCGACTCGCACTTGACCGGTTTTTATCACATACGCACCACCATGGGTGGCAGATACCAATGGGAGAAGGAAAAATCTGCATTGTTTTTAGAAGACATTAATTTTTACCGACTTTATCATAGCGATAGGTTCTAAATTAGACGCCTACGTCTTATAGTCTTTTTGGGGTGGGTTATTGTAAAATCCTTCCTTAGCGGATGTCTACGTCATAAAAGAAACACACTGTCCTAATTACATGCTAGCTTCAGTGCTTGAGGTATGATCACTGGATGCTCTAGTAACTAACATTCATGGATAATTTCAACAGTCTTTCGAGAATATTATGCAGAACTCTCAGACATACACAGTTCTTCACGATACATTCCTTCACCTATAGTTGTTTGAAAAGTTAAATGAATATTGCCAAACCCGGAATTCCAATTCCACTCCTGGCGTCGACACTTCCACTTACCCCTTACGTCATCGGAAACCTAAACAAAAAACGTGCCAGCCTCTCTTAGATAAAATCTCTTAATATTTGTCTTTGTATACACCACTGACAAAAAGATGTAGGGTGGTTTTCCTCCCTTAATTCCTTAATTATAACGACGTCACTAATCTCTTTATCTTTGGACTACTGCCTTTTTACCCGCAATGTATCGAATGTCGTGAGGGATGAAAAATATTTACCCTTAGTCCTCTAACCTCTAGGCTACGGATAGAGCAATAAGCGGCGCGATTTGCGATATATCAAACGCAGTCACAGAAATACCACTATGTACTTTCATTCCACCGACAGAAAAGTTACCTCCAGAATATAAATTCCCTTAGCCAACTTGGTAGGCATTCAGTAGGCTGCTCACCCAGTTTGGCAGATCTAAAAATAATGTGTCAAGTGGGGTATATCGACCCAAGCGAAAATAAGGGTGACTGCGGCGTATCACCAGAGACAATGAGCCTGGATGAAAATATGCTGACGTTACTTGCGTTGAACGCATTGTCAAGTACTAAGCTAAAACCGTGTGACAAGTGTTACCATCGACACGAGAAAAAGTCATAGAAATCGGAGCGTCGCGAAATTTGGCATGGGAAAAGGAATAGGAGTAGGAGCGGGCTTTGGGAGAAGGAAAAGGGGCATAGGCCGCCCTTGAATGCCTTCAAGGCTCTACTACTTGAAACTACAAACAAGCTAGCAACTTGAGCTACTTTTGCTGAACTATACGAAGGAAATACTAGGCGTAAGGAACGGCGTATCGAAAATCGATACCAATGATTCAGTACATGATAGTGAGGCCCATGAGCGTCGAATTTTTCGGAAGTGGCGCTCATACTTAGCTTTTTGCCAGCTCGTCTGCTCCCACTGCAAACTGCGCTTGAACATCGCCTCGCTCACCGCTCAGCCTAACATCGTAGTCACACCCTAAGCACAGTATAAAGACATACAGTAGTTTGACGCCTTTGATCTCGTTGAAAAAGCCGACAACGTCTAGACAAGGGTAAGGAGGCTAGGGCTGCCACATTTAAACAATACCAAGTAGGTATTGTTTAAATGTGGCAGCCCTAGCCTTCAATTCAAACACCGTCTATTTATTTTAGAAAAATATTGCAATTGTTACGCTACATGAATATTATAGTGTAAATCACTTATTTATTATATAACAATAATTAACGATGAATAATTATTATAAAACAGTTTGCATTTTTTCGTGCGGTGACAGCTTTGCATACAAAGTGTCAGTCAGCACCAATTTCATCCCGCAAGTGTTGTGGGAGGCGGTTAAGAATATGAAGCATCTTTCAGTAGGTCGTTATCGTACAAACCAAGTTAAAATAAAGCGATTGACAAAGCGGTCGTTTAATGGATGGGCAACCATGGCATCAGCTTGCAGAGCCTATGTTAATGGTGTTAAGGGTTAAGGGTGAATAATTTTGCAGATCTATTTTCGAGCAAACTACGTTAAGGTAAAGCAATAGACATCACGCTCATTTTATGGATGGGTGACCGGGCTATGAGATTACTGAGAACATGTGTGCGGTTTATAAAAGGGGGGCAAAAATATGGTTATTTTTTAGCTGGGACGCGCCGTTACCAAGATACATATTAATATTTGATAGATACATACCTAATACGAAGGTACTAGGTACTTATTGCATGAAATTAAAATCACGTTTGAATCGAATATTACCTTGCAACGCTTATTTTCTTACGTCTGCCATGTTGTTTACGTACAGTAATGACTACTTTATTCTGTGATTTGGCCAGACATGAGATATTGTAAAAAGTTAGTAGATAAGTAGGTACGTGCACATTATTTTAAGTGGTTATCGGTACATACATTTCAAAATAATATAAATAATTATAATTAATGAAATTTTCATTTTTGGTGTAAGTAAATTGATGAAATCGCAGATTTTTTAAATCCTTATTTTTTTTAATCTTTAAGCAGCATGAAGAATTGCAATGTCTCACAGCACAAGTCGTATGTACCATCTTAATTAATATTCATAAGCTAATAAATAAGTAACGAACAAAAAACAAGCACGCGCCAGCCCCCAAAAACATGTACCTAGTTAGGAACTAAGGCGACATACGTAAGTAGGTACCGCTCTTCCCGCGTCTCACCTCTTGCCCCCCGCACGATTGACCCGTCTAGACGCGTTCGTCGAACGACTGTATGGATTATTTGACTGTGCCCTAAGGGTGTTTTTGTAGGGCGCAGGGTCTTGTCAACACCTTTTGTTCTAGAAGGGTTAACTTTTTACTTGAAGGGTTGATATGTTGGTATGTAAAAAGGTGGTTGTAATGGGGATGGAATTGGGATTATTTGTTTCAGAATCATTGTTTATTTTTTAAGGTTATTTTGTTTTATGTATTTTTGGGGACTGGGTACTACGGAGAGTATTTATTTGAATTGAGAAAAATTAGAATAACACTGAATAGGACAGTTTTGTAGTATTTAAGTATATACCTATAGGTATATGCTTAAATACTACAATCGCCTACAATCATACTACAATCGTACTGGCGGTCGCTGATCAGCGACCGCCAGTACGGTTTCCGGCATGGTCGTTCGGCTGGCGACCTTCTAGTGTACCTTACACACCGCTGGGCAGAAGCCTTGGAGAGTGGGGGCGAAGCTCTAGCCGTTAGCCTTGACATTGCCAAGGCGTTTGACCGGGTCTGGCACAGGGCACTTCTATCGAAGTTACCATCTTATGGAATCCCCGAGGGACTCTGCAAATGGACTGCCAGCTTTCTGGCTGATCGGAGCATTAAAGTCATCGCAGACGGCAGCTGCTCCGAAATGAAGTCGATCAACGCTGGCGTCCCACAAGGCTCGGTGCTCTCCCCAACGCTGTTCATCTTGCATATCAATGACTTGTTGTCAATTGAGAACATGCATTGCTATGCAGATGACAGTACGGGTGATGCGCGGTACACCAGCCACCAGAATGTCCCTCGGAGCCAGGTACAGGAAAGACGATTGCAACTTGTGTCTGAAGTCGAGGACTCTCTAGGGCGCGCCTCCAAATGGGGTGAAAAGAACCTTGTTCAATTTAACCCCACTAAGACACAAGTATGCGCGTTCACTGCGAAGAAGGACCCTTTCGTTATAGCGCCTCGGTTTCAAGGAGTACCCCTGCATATTGCCGAGAATATTGGGATCCTCGGCGTCGAAATATCGAACAAAGTCCAATTTGGGAGTCATTTGGAGGATATAGCCAAATTGGCAAGCAAGAAGCTGGGAGTGCTGAACCGGGCTAAGCGGTGCTTCACACCAAGCCAACGGCTTATGCTTTATAAATCGCAAGTCCGGCCACATGTGGAGTACTGCTCACATCTCTGGGCTGGAGCGCCAAAATATCAGCTTGATCCACTTGACTCCCTACAGAGACGAGCTGTTCGAATCGTCGATGATCCCGATCTCACGGCTAGACTAGAGTCGCTGGAGCAGCGGAGAGACTTTGGTTCTCTCTGCGTATTTTACCGACTCTTTCACGGGGAGTGCTCCGAAGAATTGTTTAATTTGGTACCAGGGTCACCCTTCTACCAACGTACCACTCGCCGACGCAGTAGAGTTCACCCGTACTACCTGGAAGCGTTCTCATCTAGTACGGTGCGCTTCCAGCGATCTTTTCTACCACGTACGTGTAGGCTCTGGAATGAACTACCTGCTGCGGTGTTTCCCGAGCACTATGACTTGTCCTTCTTCAAACGAGGTTTAAAGAGAGCATTACTTTCACGGTAGGCAGCGGCTTTGCTGTGTATACCCTGACATTAGCGAAGTCCATGAGCAGCGGTTACCGTTTACCATCAGATGGGCCGTTCGCTCGTCTGCCACTAGCAGCAATAAAAAAAAAAAAAAAAAAAAAAATATGACTAATATAATATACAATTGACTAGCTGAGCCCACGGTAACACCAAAGTAATTTAGGGCACCGCAGCCATAAATTACAGCGTAATGTTATATAGCCTAGGCTTCCTCGATAAATAAGCTATTCAACACAAAACTAATAATTCAAAACATATCAGAAGTTCTTGTGATTAGCGCGTTCAACCAACAAAATAAACAAACTTTTCAGCATTAAATTATTCAGTATTGATGAAAACTAAATCGCAAAATACATTTTTACACAAATCCGCTGAATCGTTTTTGATGGTTTTCTATAAAGATTATTTCATTTCCTAATCCTAATAATAAACGTCTATATTATAAACTACATTCAGCTTTATAAAAAACCGCAGGGAACGAATTCAAATCTACAATCACATTCTTACAAATAGGTCAACAGCGCAATTTTCATATCTCACTTCACAATAATATAGGTTCCATTCATGCAAATAAAATTCATGATGCGATGTTTAAAATATACAAGAGATACTAACAGTTGTCAGATCCGAAGAATTATGACAGAGTTAACGCAATAAGAGACACTCTCTTAGTTCATTCGCTTCGTTCATTATTAGCATTTAGAATTTTAATAAAATTGCATTTTTGTGGAGTTTTGCTTGATACTTTTGAGTGCAGTACTTTTTATCATGTAGACAGATATTAACTACTTATGACTGAGAAGGTTTTTAACACGCTTTTATTAGGTCGTCGTGTATGTAACTAACTATGTAATGGAATCTTAGGTAACTAATTTAATCATCTTCCAAGGGTCGTAGCGTAATGAAAATTGGCAGTTGTATGTAGTTCTGATGATAATTTAATAGTATGGTACTGCCGAACTGATCTGATGATGGAACCGGAAGATATGACCTGGAACTTCATGATGGAAAAACGTATCACAGCTGTTTTGGATTTCTTATAAAAGTCTTGTAATGAACTTTGACTACAATTAGGTTTCAAGGTCTGATGATGAAGCCGGAAGATAGGCACTGGCATTCCATGATGGAATATCGTATCATAGTCGTGTTTGCACTTGTGAGAAAGGTCACGTAATGAACTTTGACCACAATTAGGTTTCAAGGTCTGATGATGAAGCCGGCAGATAGGCACTGGCATTCTATGATGGAATATCGTATCATAGTCGTGTTTGCACTTGTGAGGAAGGCCACGTAATGGACTTTGAATTATTTAAATATTTCGAATAAAATAAAATAAAACATTTGCTAAATATTTATAAACATTTCTCAAATTTCATAAAAACCAAAGACAACAGCAAAATGATCGCAAGAACTGTGCCTGCTGCTGTTCGAGTACCATACTTCATAGCGTCCACTGATCCGGAGAACTTTTATTACAGTTTGCTGGTTCAGTATATGCCTTATCGCTCAGAAGCAGAACTGTTACAAGGGTTTTATAGTGCAAGAGAGGCTTTCTTAGCTCGGGAAGAACAGTTGAAGGCAATTAGCGGTCACATGGAGCGGCACAGAGAGCGCGACCGGCAGCTGGAAATTGCATTCAATCAAGTCTTACAAAATAATGAAATTAGAACACGTAGTGTCACAAATGCAAAACTACTACTTCCACAATTTAAAAATCTATACGGCAAAAGAACTTTAAAATATGTAATACCCAACCTCGTCAATAATATACATAAATCTTTTAGGGATACAATAACTCCTAAAAACATCAAATATAAACTTAAACAATATTATTTGCAAAATAGATAAAATTAATTAAATATGTTGATAAAAGATAGAAATAATAAAGTTTGAGTAAGTAAAAAAAATATATAATTATATATAATGGTTACTTCATAGTATACCCGTTTTATATAATTATAGTAACTTTATAATAAATAATAATTGCTCTTTCGCTACAAAAGTAAATACAATATCTCATATAAACATCAAATATAAAATAAAAGCAATATCAGTCACAAAATAGATAAAATAATTAAATAGTTTGATATATATATACAAATTAAATTAATCACACTCGGAACATCCTGTATATACCCACGTAAACAACAACTCCATGCGAGGGACAGCCGGTGCGGTGACGTGAGCGCAACGCTCGTCGAGAACAATTTGTAACTACCTTACATTTATGATATTATTGTGCGATACAGAAAAAATCTAATAATGTACCTATTATCGTTATCTGTATGATTTGTGTGGATTTCTCATGGTCGCACAGGGCTATGCCGTCGTCAATCATATTACATATTAGGATGCACGGTAAAACTCGAATGAGTTTGTGTTTGCATCTCCAGTATAAGTGAATTGTGTAGTGTTATTATGTAGTAAATAAAAAAAAAAAAAAAAAAAAAAAAAAAGTGCACGCATTTCAGATCCTCGAAGAGCCTCCAGTATTGGATAATATTGAACACAATGAAGACTATCCTGAACAGACTATGACTAATTATCAATTCGACTCAGCACGACAGGCTATGAATATGGACCAAGGACAACTATTCAATACTATCACGTCAAACATACAGTCGCAACAACAGGGCGATCAACAAAGGTTTAAACTTTTCGTAACTGGTGGCGCTGGAACAGGAAAGACGTTCTTATTTAACTTGTTGAAAAATCAAGTGAACAGATGTTACGGGAAGCAGGCTACAAAGATTGGCGCTCTGACTAGAGTTGCAGCACGACTAGTAGGTGGCTCTACACAGCATAGTTTGCTCAAATTATCAGTTCAAAGAGACGGCGTCTTAGTGAACATGCCTCAACTCTCTGGCAACTTCTTGAGAATGATGCGTCAACAGTGGCAAAATGTAGAGTTCTTGTTCGTGGACGAGATATCTATGGTTCCGTATGAGATGTTGTGCATGATAGACGCTCGTTTACGCCAGCTAAAGAATTACGATGAACCCTTTGGCGGCATAAACGTTATGCTCTTTGGCGACCTCTTGCAGCTTCCGCCAGAGCGTGGTTAACAGGTGTTTCAACAGCCAGACCACATGAGACCAGCAACTCATTTATGGCGGCTTTTCACATTAGTCAAACTCAGACAAAACATGCGCCAGCGAGGAGACACGACATTCACCGACATCTTGAACGCCTTGAGGGTCGGAGAGTTGAACAGCGAGCATCTCGCAGTATTGCTGACTAAGGTCTCATCAAATGCTACCGGCGAGTTTGCGCTTGAAAAAGCACTGCGTATTTATCCAACAAACAACCAAGTAGAGAAGCACAACAATGAAGTTCTTAAATTTTACGAACAAAAACGAACTCAAATGTACGACAAAAAGGCTCAAGACCAACTTATTGACGCGATCCGAAACCTTGGAAATACTACAATAGAGTCCAATATTCTCAGCGATATAAATGAAACGGGTGGACTACCGAGTAAATTAAAAATTTTCAAAGGGGCTAAAATCATGTTGCGATTCAATATAGACGTGGAGAAGGGGCTAGTAAATGGCAGCATCGGATTCATCTCGGACATCGTCTGGCCGCACTTAAGACGTGACCAAATCTATGAAACCGACATACCGTCCATCAAAGTTAATTTTGGAAACGACGGTGAGCACCTAATTCAGCCTATAGGCATCCAGTTCCCGGCCAAGTATAGCCACGGTACGGTGGAAATGCGCATGCTCCCAGTGATTTTAAATTGGGCATCTACCGTGCACAAGATGCAAGGCTGTACGGTAAACGACGCAGTGGTGTACTTAGGGTCCCGTACTTTTGCGGCTGGACAGGCGTATGTGGCCCTAAGTAGAGTAAAATCGCTTAGTAGTCTCCAGATTGAAGAGCTAGATTGTTCTAAGCTGACATATAAAACACCATGCAATACAGACGCACTGGCGAGAATTTCTTGTTAACTAATAGTAACTTCCTGGCGGAAGCTGCATGAGATCGCACAAGAGCATAGCATTTATGCCGCCAAAGGGTTACCAAAGGGAACCAAAGATATCTCGTCCACGAACAAGAGCTCTACATTTGCCACTGTTGACGTATTACCCTTATGTACTTAATTTCCTGAAAGAAGAGGCCTTAAAAATGTCGGTGAATGTCGTCTTCCTCGCTGATGGCGCATGTTTTGTCTGAGTTCGCCAAACTGGTACTTTAAGCAGACTGTTTAATGTAGAGGCACTTACTACTCGTACTGCAACTCCAGTTAGAGCGCCAATCTGTGTAACCTGCTTCCCGTAACATGTATTCACTTGATATTTCAACAAGTTAAACAAGAACGTCTTTCTTTTCCAGCGCCCCACGCTTTTACAATCAAATATTATAATTAAAACACATAGTTTAGCCCAGAAATAGAGACAACTTGAACGATCCATAATTTATTTTTTGTTTTTACGTGCATTTATAAAAGCGTGCTTTTCTAGTGTTTTTTAAACTATTAATTTATTTAAGAACATTCTTAGAGCGGTTTCGCACGACCAATTCCAATTCAAGAAAATACTACAAGTACACGAAACGCGTGGTATGAAGATAAAATCTGTAAATAATACATCCAATTCTTGCGTTACTGACAGCCTGACAGACTACGAAATTAGTGGGCGTAAGAAGCTGAACATTGTCAGCAGAGTATAGGGGAGCACTAAATGAATATTTTTGGAAATTCTCACCCATGAGGGGGTAAATGTGTTGTAAAGTAGAGACCGCGCATTGGCAAACGTAGTGTACGACGCCCTCCAGCTAGGTGGAGTGACAATATACGCAAAGTGGCTGGCAGCGGATGGACACTAAAAGCCGAAAAAAGGGCTCAGTGGCGTGCCATTGGAGAGGCCTATATCCAACAGTGGACTATGGCAGGTTGATGATGATGAGGAGGTAAAATAGTCCCATGTGGGCGGAGCTGTGGGCGAAGTCTAATTATGTACAGATAACATTACCGTGCTTGAATGTTTAGCCAACTCATTTCAATAAAACTAAGTAGTTTGGTATTAAATTTTATTTTAAATTTCATAAAATTCGTCTCTTAAACTCTTGCGTGATCTATACTAAAAGAATCTGAAACGGACGGCTCCCAGTACTTGGAGGCAATTTAATCAGTTAAAGTGGCTGTATTGAAGGTACAGAAGGGTCAGGCGTGAGTTGAAAGATCGTTAAAAACCAGTTACGTTCAAGGATCGCTTAAGTAGGTGTTACACCAATACCTAAAGTACCAAGGACATACGAATGTACGCTTAGTATTTTCGTAAGAGAAGAGTTTGGAGACATTTTATGCATGTCGTACATATTGGAAGAAAATTTTAAAGAAATTTGAAATAACTGCCTCCATAGTTAAGTGGATAGCTTACGCGTTTGCCGAACGGGCAGACCCGGGTTCGATTCCCGGGTCTTGTTTCGTCCCGAGGCAGCACGGAGTCTGAGTAACTGCAATATGCTTACCCCGTATTAAGTGGGATTTATAACTTAGCAAAAAGTGGGTTTACCTAATATTACCTCTCTGCATTTTAGTGCCCTTCGGTAAGACACACAGGAGAATGGCAGATTTCCATCAAAATGCCTGAATTAAAATTGAAACGTACAGTAATAAAAATATATCAAAAAATCGGCGTAAGTAGCAGAGTCTATAAATGATTCTATTTTCACTCGGGAAACCTGTAAAAAGAAGATATCGGTGTTTTAATTTTTAGTTAAGAATGAATGATGTAGGTACGTTTGAATTATCAAATGACATATGCCAGATTGACATCAAAACGCAGAAGTATTCTGTCCTTGTATTCTGTAGCATCTAACTGTCACAGCCAAAGACAAAAGCAGAGCTGCACATTTTAAATCGATTATATGCGAAATCGATACAACATTAAAACAATGCTGTGACGTTTTTATTAGATTTACAAGTTGTTTTGGTTCAAAAATATTATTTTATTGATATAATGTTGATTAAAGATTAAATAACTGCATTTTAATAATTATATTTTAAA
Organism: Euclidia mi; assembly: GCA_944739405.2. NCBI lineage: Eukaryota > Metazoa > Arthropoda > Insecta > Lepidoptera > Erebidae > Euclidia > Euclidia mi. Next base: position 22,689,777 of record OX123205.2, read on the forward strand.
CCAAACCAACCCTATAAAGGTCGATCGTATCAATTACTTATTTAATAATCGATACGGATCAATGTCAAACGTCTATTCCTGTACCACCATTGTCTATGGCAACAATCAAATAATAAAGTTGGTACCTAGTTCGTAATCAATTGGAATGCTTTTTATCATCATAAAATACTCCGGCTTTAACGAGACCAAGTGAAAATATTAAAAATTTGAGAAAAAAATAACAATTAGTTTTGTTCATGTGAAGTTTAAGATCGCCACAACAAACCCAGACCAAATTCTGCGATTGTCCTTTATTAGATTTCTCCTAATCAGTATAAAAATGTCTTAAACGCAACACACAACACAAAACAATTTTAAGGACCCGGTATGAATCCGCCACAGTTACAAACACACATGACCAACAAAACACACACTAAACCACACACGTAAAACTACAAAACCTTTTTTTATAGTCTCACGCGTGTATCCCCGAACGGGTAGGCAGAGGTGTAATATAACACCCACATTTCTCCATGAATTTTTAGGTCCCACGTAATAGGGGTGATATATTGCCGTTACCGGGCACATCGTCAGACTCCGTGCTGCTACTGAGAATTAGGAAAAACCCAGTAACACTTTTGCCCGACCCGGGAATCGAACCCGGGACCTCCGATTAGTAGTCGCATGTACGCTATCCACTGGACCACGGAGGCAGTCTCACTGAACCACGGAGGCAGACTACTACTACAAAACTTACCTACCACAAATAAGTACACCACCAACTAATTCAAAAACCTCACCTCAAAGAAACTAAGAATTACCCAAAGGAATTCAAATTACCCATCAACCGGGGAGACCAGTGACCCTTCATTACAAAAGCGGGTCACGTCACAAAAATCTCAGCGTTGCCGCGTTGGTCGCACCATCCTCACAATACATTCGTAATATTGAATTTTTGGGTTCGCCATTTTAATATTTAACCCGTATATGGAAGTAGGGTAGGGTAGTCGAAATTTATGTGGGGATACTGCTTTGGTAGAATTAAGTGGACAGACAACACGATAGTTGGGGAAAATTGTGGGAATTTTATTAATAAGCCTGTCTAGTTTATATTTGAGTGGGCATGATTGTTGAGTTCGGTTCTTCGGTAGGGTAAATTATTGCTACGAGTATATTTTGTTGACGTGGGCAAGAGAAGAACGAAGGTCAAAAAAGGTTTTAAGTAAGGTGTTACCTTCACGATGCATTCTTCTTATTTAATTAGCGTTTCGCTGGCACACTCCTATTTCTTTTTTATAAACTCTTGTCTGTGCACCGAAGGGGTAGGTAGAGGTGTAAAACACACCCACATCTCGCCACACTATGCATCTTACTCTCACATAATAGGGGACTAACTAACTAACTATACGTTAAGAGTATATAATATATAGTTTTTAAGAAAAAATGTCTACCAAACGAAGTGCATCCTGTTTGTAAGTAGGTAACGTACTGGGATGGCTATGTTAGTATGTTTACAAGATAAAGTCAAAGGGCTGATGAAATTAAACACACCTCTTAGCTATGGCATGGGTTAACATGTAGAACCCTCTCAATGGCGGTAAATATTGTTTTTCGAAGATCTGTGTTTTCATTTACTTATTTTGCCGCTAGATGGCGCTATTTTGAGGGATTTTTTTTGTACATAATATTTAAAATCATTCATTTTGGAGTGTCGAAAAGACACGAAAATCGTGTAACGTAATGTCAACAGAAATCTCTTGCACCATTAATACAAGGCTAAGCGACAAACGAAAATTACCCTTTACGGTGCACGCAAGTACATAATAAATGTGGTAAGTGGCTGGCAACGGCTGAACACGAAAAGTTGAAAATCGTGCTCAGTGGCGTGTCATTGGAGAGGCCTATATCCTATATAGCAGTGGACTATGGCTGATGATGATGAAGCAGAAACATATCATGGAAAGCTTTGATACTACTACAAGTAGATAGATTATACCTTCAAGAAAATATGCCACCAAATAAATTAATTAAGTGACATTATTATTTCCCTTAAACCCATCATTACGTTCACAATATACATACCTACTTTCTTTCGTAATGGTTCACATGGCAACCGTGTAATTTAGCTTATTATATAATGAATAATACAAATAATATCGGTAATTTTAAACATGCAATATGGCGGAATGATATATCGAAGAATGAAATATTATTTAATAAGGACTTGATTTATAATAGTTGTTTTTAATTGTTGTCTAGTGGATGTTCTTTCTCGTGGTTCTACCTATTGCTTTCTTTCCCGTGGTTCAACCTATTGCTCTGCGAACGAGGCAGTAAATGTTAATGTAGAAGCATTAAGTAATATACTTTTTAAAAAATACGTTCATAAGCGTCACCTTTTGACCTAGATGAATAAATGATTTTGACTTTGCTGAAGTTAATTCTACAATTTATTTTGGACTGGACTTTAAACGCGTGAGTGTCGAATATTCCAATACAAGGTAGGTAGGTACTTGTTAATCTGATATACTAACATAATTAGGTATAAGCTAGATTGCTGCAAAGTTTCATCAAAAACCGTTCAGTAGTTTATGCTGTAAATAGCAGCAAACATCTATCTATCCATTCTCACAAACTTTGGCATTTATGATAATATGTAGCACTTAGGTAGGTATAAAGTATGTTGTGAGATCAATTCCCGGATCAGACAAAATAATAACTAACGAGTGGCTGGTAGTGATAATTATGATAACTTAAAATCTGCAAGGTCCATCCAAATCCACATCAGTATCAAAATAAACTTAGTACTTAGTGTCTAAACACACTATGGCGAAGTTACGCTATCGAAGTTCGGCATGATTAGATGCAATGCCATTTGAACAAAATTTCAGTATAATGTATGTGAATTATACCGAAATTACGTTGCGTTATAGTGGACAGCGTAACTTCGGTTGGGCGTAAGTGCAGCGGCGACTTTTCTAGTAGTAGAGCACAAGCGTAGTTCATGGCACGATCGTAAGTTCGGCATTTATGGAGTGTTATATCAGCCGAATTTTGGAAAATCAGCCGCGGAACTTCGATTGCGTAACTTCGATATATAGTGTGTTTAGACACTTAGTTGTGATTCACGAATTGTTGTTTCAAGTCTGGCTGCTCTTATGTTCCTTGATTGAATGTTTTCATGCCTTCTGTGACACGGAATACGCAGGGTGAGCATCGCCCGTGAAAAATAAATTCTCTTAAGAACATGAAAATCATTAGGTATAAGTATATATTTTTTAATTTTCTAAATTAATCAACGTCACTAACCTTAGCTAAGGTGTACGAATACTGCCTAGCAACGGAAGCATAAAAGAATTGAAAATCAAAAGCTGAGATTATTACGTACGCTAAGTAATCTATTATAAATCTAGCAAAAGTTGAACTATCATTGCGCAGGTATTTAGTACGCAACCTCCGTAGACACCCTCGCGTCATAACATGTTCCAGAGGTCATGCTGGTGCTGCTGCTGCAACTGCAGAAACCCTGAAACGGCGCAAATACAGTAATTTAGTAAGTAATTACGTGTTTGAGCCGTTTGGGGTGGAACCGCGAGGCTCATGGGGTCCGAGCGCTCGTTCTCTATTCCTAGAAATTTCTTAACGATTAATCGACGTCCCACGTGACCAGAAGGCAGGTTTATTTTCTGCTCAAAGAATAAGCTTTGCCATCCGGCGTGGCACTGCTGTCAGCCTTCTGGGCACGTTACCCGATGACATTGATGCGGCGGCATTTTACGACGCCTAAACCATGTAAATATTTTCACTTTCTAAATTTGTTTTTATGGTTCTTGTATAGGTAAGATTAGATTAAGCTTCACCTATAAAATTATGTAACTTTAATGTTCTAACTTTAAATAAAAAAGATTATAATTATTACATAAAAAAGAAGAAAGGAGGGTCACGTTAAATTGGTTGGTCGTAAGGGTACATTTTCGTGTTATTATTATAAAATCTTCCCTTTATGCTTAAAAATTTAAGAAGTGTAAGCAAAATTGTTTATATTCGTATTACTTCTAATATTGGCATTTTCCTCTGTTCTATTTTCAGCCAGATTTCCTGGGAAACATCTTATAAATATTGACTCGAAGCAAGAACATAACAAAGTCAGACCTAGGCTTGGAATAAGTAAGTCTTTAACATATCTAAACTATTCTAACTCTCACTTCTCTGACCTGAATGAAAACACCCAAAAAAAAGGAACAGGTAAGAAATATCCTTAACCAAAGAGCATGCATGGAAGATATGTCAGGATCGTTGCAAATGGCGGTCCGAAGTCTCTGTCTACCTATTTGGGCAACAGGCGATAGACTATGTAATCAATTTGAGCAATTTTGCTAAGTAAGGTACAGTACTTTTCCACTGTGGCACGCAGTTTGATCAAAGTCATATCGGAAATGAATTCCGAGGGATTCAAGATTATGGGCCGGGAAGTGTGGCTGTAAAACATTTTATTTCCACTTGGTTTAATCCCGTCAACCTGATGGTAAGTGGCTAGTAAACTCCAGTAGCTGACTCCGTTTAAAAAATACCTTAGCTTGCAGATATCTTAACAGTGGAAAAGAAAGTCCAGTTTCCACTATGAAAAAAAGTCCGTAGAGCAACCGAGATAATTTTAGGGCGATGCACGATGTTGACATACAAAAGCTAAAAACAGTCCATTATCAAACGATTATCAGGTATGAATATTTAAAAAGATGTGGCTTACGTACTTTCGAAAAGTACCGTAATAAGAAATGCGATAATTTTTTTAATATAGACAATGCCCGAAGGATCACAAGTGAAACTTCTGACTACATGTAATGCGAGATCCAAGACAGTTCTGCGTTCCCCGAATCTAAGAGTGTCAAACATTGGGGCCTGCAATGCTACCTACTCAAACTGGCTACGCACGTTATACAATACAGAAGAAGAGAATGGAACTGGTCCCAAAAATGCTTCTACTATTATCGCGAAAGTCTGTGAGGATGTATGGCTGTTTGTCACTCTTTCACGTAAAACAGTAACAATTGAACCGATTTTGATAGAACCTTGCAGTGTAAAGCAATAGGTAAGTATCTCAGTACTAAAAAAATTGCAATACATTTTGATGATGGATGTTTGTTACTGTTGCACGCAAAACAGTAGGTGACAACTGTACCGATTTTGAAAGAACCTTGCAGTATAAAGCAATGCCTATCTCAGTACTAAAAATTGCAATAAATTCTGAGGATGGATGTTTTGTAGTTTCTCGCAAAAACTAGAGAACCGATTTTCATGAAACTTTTTCAGACTCATTTATATTAAACCTGAACTACTCTCTACGTCTTACTTCCTACCCGGCTTCGTTTTAAGGCTTTAAAATTATTGCGTCCTCACCGGCTTTTTCACCTGCAGAATACCTATTTCTGGAAATCGACATCAAGGGGGCTAAAGCTGTTCTTGGCGTTGTCTATTGTCCACCGGCTCTTGATTATTTCTCCAGTATCGAGCCGATACTGGAACCTTTAGGGTCATTGTATGAACATCACATCATCATGGGCGACTTCAACACTAACCTCCATTTTCCCCAATCCAGTCGTTCCCGTAATCTCCTCGATATCATTGAGTCAGCCGACCTCCACATTCTGCCACTACAACCCACTCACCACAACACTGATGGGGAGGATACGTGGCTTGACTTGATAATCACGTCTACTCCTGCCCTAGTTTCCCCCCATGGACAATTTCCAGCCCCTGGCTTTTCTCGTCACGACCTTGTTTTCCTTTCAGACCACCTAAAACCTCCCAAATCCTTGCCTAAAGTTTTGCGCAAGCGTTGTTTTGGTCGTATGGATTTAGGCAAACTCCGTGAAGATGCGGCTAATCTTAACTGGGAAGTTATGGAGGGTACCTCGACGATAGACGAAAATGTTCGCATTTTTTATAATAGTATCTGTCAACTATATGATGCCCATGCCCCCATACGAAAAGTTAAATTAAAACGCCCACCGGCACCCTGGATTACTATGGCAATGAGGCGTAGGCACCGGGCCTTCCGGATCTATAAAAGGGACCGCTGTGATGAGAACTGGAACCTGTTCAAGTCTGTAAGAAATCGGTGTAATCAGATGGTACGCAACGCTAAAGACCTATTACATATGGTTCGTCGTTGGAATTTGTGGAGAACGGTTGTGCTACATTTTTGCTTCCTACTATCCGAAATTATACTGAACTTGTATTGTGATTTTATCGGTCCCTCCTGCTCTCTCCTGGGAGATTTGCCTTAAACACCCGCGGCCATCTTGTTTTGTGTCGGACGTCTCTTTCTACTGTCAAACTGTGCAAGTGCTAACATCGGAGCCATCGAGGTCGGAAAAAGACCCACTGCCAGGTGAGATTTGAACCCACGGACATCGGATCACAGGTCGGTCGTTAAGCCCCTGGACCACCAACGCAGTGACGCCGCCGATGAAACAAGCTGTTCACTCTCTATGCGTTGCTAATTATATTTGGTAGGCGCTTTAGTACTAATAACAAATAGCGTCATTGCTATCACTTTCTAAACAGGCGCTTGCAATTCTGCTAATAAAATTGCTACAGGCCTAAGACAGATACATACACGAAAATGTCCACGATTCAGAGCTGTGCGGGATGCAATAAAAGAATCATAGCTAGCAATAGAGAAATAATGAAATGTTTCACTTGTTGCTCAATTTATGATTTGGAATGCGCTAATATAACATCTAAACGCTTCCATTCGATGATAAAAGACAGCAAATTAAATTGGAAATGCCCGCAGTGCCGATGCACTGAACCTAAGACCGGTAATACAAATACACCAATTCGTACCAATACTCAATGTGGGCAAGATATATCATATGTGACCACAAGAAACACACAGAAACCTCGTCGGAAATCTTCAGATGATACTCCGAATGCCGAAGCACATGTTTCTACGGATAATCTTCGCATACTAATAAGGGAAGAACTCAGTGCCGTTTTAAAGACGACTATTAATGAAATGGTTACTGTCCAACTAAAGTCAATAAACGATAAAATGGTATCCTTTGAAGAGACCCTTAATTTCTTTAACTCTGCATATGAAGATATGAAGATCTGCCTTGAAGGCAAATCGAAAACAATCGAGGCACTGGAGAGAGACAATGCCATCCTAAAAAACACAGTGAAGGATATGGGGAACAGACTTGGAGTGGTGGAACAATACCTTAGAGAAAGCAACCTTGAGATAAACGGAGTACCGAAAGAGAACGCAGAAAATCTACCATGTCTAGTTACACAAATAGCTAACACTGTACAATGTCAAATAAATAATGATGATATTATCCACGTTACAAGAGTAGCTAAACAGTCTAGAGAAGGTAACCACCCAAGATCAATAATAGTTAAACTTAAAAACCGTACCCTACGTGACAGACTACTTTCATCAACAATGAAGTTTAACAAGAACCAAGACCACCCTAAACTTAATAGCCACCATCTGAGTTATGGAGGTAAGCCTGTGCCGGTCTATGTATCGGAACATCTTAGCCCTGCAAACAAAACCCTGCATGCGGCTGCAAGAAGAAGAGCAAAGGAAACTGGATATAAATTCGTCTGGATCAAGGATGGACGTATTTATGCGAGAAAGGATGAACAAAGTGCGGCAATCTACATACGCGACCAAAAAAGTCTGGCTTCAATATCTTAATTACACATGTTACATATAACTATATCCTATTATTAGATTGTAAAGTATATACTCATGGCTACAAATAATTTGATCGCAGAAATAGACGAAGATAACATGCAGCCAGTATTACGCATTGTAGAGCCAGAAAACTGTAAAAAATTGTTAAATATCACTGATAAATGCTTTAATATTGTTACACAAAACATACGAAGCCTGAACCATAACTATGATAATTTCATCGCGTATACTTCAAAATTCAATTTTGATTTAGATTTGATTATTTTTACCGAATGCTGGTTATCAAAAGGCTACGATACTCCAATCATGGAAAATTATTATAGTTATGCTTCAACAAAAATGTACAATCAAAACGATGGAGTAGTTGTTTATATAAGAAATGGTTTAGATTTTAAGTTTTCGGAACCTGAATATGCTGTGAAATTTAATTGCGTAGTTGTGACTTGTAAAAAGGAACTTGCAGTTATATGCATATATAGGCCACCATCATTCCGTAACATTGACAATTTTATATCCTCTCTAAACGATGTCCTATGTAATTTCAAAGACTATGCACAAATTATACTCCTGGGTGATATAAACATTGATATCACTGAATCTAATCTGGACAATCCATCATCAACGTACTTAAATCTCTTAGCATCACATAAGCTTATTGCTACCCATAATCAACCCACTAGGGAAAATACGTGCCTGGACCATAGTTTTGCTAAAATCCCTGCGCGCATAAATACTGCCATACTAGAGTCAACAATAACAGACCACAATTGCATACTTTTATCCATAAATAAATCGCCAAAACAATATGTACAGGAACGTAGAATATACTCAAAAATAAATTACAATGCCATATTAAACGAGCTGACTGAGACCAACTGGCTCGTATTATTTGCCGATAAAGACGTAAAAACCTGCACTAACATATTTATTAATAAGTTACAACAATTAATTAAAACGCATACTTCAACAATTAGAATAAAAAGAAAAGTCCGTAATATTAAACCGTGGATAACGCCAGGATTAATCCGATGCATAAAAAATAGAGATAGACTGCACCTAAAACTGAGAAGGGATTCAGAGAACGTCATATTAAAGATTACATATCTACGTTACAGAAACACTTGCAACAAAATCATAAAAACCTTAAAAAATCAGTTCTACAGAAACGAAATGCAAAAGTATAAACATGATGCAAAAAAACAGTGGAATTTAATTAAAGATATCTGCAATTTCCCTAAAAATAAAGTTAATACACACAACTTATTAAACATCAAAGATAATCCTAGTAAATCACTAAATAGCATAAATAATTACTTCGCTAACGTTGGCTCTAACCTAGCAAATGTAATTCTCAACAGACTAAATTGCAACGAACTTGACCTTGCCACATCAGTAAATAAACTACCTAGCCCTTTGGATTCATTCGCCCTGCTGCCTACTCACGAAAAGGAGATTAAAAGTATAATCATGTCATTAAAAAACAGCTCCAGCACTGGCTGGGATGGGATCCCTGTAAACATTTACAAGATTGGTGTAGATGTCTTGGCTCTACCTATTTCAATTATATGCAATGCTTGTTTCGACAGTGGAGTATTTCCGGATACTTTAAAAAAGGCGAAAATTATCCCAATCTATAAAAAAGGAGATAAATGTGATATAGTAAATTACAGGCCTATTTCGTTATTAACAAACTTATCTAAAATTATAGAAAAAGCAATAAACTATAGATTAAAAAATTATGTAGAGAGTAAAGAACTTATATCAAAAAATCAATTTGGATTTCGTACGCACAAATCAACGCAGGAAGCAATTCTTACCTTAACTTCACAAATTACTAAATCCCTAGATGCTAAAGATAAGTGCTTAGCTATATTTATCGATTTATCGAAAGCTTTTGACACTGTCTCAATACCTATACTAATTAATAAGCTTAATAAATTAGGAATCCGTGGCAAACCATTGAACCTCCTCACTGATTATTTAACAAATAGAACACAAATAATAGAGGTGAGCGGACACCGAAGCCCTAACACGGAACGCATAACTTTTGGTGTCCCACAGGGCAGTGTCCTCGCACCGTCTCTTTTCATCGCTTACGTCAACGATCTTTGCAATTTGGACTTAGTAAATGGAAATATTACTACTTATGCAGATGACACTGTATTATTTTTCCACGGTAAAACCTGGGACGATGTCTACTCAAGTGCTAACAAAGGACTAAACGCAGTAGCTAAATGGCTCGAAAACAATCTTCTTTCACTTAACCTGTCCAAAACCAATTATATAAACTTTAGTATCCGTTCCGATGGTCAACCTTTAAAGAATAAGTACCATATAATACTACATCAGTGCAATAACCACAATGCACAAATAATAAATACTTCATGTAATTGCCCTACCCTCAGCTCAGTCACATCAATTAAATATTTAGGAATACAACTTGACAGTAACCTTACTTATAAAGCACATATAAACAGTGTATCATCGCGTATTCGAAAATTTATTTTTATGTTCAAAACATTAAGATACATTTGTGACCCTAAACAATTAAAAACAATTTATCTGGCACTGTGTGAGTCCATTCTCGCGTACGGCATTGTGTGTTGGGGTGGATGTTGCAAAACCACGCTACTACTCTTAGAAAGGGCACAGCGTGCCGTGCTCAAAGTTATGAATTTTAAGCCTTTTCTATTTCCTACCACACAATTATACGGATTATCGGAGACCCTCACCGTAAGACAAATATTTATACTACAAACTACACTAGAACAACACAAAAATGTCTCCCATGCTGCATCCTTTATCAATAAAAGGCGCAGGGACAGAATTTTTACGGCCCCGCTCTGCAGAACAGCTTTCGCACAAAGATCAGTCATGTTTCTTGGACCCTTTATATATAACAGACTTTAAAAGAGAAGAAATAGAGAAATAAAATAGAAATATTCCAAATCTTCCTAAGTTAACCAAAATAAAATGTAAACGAGCTATTTTTAATTACCTTAAATCTCTAGACTATGATTCCACTGAATACCTTCTCGATACCCTAGGTTATAAGTTCACCGAATCATAAGGATATTATTATTATCAACAGGGAAGAACTTGTACTTTTATATACCATCTCCACATTTGTAACTTAGGACATTATCAGCACCGATGAACAGCTACCTTCTGAGATACAGTATACACTAGTTCAGAAGGTACGGAATTCTAATGCAAGAATAACCTATAGTTATAACTTAATTAGAACAGTTTTTATGTTAGCGAAAACATTTTAACTTTAAGCATAATATAATGTAGTATAAGTTTCTCTCTCTCTCATATTGTAATAGGTTTATTTTCTGAAATAAAGAATTTGATTTGATTTGATTTGATTTGTATTTTTCAATTTTCGTAACGATTAGACTAACGGGTGGCCCAAGATTACTCCTCTACTGTCCTTACTCCTCGTAAAATTCTCCATCATTACTATCTATCTATAAGTGAGTAGGTGTCTACCTATCATCCGTGCAAAGCTGAAACGGGACGTTATAGGTACCTACTAAAGTATTTATGGGGGCAAACTCAGATTACTGGGGCAAATTGGTAAATAGTAATAAAACCTATAATATACTTTTCAAAGATACGCTAGATACTTTAGCAAGCAAACAATAAATTACTTACTTATTTGTTTTGAATTAAATATTAGCAAAGGTACTTTCGTAATACAGCCAAACAAAAAAAACGATGACACCTTTTAAAACACATGTTCAATATAGGTTTTTAGTCTAGATAGATCGTTAGTTTCCGTCTTCGACAGATAACGTCAAGGCTAACTAATCAAGCTTCGAGGATAACTCAGACTGTGAAAGGTTTACTCTCTTAGGAATAAACGAATGAGCAATCGCTTTACTGAAATGTATAGGTAAAAGAATACAAAGTAATGTAGACCTGTTGCCCAATAGAGTTAAATTATTACTTAGAGTAGCCTGGTGGTTGGATTACGACTGCTTTAAGACATAGAGTTGGCCTAATGGCCATTTTAAGAATATATATATCACTAAGGATTATATTTTACTATCAATACAAAAAATAAAGGAAATTGGTTTAGCACAAAAGTATTCTGAACTATCTTATCTTTACTATAAGTACGTAATAATTATATAAATATGCTTAATTATAAGATTCGCCTTATAAAACATGATTAAATCACAGAAAACAACATTGATTGATAGCTGAATAGTTGTATTTTAGCCATAGCCTTGTATGTGTAGACCTTATATGTGTTACTAAACGTACAGTCGCGGTCTGAAAGTGTTTACCACCTTAAGGTTTATAATTGCATGAACACATCAATGACACAAGGACGACGATATTGTACTAGGCAAGCAATCTATGATAACATGCGTTGCGTAGCAACTGGTGTTAATAACGATTTATTATTCCACATTTATAATATACGTTCATTTAATAACAAGCGTGATATTTACACTGAAACTAAAATATTTGTAGTCTTCAAATAATGTAATTTTAAACTTGCTATTTACGATTTTGGTATTTGTAATTAATAAGTTTATCAAATGACTTTTACATTGACAGATTATAATGAAAGGGATGGCGAAAATACGACATCCTGAATATAAAACCTTTTTGAAAAAAATACAATATTTATATCGTCTAGCGTCAGACTGCCTCGTTGGTCTAGCGGTAGTGCATACGACAGCTGATCATGAGGTCTCGGGTTCGATTCGCGGGTCGGGCTCGGAAAATGTTGCTAAGGTTTTCTGTTAAGAATTTCTTAGTGACAAATTATTAGGATTTTCTGTCAAGAAATTCTTAATAATTAGCCCGAAGTTGGCGGTGTTTCACCCCCGTGCATCAGAAAGCACGTTAAGCAGTCCCGGCTGTCATGATCTATGGCAGTCATTAGTGGGAAGTCAGTGCCCTCAAGTATACCTACTGACTACTGGTCTAACCTTAGAATGATGTAAGATGGCAGTCACTCCGTGTAAAAACTGATATTCAGTCAAATCTCGGTAGACCAGTAATAGCAGGCCCTGGACTCCGAAGCGCAAGCTTGGGATGCAACTAAGAAAAAATGTCATATCGAAATATAAAATGTGATATCGTCTGGCGAAAATCAGGGCGCGGTCAGACTGTGAGCTATAATTATAGTGGATGGTATGCTAGTCACGTTAAAGCGTATGCTGATGACATAAGTGAGCTGTTGTTTAGATAGTACCATTTTATTGCAATAAGTAAGTGTTTTTATAATAATATTAAAATACAGAACTTTTCCAGCAAAATAAATGCAATTCTGTCAATAGGTATGTCAAATTATTTCATCGACCTAAAAATATACATACTCTTTTTGTTTGAATCGATGCCTTACCAATTATTGAAAAGTAATAAGTACTCAGATATAGCATTTTAGACCTTGCTGAACCCAGCGTGACAAAGAATGTAATTTGAAAAGTGGTAAACATTTTTAGACCGCGACCGTACATACTTGTTTGTATAGCTTGTCTTTAAAGTCGATGGAACTTATGTTGAATTAAAATAAATAACAAATAAGAAATCCTTTATGGCGTATTATACCTTCTTAATTAATCTGTTTTACACTGCATGTAATGGCAGATAAAGAAAAAGTGTCACTACCCCATTTCATTCCGTGGGTACCGTAAGAGTCGACTAAGGAAATTCACAAAGCAAATAATACCATTGTGAAAATTCAGAAAACTCGACAACAAACTCTACATATGTAATACCAATCCGTTTGTCCAGAGTGTTGTCATTGTGGCCACCTTCCAGCTGGCCCCTGAGGCCTCAGTCCGGCAGTGGACTTTGAAACGCTGTCTGTATGATAATGATGAGAATAATAAGCCCTGTTGTGTTTAAGGCTTTCTAAATCACAAAATCGAATTTCATGTTATTTCGTATAGAGAACACTTGAAGCCCAAAAAGTACCTACCGCTACCTTTTTTAACTATCTCTCAAGGGGATAAACCGATTTCCCTTCGGATAAAACCGCGAAGAATCATCAATCCATTTCCCCAAAAGCACAGATTAGGAAATAGTTACTTCCAAAATGTTTTGTGCAGAGGTGGCATATGCCCATTTATAACATATTTAAGAATATTTTTTTATGGCGTCGAGTAGGTAATATAAAACAAGACACTGTCATATTCAAGGCTGTTGTTAAACATTCTTAAACGATAAAGCTCAAAATCCATTTTAGAGCCTAGGATATGCAAATTACATATTATTTTTGTCTTGAAATGTTTTAAAGCCAATAGCGACCAATTTTGACTGATCTCAAAAGTAAAATTATTTGAATTGGACACACTATTTATCGAGGAAGGCTATATAGGTAGCCGTCCTCGATAAATAGTGTGTACAAAACATATTAGGTATAGGTATATACCTATAATATGTTTTAATCCCTATATCCTCACGCTATGAGCCAGTCAAGAGTCAATCTCATTGTAGGTACGAGTTCGTGGTACGAGAATGGGTCAACCGTCAAAGTAGGTAAGTACCTAGGTAGGTAATGTAACAAGACTTAGATTTAAGAATTTATAGCCGGGTAGGTACCTAATAGGTACATATTTTAGTACCTAGGTACGTAAAAGACAATCTGGCATTGGGTTATGCAGAGGTGTATCAAACATCCCCTAGGTATATAAGTACCTAGGTACAATAATAATTACACTCAAACTTTATCAAGGCACTTAGGTACAACATTGATATGTACCTACCTATCTATCTATTCCCATTTCGGTTCGTACCGATCTATCATAGCCAACATTGCCTAGCGTGAGGACTAAATAGAGATTTCTGAATAGTATTAAAACCTAATCTCAATAGGTATTTTATATTGAAGTAGGTATTTAATTTAAAGATAGATGTGGTAATACCCAGAACTAGCTCAACTATCCCGAGTCAAAATAGGGATTTCTTAAAAATATTCATATCTAAGGCAGAGGTGTAAATATTACACCCACCATATTATTTACACCTCTGCCTATCCCTTCGGAGATACAGGCGTGAGATTATAAATTAAAAAAAACATACCTATCTAATTGTTATCACAATTTCTTGTAAAATGAATAAAGCATGTAAATTTATGATAGAAATGTATCTAGGTAGGTACAGAGCTAGGCGGACCAACTAGATAGGTATCTGCTGGTCTATAGTTATCGTAATTCCATAAGATCTTATATGTACTTATCTACAAATGAGATTTGAATTTACTTAAACAAATTCCTCAGCTTTAGGTAGAGCATATGAACGGATAATTAACATTAAATATCATTATTATTTAAGTATCTAGGTATTTAGATGAGCACATAGGTGTAATAAAATGAATATACTTATATTAAAGATATGTAAGTTACAGAATAGGTATGATGTGCAACATTAATAGCCCTAGCTTTGCGAACGTGGCAGTAAATGTAAATGTAGAGTCTTTAAGTAATTATTTAACAAATTTATTATTTTGACGTTCATAAGCGTCACATTGTAACCCAAATAAATAAAGGACTTTGACTTTGACTAATTAGTACCTAATTGGGCCCAGGTTTATCGATATTATAAAATAACGGTCATTATTCAAATAGTTTTGTACACTAGCTAACAATGAGAGTTCGGATTATTTGCCTCAACAGAACAAGGTACTTAATTTATATTTGCAAATAGTTACCTATTTGATATGTTGGTACAAATACAGATATTAATATAGTATAATGTTTAAAACAGATAATCACAAGTGAAAATGTACCTAAGTGATCTGTTGTAGGTAGGTACTTATTGTTAATCAATTTCGTCTTTTTCGTTTCGGTATCATTAGTTTTGAGTTAAGTTCTAACTAAATTAAACTTCAAACATACACCTTGAACTTTGTGTGACAATATTCCCACTGTTACACAATAAGATAAGTTAGATTTTTCGAAAAATCGGCCTTTAAAGTAAACTCAATCAACACACCCAGTGAGTGCGTTGATGGCTTATCGGCCAATCGCACCGAGATAGACAATTTCATGATCACTGTCCTGTATGAAAAGAACGGTCGGGTCCTAAGCCTACCTAGCTGGAAAATAGCAATTTAAATAAACCAACCTGTTATACTGCACAGATACTAAGATTCCCAGAATTCTTGAACACAGACAAGTAAAACACAAACCGCACTAATAAATCTTATTTCACATAATCCCGCCACAATAAAACATTTTAATCACACACCAAACTCAATAAAATGCCCTATATGAGAGCCAAAACTTCAATTGTTTTAAACACTGAAATCCAACTGTTTAGCTTCAATTTTACGAGCGACGTAATTCGGGAGAGATAGCGCGACTAACGTGGATAACACGTCCATACACCGCGAGCAAGCAGGCTTAACTGGCGTGCGCCGTTCTGCGTTCAACCGTTGCCATACTTACTACGTGTAAGCTCGCGTAAAAAAATAGAGCGGAGTTTGTCGATATTCCAAATTCGAATTTTTAATGCAAGCTGGTTTTTTATACAATAATTAATTCAAATAGTTGAATTATTTATTGTATTAAAAAATAAAAGCATTTTGAATTGTTTATTTTATGAAATGAAATAAATTTCTTAACGTCTGTGTCAGTTTGAGTTGTTTTAGTATAAAACTGAAAACAGTTTAAGTCTTCGTAAGTATACCTAAATAAACAGTAGGTAAACTGGTAACCCACTTCGGCATTTAAGCTGTAACGTAGGTTGACGCTTTGACGCTGTGGAAATCCAGTTAGTAGTTTTCGCGCGCTGGTGAAAAAGCGGCCGAAAATACTCAATCATGAGCGAGAGGATTTCATTTGAGAGGGGGCAAAACATTGCCCATAGAGTTGACAGCATAAGGAATAGATTAATAAATGAGAAGCTTTTTGGCGCTATGCAAAGGCAAACAGACATCCACCACCTATCTTACTTCCTAAAACTACGAAATGCAAGACGATAGAAGTCTGTTAAATGGGTACTCTTGTAAGTAAAAAGTACCAAGTCAACGGATTTTGATAAAACTATGCAGTAATTTAGATTGAAGGTAAATTGGAATAAAATGTCTTCTTTCGTTGCGGTATCTGACGGGGGCAGAATGTAGTGAGTAAATAAAATCAAAACATACGAAGGTATCTTTTTGATTACGTTGTCTTTTTAGACTTCTTTGTTTCTGTGGTAAAGTTTAAGTATAGATCATCCCAAAGCCTCCGATGGCTTAATGATTCTTGTCCTAAGACAAGAACATGCACCGACGGCTTTACGTGCCCTCCGAGGCACGCTGCCGTTCTTAATATCTACATCGTTATGGCATTTATAACTAGCAGTCACCCATCCAAGTGGTAACCTATATTTAAACATTTCTGAACTTCTCTGATGTGTTAATACTAATACCTTAATAAGCAAGAAAATGATTACTCAAGTAAAATAGCACTCGTTTTGTCAGTAATAGTTTTCGAACTCTTTTAATAAAAGCTAACGAGCGACACCTCCGGACTACATGCTTTTAACATCAAGAATTTTTTGTGTCTATTAACTTCGCAGACGTTTTTATCATTAAACCGTGCAAGGTGAGGTTAAAACTATCTATTATATTTTCAACTACTCGCGAGTGGCTTTGACTAGGTCGAGCAACTTTGGCTAATAGATTACAATTATGTATTTGTTAGGCATGCGTGTAATAGTGGCATAGAGTTGGGATTTTCACCTGTTTTATTATCTTGACTTCAATTTACAGGGTATAAAAAGATCCTTAACGAAAACTGAAACCCCATATTATACCAATCATTACGAACATTTTTTGCTTCGGCTTCATACCTGGGAAATTACTGGTTCAGGAGATATTGAGGCTCAAAGTTACTATGGAATTTTTATAATTAGGGACAAAATCAATGCATTTACCCCGCCAACCTGTTCTATAGATGTCCTATGTACCCATGTATTAGTTATTATTTCGAAAATTGCACGCGCGTATTTTTGGCTTGAAAAAAGTGAATGCTTAAAAAAAAAAGTCGGTTCCCAGGTTTTATTTTTGCTTAGTATGACTTGGCATGATGTCCAAAACGAGTAGACTTCGGGTTGGTGATGGGTCTTGTGACATCCTGTATAATTTCTTTGTATTGTTTTTATAGGCTCATGCCTGTGTCCCCAAAGGGGGAAGCGGAGGTGTATTCATATTACATCCACATTTCGTCATATTATTATGATAATTTCGGTCCCACATAATAGGGGGCGGGCCTGTCACCGTTATTGGGCCCTTTGCCAGACTCCGTGCTGCTACTGAGAATTCGGAAAAACTGAATAACAGTTTTTCCCGACCTGGGAATCGATTAGCAGATGTATACGTGATCTTCTGGATCACGGAGGCGATCAGAACTATTAATGAATACGGTAATGAGCGGGTGAACAAAATATGCAGTTTGGTTTAACGAATTTGTGTTAGTGATCCCGAGCATTCAATTCTTTTTACGACTTTGCACCCACAGCAACTCTCTTTGCAACCGCTTCATGTTCCATAGATTCCAGTTCAAGAATCACTCGCATAGAGCAAGGGTCACTAATTAATATGTTGAGGTAATTTTCTCAAATTATGTATAGGTATGAATGCGCGGCCTCTTTAGTACGCAGACAAGACAAAACTAATCTAAGCGCACCCTTTGACTTACAGTACCTATTTTATCAGTAACATTACAAAGCGTGAACTTAGTTAAATTTCTTACGTATTAAATACAATTACTGTAGCGATAGGCACTACTTAGTCCATAATGCAATTAATTATGATAGTCTGGATGCGGTTCGCGGTCGACCATTTAGTAACCCCGACCGGCTTAGCATTCGGTCAAATCAAATCAAATAAGTTTATTTGGGTGAATATGATACATAGGGCTTGATATAAACAATTAAACATATTATGGTATCGCTTCGTTAGAACAACAAAATACATTCTAATAGGTACTCATTTGTGTATTATTTTGTATAAATTTCGCTGACATTAGCCTAAGAGGCCATGACTGTCAGACTTTCATAAAGAATTCCAGCATCTTAAAAAAAAAATTGTGAAACAGAAAGATTTTCTTTAGTTAAGAAATTTGCTTAAAACCGGTAAAGGAAAAAAATATCCTTTTTAAATGTTGCTAATAAAGTAATTTTCTTTGCCAAATATGCAAAATTAAGTTATCTAGTAAAAAGGCGTACTCTAACCTATTGGCTTAATAAAACTGAAAGTAACAAACTATCTCTAAAATAATTTACTTTGCTGCCATCCTAAAATAAACACTAAACATACCACATGTAATTCAAACATTAGGTAAACATTTAATTATTGCTGTTGCCAGCTGTCCAGCTAGGGTTATATCTTTCTAAAATAAAATATGGTGTTCTATGTCCATCTGTGTCCATAAAAAGATTTAAAAAAAGCACGATGATTGGAATCAGAAGTTTAGTACTGAAAGAGTACGATACAGCTTGCATTATAAACATTTGTAGCGTAACGTAAGACTTTCTAATATGTATATAAAAAAATATCAAGAATAAGGCGCCGTGTGGTTGACGGAATAGAATACAAGTGTCACCACCCCTTATCTTCCCGTGGGTGTCGTAAGAGCCGACTAAAAGATAACACGATGCAAATACCATCTTTGCGTAGAGACGGAAAACTCGACATCAAACCCTATACGACTGCCTCGTTGGTCTTGCGGCATAAATGTGCGCGTGGGATCGGGAGGTCCCGGGTTCGATTCCTGGGTCGGGCAGTGTTACTGGGTTTTTCTGTCACGAAATTCTCAGTAGCAGCACGGAGTCTGGAAATGTGCCCGGTACGGCAATAAGCTCGCCCCTTATTACGTGGGACTAAAGTATTTCTGGCGAAAAGTGGGTGTAGAAATACACCTCTGCCTACCCCTTCGGGGATAAAAGGCGTGACGATATGTATGTATGTATGTATCAAGAATAAATAATTATAGATATAATACTTAGCAGGTGGCTGTACTAAGTAATTATGTAAGTAACTCGGAACATGTTGATATATCAAATACGCCAACGCCCGACATGATTGAAGTACCAGGGTATCAACAACCGACAATGGTGCAATGGTACGCCGAAAGCACACGAACCCAATTTTAAAGCTGTGTCTTCATAAAACATGAGCGAGGCAGCTGACAGACTGCACGGTTGGCGTAGTGGTTTAAGCGGTCATCTCGCCGCTCGGTACTGCGAAGCGTGTCGTGGGGTCGATTTCCACACGAGACTACACTTTGTGTGATTTACAAATAGTTGTTCCGAGTCTAGGTGTACTTTGTGTCCGTTGATTGAAAGTTTTAAAGTCCCCCGCGACACAGGAATATATTCCTAGTGCGGGAGATGTCTTTAAAAAAAGAAAAAAAAATGAGCGGTGCGCGAGAGAAATATTAATCATAGTGAAGTGATACCAGCGAAGATGAGTTATTATAGATGACGGTATTCTTCGTCTCTTATGCTTTGCATTTTGACATATTATATACATTCGCGCAACTATACTTAGACAATGAAAAAGTAAAAAAAGGAAAGTTGGATAATATCTTCGATTCTTCTTTCCTGTCTTTGCGTTGGTTTTACGCGTTTGATGCTTGGTTGTTATCGCTGGGCTACAAATCTCCTTTCGCCGGGATCTACCGTTGGAGCCAATATTGGATAAAAAAAATACATTTGTCAGAGGGATCCGGACATCACTACATAGGCATATCAAGTAGCCTAATATAAGCTGACGAGACGTTGGTATCAGATGAGCAAAGCTAAGCGACTTTTACACAGATCATCATATGGATGGTTTACTATTTGCTTACATTAGATCGCTACCATACTTCAGTGGGCAAGTGAAACCGTTGGCCCGATTCAAGAAAGTAATCTTTATTACGACACGTCATAGATGTTTATGCAGTCTATAAACTCCAATATAATCCGAAAAAGCAGCAAAATTTATTTGTGAAACATCTCATAGCTTGCCTCACACATCTCATCATATGTTTCTCACGTCTCCTCTCATTTCTATAGTAAACACACCCTAACTTGACTGAAATTAATCGACACCAGAGCTGAATGCTATTACATACACACTAGGGGTCGCAATATCGGCCCACTTTCTCAATATCGGTATTTTCGATATTGAACATTTTATAATTCCGGAATTCGATATTTTCGATATTCTCGATACTAGAAATCAGACGAATCAAAAGCGATGAAAAATGGGAAATAGGGTCTCTAAATTAAATTAACACGAACACCTGTTACTACTCCAGCCACTGCCCCTAGAGCTGGATTGACCCGACACTATACCGTAGATATCCCAGACGTCAGCATGCACGAGACTAGTGTAGCCCTAAAACAACTAAAAAACAACAAGGCATCGGGTGATGACGGAATAACTACAGAGCTTCTGAAATCTGGCAGCACACCTGCTGTGGAAATGCTTCGGAAGCTATTCAATTCTGTCAAACTCGAGGGCAACACGCCACAGGCATGACACAGAAGTGTGGTGGTGCTTTTCTTCAAGAAGGGCGACAAAACTCTTTTGAAGAAATACAGACCCATCTCACTTCTGAGTCACGTCTATAAGTTGTTTTCTAGGGTCATCACGAATCGTCTCGAGAGCAAGCTAGACAGTTCCAGCCTCCCGAACAAGCCGGATTCCGTAAAGGCTATAGTACCATAGACCACATACATCGCTGCGGCAGTTATACAGAAGTCCGAGGAGTATAACCAGCCTCTATGCTTGGCATTTGTGGACTATGAGAAAGCCTTTGATTCGATCGAAACCTGGGCAAATTGACTATCGATATGTCGAAGTGCGAAGTGTTTGTACCAAAAGGCCACCATGTCAGTCCGCCTCCAGGACCAGAGCTCAAAACCTATTCGGCTACAGCGAGGGGCGAGGCAGGGAGATGTTATATCTCCGAAACTCTTCACCGCTGCGCTGGAAGACGTTTCCAAGCTTCTGGACTGGGAAGGACTCGGCATCAACATCAACAGCGAGTACATAACTCATCTTCGATTTGTTGATGATATCGTAGTCATGGCTGAGACCATGGAAGACCTCAGCACAATGCTCTATGGCCTCTGTAGAGTCTCCCATCAAGTAGGTCTTAAGATGAACATGGACAAGATGAAAATCATGTCTAACGTCCATGTCGTACCTACTCCTATCCAGGTTGGGAACTCCATACTCGAAGTTGTCATCAAGTACCTGGGACAAATGATCCAATTGGGTAGGTCTAAACTTCGAGAAAGAAGTCATTCGTCGAATCCAACTCGGTTAGTCGGCGTTCGGGAAGTTACGTCATATCTTCACGTCCGATATCCCGTAGTGACTCAAGATGAAAGTCTTTGACCAGTTTGTGTTGCCAGTGATGATCTACGGCGCTGAGACGTGGTCGCTAACTATGGACCTCATCCGAAAACTCAGGGTCACTCAGAGGGCGATGGAGAGAGCTATGCTCGGAGGTTCACTGCGAGATCAAATCAGAAATGAGGAAATCCGCAGGAGAACCAAAGTCACCGACATAGCTCTCCGAATAGCCAGGCTGAAGTGGCAATGGGCAGGGCACATAGCGCTAAGAAACGATGGCCGTTGGGCCAGGCGGGTTCTGGAGTGGCGACCACGTACCGGACGACGTAGCAGGGGAAGGCCTCCCGCAAGGTGGTCCACCTTCTGGTTAAGATCGCGGGGAGCGATTGGATGCGGGCGGCTCAAAATCCTTTAAAAAAGGCCTTTGTCCAGCAGTGGACGTCTCTAGGCTGACATGATAAGCTAAATCAAGAAGGCATGTCTATCATGAAATGAAATGAAACTATATAACAAAAAATACTAGTTACGGATCAATCTTCTTTCTCTTAGCGTCATCCCAGTTTCAGTCTGGGGTCCGCTTTCTAGTCTAACCGGATTTGGCTGAATATTAGCTTTTCCACGGAGCGACTGCCTGTCTGACCTCCGCAACCCGAAGGGATAGCGATATTCCATGGTTTAGACTAGTGTCAGTTTATTTAGAAGGTACTGACGCCCTGTAACGACTGTCAAAGATCTTCATGACAACCGGGACCGACGGCTTAACGTGCTCTCCGAGGCACGGGACAAGCGATAATTAACAATTCAATACGCACATAACTCCGAAAAGTCATTGGTGCGCGCCGTGGATTCGAACCTGATACCCTCTGCATGGCAATCTGTTGGTATATCCACTCGGCTATCGCTGCCTTTAAAGTTACGGATCAATATCGGTAGATAATTACTGGTAAAATAGTAACGACGAACACTCGCAATATTACCATATTTGGCGCGCTAGACGCACTTACAGCAATATCACAGTCTTATTATTATTTATTGTTCTTAATACATTCGCATGCACTAAAATATGCGAGTAATAGCGCGCTTCGATTGATTGATTTTGAAGAAGTAATATTAATGAAATTCATTGGTAATGGTTATTTGACGCAATGTCGTAAATATCGAAAATCCCGGTTTTTACTAATCTAATATCGATATTTTCTGGCACAATATTTTGTCCGATATTCCGATATTTTCGATATTCGATATTCCGATGTTCATGCCCTAATACACACCTTTGTTGACATTATACAACCTCTAATAATATCCAAGGCTCCATTACTGTTTAATGCGAACGTCTTAGATGAGATAATTGTTTTGGCAATGTCGGAATAGGAGCGAAAGCCTGGTGGGGGGCAATAGACTGCCACGCAGAGAGATCAAACCCGCGGCAAGCATCACTGCTTTTCGAAGCTATGTGCTGTTTAAATGGTTAATAAACGCTTGCTAAACAGTGAAGAGCATGCATGTCTGAGAGTTCTCAGAAGACATAAAGTCTGCCAACTAGTTCTGGGACAGCGTGACGTGATCGTGATTGGATGTTTGTAAAGTTGACATTAGAGTGAGAATTATTATACAACTACCTAACCTTTCTTCAGTAAAAACACTAAAATCAGTTCAGTATTTTTTTACTTTATCGCGTTTCAGACAGGACACGGCGGCGACTTATTTTTATAATATGTATAAGTTGATTATTATTATGTAGGAGATAATAATTTATCAATCATAGGAAACGAAGTAAGCTCATTTTAAAAGACGTTTATTTGTAAACGCAAACGTTTCTCACGTTGTTAAAATACCTGACAATATTATTTTATGACAACATATTTCATAAACTTCGATCGTACAAAGTATCCGATTGGAACCGGAAGATGTAATGGTAAGCTTTGACGTTGAGTCGCTCTTTACCAACGTTCCAATAAGGGAATGTCTGGACGTAGTGAGGGACAGACTGAGTGACAACGATATGCCTCACAACTATATTGATCTACTAAAACACTGCTTAGATGGCAACTACTTCGTCTTCCAAGGCCAATATTACCTCCAGATCGATGGTGTCGCAATGGGGAGTCCAGTAGCCCCAGTACTGGCTAATATCTGGATGGAACACTTTGAGGAAAAGGCGCTTAGCATCGGACCTAAGACCATCCGGCTTTGGAAAAGATACGTGGACGATATCTTTAGTATCGTAAAAGGAGGTAAGCAGGAAGTAGATCAATATGTGCAACACCTCAACTCCATTCATCCGAAGATGAGATTCACCTACGAAATGGAAACTGACAGATCGTTGTCATTCTTGGATGTCAAAGTGACTGTGAGACCAGATGGGTCCTTAACACACTGCGTATACCGGAAGCCTACACACACAGATAGATACCTGCACGCCACGTCGCACCACCATCCTCGACAACTGCAATCCGTTGTGACGTCACTAAAAAATAGAGCACACGACCTCTGTGACCCTGAGCATTTGAAGCTAGAGCTAGACCATGTTCAGGAGGTACTTAGGAAGAACGGATACCAGATACAACGTCGAATGACGCGGCCTACCAAGCGAGATAAACATCCGGCGGTAAATAGACAACCTACCTACATGCCCTACATTAGAGGTGTTACGGATAAAATAGGAGCAAAGTTAAAAAACTACTCCATTCCGACCGTATTTACACCAGGGGCCAAAGTATACAACATGGTGGGCACACCAAAGGATGTTCTACCGCTACAAACCCCAGGTGTCTATAAAATCAACTGCAGCTACGGAAGCTCTTACATAGGGCAAACGAAGCGGACCATCGCTGAACGTATAAAGGAGCACATTGCAGCTGTAAAGAACCGTCAAACGAACAAATCGGCGATTGCGGAACATTTACTTCAATCGGGCACCAATCACTGGATTGAATTTCATCGTCCACAAGTCCTCTCCACGGAACGCCACTTTTACCCAAGAGTTGTGCGTGAAGCGATCGAAATCAGAAGACATAAAAATTTCAATCGGGAAGAGGGCTTCAAATTGTCATCGGCGTGGAATCCAGTGATCCGGTTAACAACACCCTACTTTAATGCGCAGTCGGCGAATGTTCAAAATACAGATACGGTTAGTGTGTTTTGCGCTGGCACCTCGAAAATCAACAACGCGGGGGTGGAAATAGAATCTTCTACCTCGCACTCGGAGACGTGACATCGCTACACCAGTCAGCTTGCGACCACGGGACGTGCAACCGTCTCGAAACGTCAAGCAAAAATAAGGTATGTAAATACCTAATGCATGTTCGCGTTAGTTCCCGTATAGATATATATTCTTAAACATGCAACGCGAGTGTTTAAAAGTTTCCGTAACGCGTTTAATAAATATTAAAATAATAATTATATTGCTTCATTATATTTGTTCTATTCTATTTAATAATTCAGGCACTGAATGATTACCTATCCATGAACATTGTTTGTTTATTCCCGTATTTAATGTAAAAAAAAATTACATATGAGAGCCTACCTTGTGAAATTTCTACATGTTTTTGTATTTTAGGTATATGCAGGCAACGATAGCCTAGTGACGACCTACCTACAGACTGTCATGCAGAGGGTATCGGGTTGAAATCCACGGCTCGCACTAATGACTTTCCTAGTTATGTGCGTATGAAATACTTAATTATTGTGTCCCATGCCCCGTGGAGCACGTTAACTAGCCGTCGGTCCCAGTTGTCATGAAGATCTTTGACAGTGGATATAGAGATTCAGTACCTCTCAATAAACTGATACTAGTCTAAACACATGGAACTTTAAATTATAACACAAAACGGCAGTAATTTATTATTCGCACTTCTTTTGACAGACGAATATTTTATCTTTAATTTAGTTAATAATTTTCAGGAGTTTTCTGTTTTGGCCAAATCTCAAATAAACTACAATTATTATTATTAATTATATTCTACCACATACACACATCACCATCTAGTCCCAAGCTAAGCAGAGCTTATGTTATAGGTGCTAGATAATGGATAAACATACTTATATACTTATTTTTTTGTAAATACATACATATCATACATACAAACATCCAGATCAATAATCGATTTTAAACTTTCGCGATAAATTGTATGATGTATACAAATAAAATTGTATCATCCAGATCAAGACAAACATCCATGTTCATGCACACAAATGTTTGACTTGAGCGGGAATCGAACCCGCGACCTTCGGCGTAGCAGTCGCTTACATTCCCGCTGCGGCAACTGGTCATCAATTATAACTCAATATTGAATACGTTAGCAATCGTACGTGAGAGATATGTTATGATGTTTGGGCTGTTGGCTGAAATTACTGATATCCAAGTATTTTATACATAATATGTAAGAGCATAGTGGAAGTTAAATGACACTGACATGACGTTTGACAGTTAAACTGTCAAACGTGTAAATAAGGTGTACCTATATATAAGTCGACAGGCTCGGCTAGTTCGTCCTATTCTCCTTCGACGACGGCTCAGGTACGATATGGTACTGACTATTTAACTGCCACTGTCTTCCAATATTCTGTGTTGTTTGTTCTTTTGTTTCATCATCTAGGAAACAATGTAAGATAGTGTAATCCACAGATGTGAGAAGTAGTATCAGATGGAACGCGCGGCACAGTTGCGTGCGGCCACTAAAGCAAATACAAAATTGAAAAGCGAATACAAACTCGTCTCAGTGCGCTACGAAGCATCGTACAGTTCACGCGTCACGATCACGTCAACTTTTAAATTCTCAAAATGCCGTCTTGTGTTCTTAAACACTGTAAAAGTTGTTCCTAAAAACAAAAACAGGAAAATGGAATATCTTTTCACAGGTAACTATTGATAATTTGACTGTTTCCTAATTTAATTTCGATAAAATTCGTATTTGTGGAAGAAATATGTAAGTGTTGCAAGTTTTTGTCGACGCCGTTCTGCCTGAATTAGGGAAAATGCATTTGTCAATTGATTATGTGATAATGATTGTCATGTTAATGAAAAATACATTACCATATTATAAAAGTATATTGTAGATATATCTTCTTTCTCATAAATATAGTAATAGAATTTCAATTTCCATTAGTATATACCTTACATAATATTGTCTTGTGTTCGATCCCCAAACGATCCAAATATTCGTATACACCCTGCTACTCGTCAAGCTTATAAACTTTGACCTTTGCACCGTCCTTATGGCGTAAAGAATAAGTATCAAAATCGTACAGCAAATGTTTAGCTTGACTTGGCGCCGTGTGTACATACATACTAATGGCGTAGGGAATAAGTATCAAAATCGTACAGCAACTGTTTAGCTTGACTTGGCGCCCTGTGTACATTACATACATACTAATGGCGTAGGGAATAATTATCAAAATCGTACAGCAATTGTTTAGCTTGACTTGGTGCCGTGTTTACATACATACTTATGGTGTAGGGAATAAGTATCAAAATCGTACAGCAACTGTTTAGCTTGACTTGGCGCCGTATGTACATACATACTTATGGCGTAGGGAATAAGTATCAAAATCGTACAGCAACTGTTTAGCTTGACTTGGCGCCCTGTGTACATTACATACATACTAATGGCGTAGGGAATAAGTATCAAAATCGTACAGCAGTCAGCAACTGTTTAGTTTGACTTGGTGCCGTGTGTACATACATACTTATGGCGTAGGGAATAAGTATCAAAATCGTACAGCAACTGTTTAGTTTGACTTGGAGCCGTGTGTACATACATACTTATGGCGTAGGGAATAAGTATCAAAATCGTACAGCAACTGTTTAGCTTGACTTGGCGCCGTGTGTACATACATACTTATGGCGTAGGGAATAAGTATCAAAATCGTACAGCAACTGTTTAGCTTGACTTGGTGCCGTGTGTACATACATACTATTTATTTCTCAACTAATCGACGCCAGCAGCTTCGCACGCACATATTTTTGTATTTCTCGTTTTGCCTGATCCCGTGGGAGTTTCGAGAAATCCCGTCTTAGTGCACCCCTACGGTTCCCAAGAAACATACATGCTAAATTTCAGCTTCATGCGCCGAGTAGTTTCGGCTGTAGCTTGTCTCTCAGTCAGTCAGTAACGCAAGGATTTTATATATACAGATTTACGAAGTAGTTAAAACTTAACTCGGTACCTACATTTAAGAAATGTATTTATAAAAGCATTAATTACATCCATTCTTCAAAACCGCAAATGAATATAAGAATATTATATAACTATATGCAAAATACTGGGAGATCATTCATAATCTGGCAACTTTACACACACATAGACGCGCGTGTCCGTACAGTGCCAGTCGCCAAAGGTCACGCACACATAGCTGTCAACGTGCCACACTTAGTTGGACGAATGTGCTATATCTGATACTTCTCACATCTGTGGTGTAATCATTATCTTATTGATATTGTGTGGTGGGTAGTTTGATCGTTTGTGAGATATTATAGATTGTAATATAGGATAGAATAATATACTGTGGATCAAGTTGTATCAATGAGATTCATTGTATACCTGTGGTAAACATTTAGTAAATTGTGTTGATGCTAAATAATGCTTATTATGTTCTGTTGTAAGACAGACCTTTCTAGTAATATAAATCTACCCACAACATTGATATTTGATATAAACTGGCTGTACCACTGTTTGTTAATTATTGTTATAAATAGTTATTGAAAAGAATGATCAAGAGTTTTATTGCCCGTTCTTTCTCTTGTTTCTATGTCTTTGCTTTGCGAACTGGGCTGTAAATGTAAATTTAGAATCACGACGTAATCTAAAGATATATCCTTGTGCCAAACTGAATAAATGAAAGTATGATTTGATAGTTGTCTCTTTTATTTATCAAAACTGTCTCTACACTATAGGAAGCTCTTCTGATTCTGACATCAGAAGTGTGATAAATTTGCGCCCACAATACTAATACATCCCATTGCAAGTTCCAGAGTCTCCTCATCGTGATCCCATGATTCTGCCTAAGCCCGTCACCGTTCAGCTGACGACAGAGAACGATTGCCGATCCCATGATTCTGCCTAAGCCCGTCACCGTTCGGCTGACGACGGAGAACGATTGCCCTACGATGCAGTAGTAACGATGCCGAGAGCGAGCCGGTGGATGAGTACCGACTACATATCTTAACGATCTGCAACAGTATACTGAAGCCAACAGCAACAACCAACTGCAAACGCTGGTAATGTACTTCCACCAAGAATATAATATACCTATAACCATGAATGGTCGAGGAATATGACTATTGTGTTTATGTGGTACCAGGTTATTTTAACATGTTCATCAAAAATGTATCCGAGTATAAAACTATGTAGGTAATAGCGAAAAAGTTACAGAAAATATATAATAGATTTTGATAGTAGCCGATATTGTTCTAATCTGATGGAATTTAAATAGGCAACATTTGTAGTGATTGACCGAGACTCGGTATGAGCATTGGCTGTGTTGTGCTTTGTTGATAACTCTTTCTAGTGTACTGATTAGCGTAATCGTCCTGCATATTTGAATTCCAAGAATGAAATGCTCTGACGAATCTTTTCATTATTAGTCGAATATGAAATGATGGTAGGTAGAATACGTTTCAGAGATTTCTTCATTAATTTTGTGTTGGCTGTGTATTCATTACATACATACCAATATTCCGATGTAGGAATGTGCCTTATCTCTGTTCCATAAGCTGTAGTTAAATTTTCGCCACAATTACCAAATTAATCAGTTCCTGCTATATAGTTTTATTAAATCGGATCCAAACTATAACGAAAGAAAAAAACATAAGAATATATTTTTAATGTTAAGTTCTTGAATGTGTTGCCCTGGAGATAAGACTACGGAAATGTATATTTATCTTCAACATATCTTTAAAATATACTCGTATTTTGAACTGGTTAATAATTGTTTATGGCACCAAAATTTATGTATCGAATTACAAATAATGCACTTTCTATGATTGTTTAGTGAGTAATTGTCATGTACCCAGATAATTTTCACCAGTTTACTTGCAATAGACATACTTATGATTTTGTCACTTTGATTTCTATTGGAAGAACAAAACCAAATAGCTTCCATTTGTCTCAAAGGCACCACATTTGAATGACATGTTGTAAAGATAACCTATGAGTTTTGTATAACTATTACTACAAGCGAACTTTTGTGTGTAGGTAGGTACAGAAATATTCTATATTATATCAAGCGGGTCTGTGTCTAGCTAGATGATATCGATAAAATGATAGTTTCGTTTAGTAACTATTTCCTTTTATTTTTTAAACATAACTAATCCTCCCGAGGCCTGGGGGTCATAAATGCTACGTCTAAATATATAGCTCAAGGTATTTTTATTAAAAAGTAGTTATTGAAAGAAAAAAATGAAATGTTTGTATATTACATAGGATTAAATTGACTTGTTAAAGAAAGTGACATCATTTTGCTTATGTCTGGCACTATTAGATGGCAGTGTATCCAATATTCTCAAGTAGTGGTATTTTGGTTGATAATTTCCTGTTATTTATATCGATAATAGCAGATAAAATAGTTAAAATGAAATGTGTAATAAATGTAGACATCTGTCTAATTAAATGGATCTGAAATAAGCTATTCAACTGAATTGATTCAATTTGAAAATAGTTCCATACTACATCACTGATTTTTTTCGAAAACATTCTCATAGTTTATTTATCCATTCTCGGAAATAATACAAATAAATTCAATA
Source organism: Euclidia mi (assembly GCA_944739405.2). NCBI lineage: Eukaryota > Metazoa > Arthropoda > Insecta > Lepidoptera > Erebidae > Euclidia > Euclidia mi. The sequence continues at coordinate 22,720,515 of OX123205.2, forward strand.
ACTTTATAAAATATGAGACGGTATTTATTTTTATCTGCTGTTATTCATGGAAATTATGTATTTTTATTATGAAGTGCCATGTGTTAAACTGTAAACCTATTTAGACCATATAGTAATAATCAATCTTTGGTTTAGCTCTCGGTAATGAACTATCTTATCAATTTAGTATCTATGGTATATACACTGCGATAGATTAGCTATTTAGAGATATTTTTATGCAAAGATATACATGTGTACATGTACTTTGTGTGGTTCAATTGTAGGAGACTATGGCAATAATGATTAAAATGGGATTTAATCATTCTAGGTGCTTGAAGAGTTTTGTGTATTTATTTTAAACAATACTTACATGTAAGCTTACTATTTTATACCAAACCGCTTACGAATCGCCAAATCCTCATTATAATGAAACTCAATGAACCAGATACCTAACGTTAAATACGTAAAAAAAAACGAATAAAAACGATGTCGGTGTACTGATTGTGTAAATGGAATTAAATGGCCACAATCACATGATACAATTGATAAACTGAAATTGATGAAATTAAATAAGATATTCTGGTAAATATTATAAGTATTTGTATAAGTACTTTGATGTTTATAAGTGTTGCGACCTAAATGAATAAATGTAGGTATGTACATACATTTGACTTATAGATATTTAAATATTAACCGACTGGTCTGAATTTAAACTTATTTTAACTAGTGTCTGGTTTGACTTTCTACACGACTATTTATTATACCGTTTGTTACCAAGAGTACTTTTACTGGCATTGGCGTCTAGTTTAACTTTAGGCAGTTCACTGACTATTGCTAACATAAATAAGCTATTAACTAAATTGGTTCATTTTTTTATTACTGGTGATTAAATACTTTTGTACTGTTTGTACCTGCAATACATTCAGGTCAATTCAGTTTATAGTATTCCATACTGTACATTTACAGGTGGTAGACTTACAATTAGGAAACAATTATTATGGAACACTATTAGGAGAGAGGAGCAGTTTAGTAATATACTATAATAGTCTATATATTATACCTAGGTGCATTTAATATATGATAGTTAAAAGATGTATTATAGTAACATGCTTTAATAGGGTCTGCTGCATTTATTATTCTAGATTGATAATAGTGTATTATTAATATAGATATCGATGATTTTGATAATGATTTTGATAATGATTTTGATAATGATTTTGATAATGATTTTGATAATGATTTTGATAAAGATTTTGATATGATTTTGATGTTGATGATATTGATAATCATTTTGATGTTGATGATATTGATCATATTGCCTACGAACTGCTGAAGTCTTTCGCCTTGTTCTAGCCTGGACTCATGTGCAGCAGGTGTGGGGCTAGATAGTCTCAAGGAGATTGACCGTAGTTACTTGTCTATTTAATGTGAAAAGAAAGGCAATGGCAATGAGTGAATTAGAATTAAAGTATTGTCCTAGTATTACACTACTGTTATCATACAAGTTGGTACCTGTATACCTGTAGATGAGTGGAATCAAATTTAATTATTTAACTCCGTTGTGAATTTAAATTATTTATTTTATTTCATTTATTTATCAGCCATAAGCAGAATTACCTATTTTAATTTTTTATTCTTAAAAACGTTACTTAATTTTTTATGATGCTTCGTAGTGGCTCCTTTTGTACTATATTAATTTTCTCAATTTGTGGATGGATAATGCAGCGGTGTAATATTGTAAAATTAAACTGTACCTCTATGTAACATGTGTATTGTGAATGTTTATGATCCCTTCATAGAATAGTAAATAAAATTTGTAACAATGGTATCAAAGCAGCTGATACATAACTTATTTCTAGACTCGCAAAATGAAACCGTAAGTACTGTAAATATGATTCCAGTTTATTTTTGTGTACATGTTTCGTACATAGTGATTGGTGTTGTGATACTACTCTTATAATTGAACTTACTTAGATGACGATGTAAGTCAGTATAGCCGTAGCGGACGTAACGGTACTATAGTTTTTAGATGGTTTTAATCAACATGGTAAGAATTAATTGTTACATAATACAGGGCGCCCGTCGGGCGATTGTTTAGTAAAGTGTTATTTATTCTACTTCGAGGACGAAGTAATTGTCAGTCTGGCCGTGAGAGATATGTTATGATGTTTGGGCTGTTGGCTGAAATTACTGATATCCAAGTATTTTGTACATAATATGTAAGAGCATAGTGGAAGTTAAATGACACTGACATGACGTTTGACAGTTAAACTGTCAAACGTGTAAATAAGGTGTACCTATATAAGTCGACAGGCTCGGCTAGTTCGTTCTATTCTCCTTCGACGACGGCTCAGGTACGATATGGTTCTGACTATTTAACTGCCACTGTCTTCCAATATTCTGTGTTGTTTGTTCTTTTGTTTCATCATCTAGGAAACAATGTAAAATAGTGTAATCATTATCTTATTGATATTGTGTGGTGGGTAGTTTGATCGTTTGTGAGATATTATAGATTGTAATATAGGATAGAATAATATACTGTGGATCAAGTTGTATCAATGAGATTCATTATATACCTGTGGTAAACATTTAGTTAATTGTGTTGATGCTAAATAATGCTTATTATGTTCTCTTGTAAGACAGACCTTTCTAGTAATATAAATCTACCCACAACATTGATATTTGATATAAATTGGCTGTACCACTGTTTGTTAATTATTGTTATATATAGTTATTGAAAAGAATGTCAAGAGTTTTATTGCCCGTTCTTTCGCTTGGTTCTATGTCTTTGCTTTGCGAACTGGGCTGTAAATGTAAATTTAGAATCACGACGTAATCTAAAGATATATCCTTGTGCCAAACTGAATAAATGAAAGTATGATTTGATAGTTGTCTCTTTTATTTATCAAAACTGTCTCTACGCTATAGGAAGCTCTTCTGATTCATACGCATAAACCCGCCATGTAAAATGTTCAAAATGGCGTAACACACATCAATAATTGACGTTTAGATCAATTTCAATCAATGGCGGTCGCGGTTTGAATGAATATCGCATCAGTCACCTGAATTGATGGCCATTGCTGACAGAGGACATTGGCCGCTCCCATAAAGGTTTACCCATGAATGATCAGAGGTCATGGGAGTATGACATATGACATGACAATAAGGTAACATCCTAGTATTTCTTTGTTTTTCGTGTGTGGCCAATTCTGGTGTCGGTGTTTTAAAGGTCGGAGACCAACGATGTGGCCTAACGATTCTTGACCTGGGATATGAACCGGCACCGATAGCTTAACGAGCTTTCCGAAACTCGGTAGCACGGAGCCTAGTGGAGATACCAACAGACTGCCACGCATAGGGTATCTAATACAATTCCTTAGCGCGTTCCACCCAATAGTTGAAGTTATGCGCGTATTAATTATCGCTTCCCTGTGTTTTGAAGATCTTTGACAGTCGTTATGGGACAGTCAGTACCCTTGATATTTTCAAGATGACTCTGGCCAAATCTAGTTTGACTAGAATGCGGACTCCGAGTTCCAAGGTAAAAAGTCTTGGATGCAACTGGGATAGTGCCAGTACTTTTAATAATATTATACGGAATAATGTGACCTAAATCCCCTTTCCAGTATTCTTAGGCCAAATAAGTGTTATCTTACTTTAAACCCAACTTGCCGCAAAACCAAGGTACATTTACTATTTAGAACAACATTACTTCCTTTAGAATGCGTTTAACAAAATTCTACGGTTCGAATGGCCATAAAATGTACTGGGGATCGGATTTTGAGTCTCGGTTGTGGATTATCGTTTTAGGCTGGCATCCAAATGCAAGTACTTACTTAAACAGTACCTAAAGCAATAATTAGTTTGGTCGCAGATTAAAGATAAAATTAAGAAAGGTTTTGGGAAGTTGTATAAAAGCAAGCCAAATAGGTCTTAATAATACCTTAAAGTAAATAATACCTATTTGGTCATCGGATATTGTTTGGAAAACTGGATATCGTTTTGTAAATAACTAGCGATTGAACCACAGCTTCGTCCGATAATCAACAACGCTATCGTTTTACATAGGGAATTTCCAAAACTTCACCCTCAATGCTTCTCGAGACTACCCAAGGCACATACATACTAAATTTATTTTTAAATTTGCGCCAAATAGTTACGGCTGTACAGATTTGCAGTGAGTAATGCAAAAATTGTACAGACTTTAATAAATAACTTGTACTCAAACGTTAACTTGATCCTAATTAAGTAGATAAGTATATTCATGAATGATTGACAATTATGAATTATTTATTATTCTTTTTGCATTACAAAATGCCAAAGAAAACTTTTATTCTCAACCTAGGATGAGTCACAGATTATTTAGTAGCGAGATATCCACTGTTCTATATGTGCAGTCAAGCACAAAACACCGGTCAACGATCTAGTAATTAAAACGGATAGTATCAAAATACATGCCAAAATACATCAAATTAGTCAAAATTCTTCCGTATTTCTCATTACTATAAACAATTATTTTAATTCTCGTAACGAGACATTAATTACAATAGTAAAAACCAAACATATGTTTGGTTTATTAAACCAGCAGAAACTTTATTTACATAATCACGGACTTTGTTTATGGTTCAGCCGTTTCTGAGATCTGTTGGTATAAACGTACGAATGTATTTAACTTACACGAATATAAAATTAAAAATATCGCAGGGCAATGCATGTTATATTATTATATTATAGTTAAATTCTGGGTTTATTAATAATTACTAAGCGGTGACGGCCCACCCGTACGTAACGGACTGCCGAGACAATGGTTTCGGGTTCGATTCCCAGGTACCCCGAGCGCACACCTCTGACTTTTCGAAGTTAAGTGTGTATTAAAAATGCTAATTATCGCTCGCCTAATGATGTGCCCGGTAGATGACAATATAGGCTCGCCTCCTAATATATTGGGACCGAAACATAACTGCGGAAGTGTGGGTGTGTCATACACCTCTGCCTATCCCTTCGGGGATAAAGGCGTCGTCGTGTGCAACAGTTAAGTATCGCTTGTTCCGTGCTTCGAAGAAAACGTAACCGTCAGTCACAGCTGTCATGAAGTCTTTAGTAGCCGTTTTGGGAAGTCAGTACCCTCGAATTCACCTGTTGATAGAGTTGCGGAGGTCAGACGGCAGTTACTCCGTGGAAAAGCTAATAGTCTGTTATCTGGATAAACTAGAAAGCGCACTAAGGGGAAGATCTTGGTTGCAACTAGGATAAAGCTAGACCGATAATGAGATTACCCATCTATAATTCAGACAGTAAAGAGCATACTTAACCACGCGGAACGGGGCATGTTTGCGATCGCTACTTTGCCACGGGTTTCTGAAGCAAACCCACAATCTCTTTAGTTTTATTGTAATATTTCAATTAACATGGTTTATTTAAGTAACATAGTACTTAATTAATTACACTTACCTCGGATACTACAACGAAGTCAATAATAAAGTTTTTAATCAACTCGTAGAGAAGCCGAGGTCAGAAGTTACTTTATATTTATTTTTTAGTATAACGAAGCATAAGCTCCTCGATATAGATATCGTTTATATACATAAAGAACACATACGCATGCACACGCGCGCACACACACAAACACAAACACACATATAAAACACACACACACACACACACACACACACACACACACACACACAAACACACACTTACACATTTACAGCCCATTACTTACATAATTTACGTAGTCTACATTTCAATAGCATCAAAGTGACAAGTGGAAACGCGGAGTCTCCTAATACAAGCAATTCCTTGCTTAAAAGTGGAAGCGCGGAGTCTCCTTATACAAGCAATTCCTTGCTTTAAAGGCGTGTGATCTAGGTTAGGCAAGAGAAGTTATAGATATATTTATGTATAATTATGTAATGCCCCTGCGTTTAGGTATGCGTTTTACCAGCCGAAGTCATGGGAAGACTCTTATTTACTTACTTCAAATAAGTATGGGTTCAAGTCAAGTTGCAAAGGTTTATAAGTATTCAGTTAATAAGAAAGCCATAAACCATTTAATTTTGCTATCGAAAGATAAATACTTCTAACATAAACGCTACTATTTTATTACTAACAAAACTATAACTTCTCTTGCCTAACCTAGATCACACGCTTCCATCTAACTGGCAATAAAACAAACGAACATATTCACAAAATTTGCACAAAACTTCATATAACAGGATACATGAATATGTTGCTTGCCCCTTGCCTCGGAGAGCACGTTAAGCCGACGGTCGAAGCTGTTATGAAGATCTTTGACAGTCGTTATAAGCCTTGGCATGTCGCTATCCCTTAACAGAGGGTAGATGGAAGTCACTCTGAGAAAAAGGTGATATTCTGGTAAATGGTAACCGTAGTAGTGAGGCAAAAATTTGTTAATGCTTTATGATGACACAATGTTTTACATAGAATATTGCATTAATGTAGCAAACCAACGACTAATTAAAATATTTCTACGTCCTTGATATCCAGTGATACAATTTAATAAGAAAGAATTTTAAACTTTTATGCATTTCAATGTCCTTGTACATAACTCACGGCTAGACCTTGCTTTGTGCAGACAATGTGGTGCCATAGAATTGTTCATATACTATCAAATTATTCACTAATCTGAGCTACTTTAATACAAAATATTGAAATATCTTCCGAATCCTTGACTGCACATAGAATGTAGTTTAAACGTTCATAAAGTCCTTCGCGAAATAGGTTTCAAGATTTAGGATCGACTTATAAAATTACCGAAGCGCAAACTCATCCTTTTGAACTAATACCATAGTTAATAAATGTAAAAGGTTCGTAAGAATGAATAAAATTAGAATAAATACAATAAATTCGCACACGCAGGACGAAAAGATTTAATTAAATTGGACACGTGTGCTAGATTACAGAATATTACGACTCTCAGAATACTGCAGATGCAATTGATGACTCGAATCTTAGTAAGTACCTACTAGCAACGCTATACAATGTTATTTGGAAATGAGCTTCGTAGCGGAATGTTAGAATATTTAGTGAAGTAAGCTATTTTAGAATTAATTCAATGATCCATTGACAATGTGATCATATCTATTAACGTATGTATTCATGAAATTATTATTAATAACCACATTAATTATACATGTATAATTAATGTTGTTCCAATAATCTTATAATGGGTGCCCAGCATTTTTTTAGACTGCCTGGTAATCGAACCTAGTAACTTCTAGATCACGTTCAATTATGATCATCTAACCGGGTCAGAGGATCTTGACTTTAATAAGAGTAAACGAGACAGTACATAATATTTATTTGAAAACAATATTAATTGTGCTAACAAAGTATATTATGGTACCTACTTCGCCCGCAGCTCCACCAGCGTGATGTAAGTATTCACTTAAGAGCAGGCATTCCGAATTTTATGCTATTTTGAAGCGATATTCTGAAACAGTCATAGATACTAGGAAAGTGAAACTTCAGCAAACAATTATTTAGTCCCTTGTCTGTCTTTGTTCAAGAACAGATACATGATTAGACGATATTCGCTCGATAACATTTTCATTTGAAAATCACACTACTTGCAAAGCATATTCAAAATATTTGAATAAAATATTCACTGTTCTTTCTGAAGTATACAATAAACATAAAAGAAACCTACGTTTTAGTGTAGTTCAAGACATTTTTTCTGTAGGACAAATATTACTATATTAATAAACAACACAAGATTTTCAACTTTTTCCATGCTTGAAGTGGTTAGACCCACTTTACGCCCGCACCCGATATTTAACGTTATTCCTGATGTCATAGCGTTTAGTTCAGCCGGGCGCGCTAGCTGGTCACTCGAGCTACGCGCTCCGTCCGACGTGGACGTGTATCGCGTTCGCGCGCAACTATAGGTATTTTTATTACGATTTATTTCGTAAAATAAGAAATAAAACATAAAAAATAAAATGGGTAACAAGGTAAATGAGAGATCTTATGTTAAAAAATAAAAAGAAAGTTGACTTATTGAAGAATAATGCTAGAATCATGAGATATGCAAAGGTTTGTTATCGAATTTAATTTACCTAATATTTTGATAAAGTATTAGAACTGGGAACTATGGAGTCGATTTCATCTATGCAAAATTATAAAATAAGCTTTATATTATTATGTTACTATCAACATGATTATATTTTCGTGTCACGTTCGTTTTATTTATCCCTAATAGATTTACAGATTTTTATTTTAGTATTAGATTTTCACAAATTCCTATCATGTAATATTTTAAAAATATTTTTTTCTACGAAATTTCGATACCTTGTAGGTATCGAAATTTCGCCCGGTTTCCACGGTTACCGGCCACACTTGCTCGTCACCGCCGCACCGCCACCGTGATCGCCAATTTTCTTTATTTAAACACTAGTTGAGCCCGCGGTTACACCCGCGTTATTTAAGGCTACTGTTCCGCTCCCGTGGCTCATAGCGTGATGTTGCATAGCCTTTAGCGTTCCTCGATAAATGGGCTATCCAACACTGAAAAGCACTCGCTTTTTCTAATCGGACTAGTAGTTCCTGAGATTAGCGCGTTCAAGCAAACAAACAAACTCTTCAGCTTTATATATTAGTATTATCCGATACTCGCGACTTCATTCGTGTGGAATATAAATCTATAGTAATCTAAACATATAAACAAAATTCAAGTGTATCTCTGTGATTTCAAAATAACTAAGTCTTTTTAGGGTTCCGTACCTCAACGGTAAAAACGGGATCCTATTACTAAGCCGCCGCTGTCTGTCTGTCTGTCTGTCTGTCACCAGGCTGTATCTCATAAACCGTGATAGCTAGAAAGCTGAAATTTTCACAAATTATGTATTTCCGATGGCGCTATAACAACAAATTGTAAAAATAAAAAACATTAAAATATTAAGGGGGGTCCTATACATTAAACGTGGTTTTTTCGTATTTTTTGCTCAATATTACTAACGGTAACAGGTAGACGCTTAAAATTTTCACAGAATATTTCGTTGAATATTACCTTTCAAAATAAATTATTAAATAAAAAAAAAATATTAAAGAGGGCGCCCATACACCAAACGTAATTTTTAAGCAATTTGTTACTTGATCTTAATAAACAGGTAGAAACCTAAAAAATATTTAAGTATGCATACAACATACGTGATTTCCTTTCATAGATGATGGTACGGAACCCTTCGTGCGCGAGTCCGACTCGCACTTGCCCATTTTTTTAATTATATTATACATATAAGACCATATTACTCGATTCAAAGTTTTTCTTTTTAAAGTTGTCTGTCTTGCTGTTTTTTCGGGGTAATCCTTGAAAAGGCTAAACAGATTTGAATGGAACTTTCAGTGAAAGATATAGAACTTAGTAGGGTAACATATTAGATGTAATTTGAAGGCCGGTTGGTATGTAGGTTTATATGTTTTTATCATTATAATACCTATGTTTATATGTCGTATGTAATATATCATATATGTTATATTAAATGTCATATGACGTATGTCATACGTTATATATGTTATAAGTTATATGTTACATTTTATATGTTATGTTATATTATATGCTATATGTTATATGTTATGTGTTATGTGTTATGTTGTTATATGTTATATTTATGTGTTATGTGTTATGTGCTATATGTTATATGTTATATGTTATATGTTATATGTTGTATGTTGTATGTTGTATGTTGTATGTTATTTGTTATATGTTATATGATATATGATATACAGGATGTCACAAGACCCATCTCCAAGCCTATGTCTACTCGTTTTGCACATCATGCCAAGTCATACTACGCGAAAATAATACATTGGAAACGAAATATATTTTTGGCTTAAAAAAATAGACACTCGTACGAGTTTATTAATATAGATTTAACACTGCGATGGTAGCGCATGGTAAATCATTCTCAAGTCCCCTTAAACACACACAAAAAATTTCATCAAAATCGGTCCAGTCGTTAAGGAGGAGTTTAGTGACGTACACACGTACTCAAGAAATATACATATAAAGATGTTTACATGTATGTCTCTTTGTCTTACGAAAATTAAAATCATAATTATATTGGTCAATCATTCATTACGAACATTTTTTTTACTTTATTTATTTGGAAGAGCGAGCTCGAAATACCTACATCGCCGTATTTTTTTTACTTTTTCCTCAGGAACCCGTAAAGGTAATAAACTGAAATGTATACCAAATACTCAGTTCTTCTGTCCCTTGGACAATAGACTAAAAATCTGTTCTAAGTCTATGCACTAAAAAGATACAGCCGTTTATGCCGCAAATTTTCGACGATTGGTCGTAAGTATTAGGATACCAGTTTTACGATTTGTGACTTTATTACTAGGTATCATGGTTGTAATTAGGTTGAACTTAAAACTGTTTTAAAACATTCGTCTCCGTTTGGTAGGAATCAAATGTAGATGTATAAGCGTGTACATCCGTACATCATCCGTACATCATGTACATCCGTGAACATGGCGCTTGCAACAGTGCCGACATATCGGTTACTTCATATAAAGGTACGTGATATATACATATCCTGAAAGACAATTTAAAATAAACACCCTAATTAATCTTAAAAAGGCGTGATTTTCATAGCCGTCGCCTATGACACCTTCGGAACGACGTCAAAGCCGCACCCCAAGAAAAAATGCAATCCGTTTTATAATCGTTGATTATTGTAATATAATAAGTGAGTTACATTGTAATATTAACACTTTCACTGCCAAGTCATTATACTATAAGTCAATACATATGCCCAGTAATTTGTGGGAGTAATACATAACGACTCGGATCCGAGTCCATCGGCACGACGACGTCGTAACTGGACCGCTATGCTCATGGTCCCGTATCCGAGTTCACAAGCGCGAGCGCAGGGCTGTCCAAAATGACTCGTGTTATTTTTTTATTTTTGTTCTAGTGAAATAAATGGCAAGTGATTAATGTTTTTATTTACAAAAGTATATTTTAAAATCAAATACTTTCGTCTTCATTTACTCCTAGTTTTTGGGTAACAAAGCTTGTCGGTATTGATTGAGATCGTTCGCCGAACATCTGTTTCCTCGACAATTATAACGATGTTCTTGATTTCATTGAAAATATCGGAGAAGGATTTACAACGTTTAGATAAAATAGAAATCATAGAACAAAGCTTGTCGGTATTTATTGAGATCGTTCGCCGACCATCTGTTGCCTCGATAATTTTTAACGATGTTCTTGTTTTCATTGAAAATATCGGAGAAGGATTTACAACGTTTAGATAAAATAGAAATCATAGAACTTGTCGGTATTTATTGTCTTTGTTAGGTGACAATTTTTAGACCCAATCTAAACATTTCGATATCTATGATTAGTTGCCGCAATAACAAAGGCGCCGAAGTGCTTTGTTTTCATTTAAAAGTCGTGAGAAAAATTTAAAACTTCAAAATATTTTGTCGGCGTCGGCGTCCTTTGTTATGTACTTAAAAAATGAAGCGCACGTGTCCTTTTGTTTCTAGTAACTTTGTTTTACACAGGTAAATATGGTTTATGACTTCTGGGTCATACCATGATCATTTTGTCTGCTGATTTGCGTGCAAAATTATTTAGCTCATTCGATATTTGTTTGCGCTTCTGGCCAGACCTATATCGGATATCTACTCCCTTCTGAGACCAAGACAAATGTTCATGCACAAGTAGTAAGTAATTAATAAAAAAATCTTTGTGACTCTCTCTCAGTTGTCTATAATACTAGCAAGATGTTAATACCTGTTTACAAAACTATTGTCTGAAGTACCTAATATTATTGATTAAGTATACTATGCCAAGCTGGAGTATCAGCCTATAAGTATATAGTTCACAAATTTCTTATATCTGAGACTGCTGCCTTGGAGATCACAATGAACTTACATTCCTTCTTTCACTGTACATCGAGAGGTTATGTTAGTGATAATCACGGATTACATTAATTAATTTACGATTCTGTGGTGATAATGTGTATTCAGCGTTTTGTTTCAATGCTAGTTGAAGAGGTTAGTTATTATTACTGCTCATTCACACTTTTGTTGAACATTTTACATTACCTACTATGAACGAACGCCACAAATAGCCACACACGTAAGTAATGCATGCAACACAAGTTAGTGAACAATGCAAACAAGCATTCTGTGTTCCCACATGTAATATTTTTGGTATTATTATTTTTGTATGTACCTAGTAATTTCAAATATATTCTAAAATCATAAATACAGGATGCAATTATTTAAAAAAGATATGAATTTAAGTATGTATGAATGTAAGTACCTACCTCATAAAATGCAAATCTAATACGAACACTCAAATAATCATGATATTATTATACTATTTTTCGCTGATCGTAACTAAGTTTTATGCATGTAGGTTATGAATCTACATAATTATATTTTATCGACGCAAAACAACATCAAATAATTCAAATGTTTAATGATGAACGTTCAAGTGAAATATTTGTGCGTAGGTACCTATTTACGTGTGTACGATGTGTAGATATGGCACTTGTTCAATAATTGTTCTCATCATTATGATTATTATTTCTGAATTAAGCAACACTTATAATCATAAACTTCGCTTATAGGTAAATTATTTCGGAAGATTAGGTACGAATGATATAAGAACTGGTAAAAAAGTTGGCCGCATGGTTTGGATTTGACAACCCTAAGTTAACAATGACGCGTATCTCTATTGTTCGACTTGCACCCGGATCCGAGTCCTTGGCATTGTTAGAAGTCGGCCATAACTACTTATAGACACGACTCGGATCCGAGTTCTGGGCATGGGAATATATGAATTGTTGAACTCGGATCCGAGTTGTGGGCACTGAACGTGTGTAACGTCCCCGTTGTAATTAGATATTATTAAACTATAAATAAGAACTTATCTTTTTTATGTCATAATATGCACGCATGGCATAGTGATTTCAGAGGTCTTCTTGGCACTTGGCATTACGCCGTGGTCGTAGGTTCAATTCCCACCTGAGACAACACTGTGTGATCCACATATTTGTTATTTCGTGTCCGTTGATGTATAAAAGTAGTATAAAAAGAAACATATCATTAATATAAATAAAATAAATTAGTAATAAGACATTGTGAAACAAGATTTCACAGCCTATGGCTTTGACTACAACTACAACATGTCGCATAAATCAATTGAATTATTCATAGTTCTGCCTTTTATGGCATATTTTAGTCAATTTATTATCATATCATAAATAACTATTCATAATACAAAAAAATATTAAATAGATAAAGTCGTCTCTACTCCAATCCAAGCCCGCGTAGCGAGACATTCATTCACCTCGCGCAGCGGCGAGCTGCGGGGTGAGGTGGCGGCCCGGGGCCGCTAGCGGGGAGAAAAGGCGGAGCTTACGCAAAATACATTTCGGAATGCCTGGTCTTAAATCCTTCCCATGAATCACACTATACATATCTCTATTCATGAATACCTACCTTATAAAAAAACATCATCATCATACCAGATTTCGCTTTGGAACCTGGGATCCTCTACCATACAAAAAACCGTTCAGTAATCTTTGAGTTTACCGCATTCATACAGACAGACAGGATGAACATAAAATTTAACTATATTTTTGAAGACACCGTCGTCTAAATTGAACTAAACTTTACTCCATTTTTCCGTGATCAAGGCAATAACTCTTATTTTCTTGTTCCTGTGAAGCAATAGGAATATCTGACTATAATGAAAAATGTTGTTTTAGATTGTTTCATTTAAATGTAAATCTAATACAAGAAAATACTATGTTATTTTAACCCAAAATGTCGTTGAATATTTTCTTCATTCCACAACGTCATAACAAAAGATATTAAAACTGCGGTTAGCTGAGTAGCAAAATTAATATTCTAGCTGGCATAGCATGATTATAATAAGGAATATCTAGGCATATCAATAAGAAACATAACATATGAGTTATTTATGATTGCGTGCCCAGTATGATAGCTTATTATGATATGACGAGTGCGTTTACTTATGATCTGAGAGGGTACTACGGGTTTCTATGTACTATTGTAGTAATTTTTTTTTACTGTAACATGCCCAAATCAGGGAAAGTCATCTTCATCATTAGCCCTGAATAAAAACTGTCACAAGGCTGGTCATAAGAGTCTTAAGGGCAAATTGCTGGCCAAGTGCGGGTTTGCAGACTTCACACGTCTTTCGAGAAGATTATGATGAACTCTCAGACGCAGGTTTTGTCACTATTTTTCTTTTAATACCCACGCTCATGGAGCCATGAGTAGAATGATTTATGATATATGCAAAACAATTTGACCTGACCAACATTATATATCATTGCAGAGCCTAAATGACTGAAGCTAGAAACATGAAATGTCGACATAGGCAATTGAAACGTTTACTATAGTGATCCGTAGTAGTATTATTCACTGTGACTTGTGTTGGTTATGAATTATTTATTTTATTTTACGATTATGTTCTTTTGAAGTTAGTACGGATGTCCTCGGTCGACTTGATGCATTAACTAGAGACTCACCATTGCATTAACTAGTGCATGTATGACATCATGACAGACGCTCGCTTCTATGGCGCGTAGTGTTGTGGTTTAGTAGCTTAGATGGTACAATTTGGGTCCCAATTTCTGTAAATTTTTGCATTTTAGTAGATAAATGAGCGATCGCGGGTCGAATCTGGATTAGGCTAGCACAAAATAGTGGGAAATGGTAAAGGCAAAGAGAGTTGATCATAACCCTAACCGTGGCTTGGACACCCGCGGTGAAGATAAGAGAGATCCCGGGAGTGGACGCTCCATGCGGGCTTGGAGAGGGCCTACGCAGGATGCGTCCAAAGGTACGGGTGCGGAGGACAGTTCTGCCTGTCCCTCGCAGTCGGGTGCGGTCGGTATTATGGCTTTGCACTCCAGCCGTCGAGTCCCACATACCCCCCGCTTTACATCTTGCGGGGATACGCGTAAATGCACTTACACAGAGAGAAAAATAAAGTCACATCTCTTATAAGATTATCTAGTTAGCAACAATGCACTAACACCTGACTGATTTTATGTCCGCTTTTTTTCAAAGGGCTAACGGCCTGGCCACGGACAATTCGCTGCAGCGAAAATTTGCGCGACGCGACCGGCGACGCGACTTGCGACTGAATCAAATGTATAGAAATGCTCTTAACATGCCACGCACAGCGGCGACCGGCGACGCGACTGGCGAATTGCACCGAGCGGTGCTGCGGCGAGTCGCGCGACCGGTCGCGCGACCAAAACAAATGTATGAATTAGTACGGCGCACGCCACCGACGAGCGGTAGTCGCGGCGACTAGTGTCGGAGCTGAGTCAGTATAAAATATTTTAGTTTATTTCTCCGCGAGCATGATATTATTCTTAGAATTTTTAGTTAGGCTAGCTATTTGGAACATCTCGATGTTATCTATATCTACATAAATGTATACAGTATAAATAAATTTGAAGTGTCTGTCTGTGATTTCAAAATACCTAAGTAAGTTTTTAGAAGTGCATATACCTAGTTAGTTAGATCACACTTACCTATATAACCTTTTCCGTATTTTAACTCAAAAGTCGAGTTACAATACCTACATACAAGCGTCGGCTCAGTACGCATTCAGTACCTACAGAATGTATACCGAAGCGCCTTGAGTTTGTTATGCAGTAGGTTAGGTGGGTACCGAGCCTGAAGCTCGTAGGTATAAATCGCGTTCCGATCGTTTGTATAAAGATAAAATACTGAACCTATAGTAAGTTATAATCCGCCAACTAGTTGGATGTTGAGAGACGCTTGTTCAATCAACGTTCGGCCTAATCATTCAATTAAATGTCGTCATTCAATGAACGCGCTAGTCATTCCAGCAAATAACAGAATCAACCATATGACTGCGACATATACATACATAGCTATTTAACTTAAATATTACTGTTCTGTGATAGAATTTTTTTTCAAGTTTCATAGAGAGGCTTTCTACAACTATATATTTTGTGGATTTACCTCCCCCATACTTTTCCTAGCGACGTGTAGCTTGCCCCGCCTGTCGTCAACACTCTAGGGGTAACAATTACGGGCAAAGGGGACGCATTACCCACAATTAGTGCCGGGTGAATTATCGATTTTCGGGGGATGGGCCTCGTTAGCCTTGGATGGCAACCCGTCTAGGAGAAGGAAAACTCCGAAATTAAACCACTCTCTTTGGGGGGATGGGCCTCGTCAGCTTTGGATGGCAACCCGTCTAGGAGAAGGAAAACTCCGAAATAAAAGCAACATTCAGGGAGCATACCCGAAAACAAACCCCAATCCAAGGTGTCAACCGACCCGTGCCGAGGGATTCATGGCCAGAGGGCAAGCTGGTCGCTAACGGAGGGTGCATGTGTTGGTGGTCACAGGGCACAGCTAGTATTCCATCTTACCCCCGTACAGGGCTCTGCGGGGATGGACATTCTAAATCCCTATTTTACTCGTGGGAACGCTATGAGAACTGAAAATAATATTTCTCCAGACGGCGGCGACGCGGTTCGCAACCCATCACGTCTCGTTTCCTGCGAGGGCGAAAAGCGGCCTACGGAAAGCCGGTTTGCAACATTAAATGTTGGAGGAGGAATGGATGGTAAATTGAATGAAGTATGCCAGATGATGGATGATAGAAAGATTGATGTTCTATGTGTGAATGAGACAAAAAGGAAAGGTTGTGGCCCCACCAAGCATGACAGCTACACGGCTTATTGGTCTGGGGTAGACAGTACCACCAGAGCCTGCAAGGGAGTTGGTTTAATACTGTCTGCGCGAATGAATGAGTGCGTTAAGGAATATGAATGTGTAAATGCTAGACTATTGTGGATGAGAATGAAAGTAGGACTTACTCGTCTTTTTATCGTAGGGGTTTACACCCCGGTCAATATAGTAGCGGGTATGTCACAGCAAGAACAAGACGAAAGGCAGGAATTTTGGGAGAACTTAAGAGCAATTTTGAGGAACTGCAAGGATAATGAAAGATTGATCTTGTTAGGGGATTTCAATGGATGGGTGGGAGTAAAGCGAGATGGATTTGAAAGGGTGTTAGGTGCATTTGGTGATGAGAGTGTGAACGAAAATGGAAAAGCACTGCTTGAGATTTGTTTGGAGTGGAGCCTTTGTGTGACAAACACCATGTTTGATCATAAAAGGATACATATGTATACGCGAGAGGCGAAAAATGTTAGAAGAAGTATGATTGATTTTGTGATAGTAGATGAACGATTGAGAAAGAATGTGTTGGATACAAGAGTATATCGAGGGATCGGCATCCACACAGACACCACTTCTTGGTGTTGAGCCGGATAAGTGGACTCTTTAAAGGATGGCGACACCGAGAACATTATGAAAATAGGGTCCTAGAAAGAATAAAAGTAGAAAATCTGCAAGAAAAACATGTGAAAGATGAGTATAAGCGAAGATTGATAGAAAGATTTGATAGGTTCGATGGCATAAATGATATGGAAGAATTATGGCAATCTTTTAAAGAAGAGATAGTATGTGTAGCGTCTGAAGTATGTGGTGTGATCAAGAGACGGAAAATACGAAAGGTTAAGAATACATGGTGGGACAAGGATGTACAATCAGCAGTGTCAGAGAAGGAGAAAGCTTGGTTAGATTGGTTGGCTGCCAGAGCAAATGAAAGAATGCGAAAGGCAACGAGTGATGACATAGATGAAGCAAGAAAGGAGTTTGTTAGGTCAAAAATAATTGTGAAAGAAATTGTTAAAAGGAAAAAAGAGGAAAAGAAAGATGAGTTTGATAGCAGACTATCTGAAGATTTCCGGAGAAACATAAAGTTTTTCTGGAAATCCGTTCGTGCAGTTCGAGGAAGAACTCAATCCTCAGAATACACGTCAATCAGAGACAAGAATGGAAAGATAGTGAATGGTGAATCATGCGTGCTGAAGAGATGGAAGGAGTATTTTGAAGGTCTATTTGAAAGAACGGCGATAGAGACATCGATCGACGAAATGAATGGTAATAATAGCAAAGATGAAAGCGATATTGGTGTGGATGAGATTGTGAAGGTGATTGGGAAGTATGAAATTAGGTAAGGCTGCAGGATATGATAGGATTACAGTTGAAATGCTGAAGGCTGGACAGGGCATCATAGTTGGTCAGCTGCAGCGCTTATTTAACTTGTGCTGGAGCACCGGCCGAGTACCTGATGACTGGATGGTGGTTGTGCCTCTTTATAAGGGAAAAGGCTCGCAACAAGTCTTCCTGTTATGGAAGTAACCGACAAGAAAATATGGGATGTACAAGCAGGATTCCGAAAGGGTATGGGGTGCACGGATCAAATCTTTTCCTTGCGGTGCGTAGCCGAAAAATTCTTGGCCAAAGGTCAAAAGGTCTATTGCGCATTCGTGGATTTGGAAAAGGCTTACGATAAAGTGGTGAGGAATGAAATGTGGTCGGTACTGTCGATGTATGGGGTGAACAACAGCCTCATACGAGCTCTGAAATCCCTTTATGAAGATTCTAGAGCTTGTGTGAGGATAAATGGGTCGTACACGGATTGGCATTGAAACAGGTGTTAGACAGGGATGTGAAGCGTCGCCGTGGCTGTACAACCTCTTCATGGACAGTTGTTTGCAAGATTTGAAAAATAGTGACTGTGGATTAAGGATGAATGAGTTACTTGTCAAATGCCTCCTTTATGCTGATGATCAGGTTATAATTGCGTCTTCAGCGGAGGAGTTGCAGGAGATGGTAACAATCATGCATGGTGCGTTAGAGAGGAAAGGAATGAAAGTAAATGTAAGTAAAACGAAAGTTATGGTTTTTGAAAAGGAGGAATGCGTTACGGCTTGTAATGTTATGATCGATGGACAGCGAGTGGAGCAAGTGAATGAGTTTGTATATTTAGGTACGCTGTTTACAAGAGATGGTAAGAATGTAGAAGATATTGAAAGAAGAGTTAATGCAGGTAATAGAGTGAAGGGAGCTCTGAAGGCGTTTATGAATAGCCAAAACGTGTCCAAAAAGGCACGTTTGGCTGTCCATAGAGGGGTGTTAGTACCTACTCTTATGTATGGTAGTGATAGTTGAGTATGGCAGAAGAGTCATGAAAGTAGAATAAATGCTGTAGAAATGAGAGCACTGCGAAGTATGTGTGGTGTTTCTTTGACTGACAGAGTAAAGAATTGTGTGATAAGAGAGTGTTGTGGGGTAAAAGAAGATGTAGTGACAAGCATCGAGAAAGGTATGCTAAGATGGTTTGGACACGTGGAGAGGATGGATGACGAAAGACTGACCAAGCAGATATTTAAGGCAAGTGTGGAAGGGACAGGACGAAGGGGAAGACCTAGGCGGACGTTCTCTGACCAGATTTGAGACATCCTAAAAACAGGACAGGTTAGAAGCACCCTGAACAGAAGAGCATGCATGAGGAATCTGATGGGAGTGAATGAAGCAAGAGAGATATGTCAAGATCGTTGCAAATGGCGCTCCGTAGTCTCTGCCTACCCCTCCGGGAAACAAGCGTGAGTCTATGTGAATTATTGATGCCCCTACATTTATGTTCAAGTAATTTTATCTCGGAGATGTGATCAAAACACATCTCCGAGATAAAATTCTCCGAGAAAAAAAGGCAGCGATAGCCGAGTGGATATACCAACAGACTGCCATGCAGAGGGTATCAGCTTCGAATCCACGGCGCGAACCAATGACTTTTCGGAGTTATGTGCGTATTGAATTGTTAATTATCGCTTGTCCCGTGCCTCGGAGAGCACGTTAAGCCGTCGGTCCCGGTTGTCATGAAGATCTTTGACAGTCGTTACAGGGCGTCAGTACCTTCTAAATAAACTGACATTAGTCTAAACCATGGAATATGGCTATCCCTTCGGGTTGCGGAGGTCAGACAGGCAGTCGCTCCGTGGAAAAGCTAATATTCAGCCAAATCCGGTTAGACTAGAAAGCGGACCCCAGACTGAAACTGGGATAACGCTAAGAGAAAGAAGAGATGTGATCAAAACAATAGGGGAGGTACTTAAGTAATTAATGATGTTATTTGCGAAGGTGTAACGTATGACGGGTACGTACCGAGTGTACGTCATAATACCGTCCATACGCTCGGCCAATCAGAGAAGGCCATCGCCCGCGCTCGTGAGTTTTGTCCATATTTGGTTATGCGCCGACACGAACTCTGATGGAGGGCCCAGTATATATAGGGGCCGACAGAGAGACCGGCACCGCTAATTATTGTTACCGTGCCTAACTACGTGCTACTACTACTACTTCATACGTGTATCCTGGTCCCAGCTGTGAGTAAGTTACTACATTTACTGCGTTAGCGTACTGCATCTCTCTGCCTGCTAGCTGAGGCCGGCTGACGCCGCCTGCCTGACTCTATTGGTTGTGGCTTTCCTAATGCTGCTTCCCTTCAGGTTCCAGGTCTACCTTGGAAGCTCCGGGCTACACTACCTAGACCGCTACACTTCCTGCATCGCCTTCGACGTCACCTCTGCCGAAGATTCTGGCCCTGCCCTGCTCATCGCACTCAGACCGCCGGCGCCTGCCAGCTGAGCCAACGGCCTGCGAGGATCTGCCCGCTACGCGCAGCCCTTCGAGCAACCTGCCTACACACCACCGGAGGGAACAGCGTGGGAGACTGCAGCCCTTAGTGTTCAGGCCAGTGTCGTGTTGTTGGTCGGTCATACTCGTGGCAAGGGAAGTGAGACAATACTCGGCAATAAACGCACCTAGAACCTCTACTGCGTTTTAATACCAGAACCCGTTACAAAGGTTACATTGAAATAAACATATAGTTTAATGTTAAGGATACAGGGTTATTTAAATGTCGTAGTTTTGATTAGAGAAAGAAAAATCAGTAGCATACTAAATACGACAAGAATGAATACTACTTTTTTATATTTTATTATAGACTCACGCCTGTATTATCGATTGTATACTTTGGCGATTATCGCAAGAGAAACCCGCAAAAAAACATTGTTCAATGATACGTGTATCTCCAAAAGTGGTAGAGTTGTAAAATTACACCAAAATTTCGCCATGTTTTTAAAGTGTAGATCCCTCGTTATAGGGCGCCAGCCTATTGCCGTTACTGGGAACATTGTCAGACTCCGTGCTGCTACTGAGACAGAGGCAAAACTCACTCAGTTCCTAGCGCTTTTTCCCGATCCGACAATCGAACCTGAGACCGCCCGATCTAGACACATACGCTACTCACTGGGCCACGGAAGCAGTCAATAAACCTTCCTATCAAATATTATGCAATCCCTCTTGGATTACGAAGTGTTATGCTTAGTTAATAATACAAGGCAGTATTTGAACCTATAATATTCGCAAGCCGTCCGTATAATCAGCTTATAACGCCTTGGCATTTACTACCTTCGTATGCTTTTAAATGTAATACAGTTCAGTAGTTGAAAATATTACTAAGCCGCTTAGGCATACAATAAAGGTAGGTAATTCACGCAAAGCATTGCAATGTCTAGATTATTTCGATATAAATATAACTACATTACCGTCCTTTAGTTATCTCTCATCATATCAGCCAAACGACGTCCACTGCTGGACATAGGCCTCCCCCAAGGTTCTCCACACAGACCGGTCTTGAGCCGCCCGCATCCAAACGCCTCCCGCGATCTTGACGAGGTCGTCGGTCCACCTTGCGGGGGGCCTACCTCTGCTGCGTCGTCCGGTACGTGGCCGCCACTCCAGAACCTTTCTGTCCCAACGGCCATCAGTTCTTCGAGCTATGTGCCCTGCCCACTGCCACTTCAGCTTGGCTATCCGGAGAGCTATGTCAGCGACTTTGGTTCTACTGCGGATCTCCTCATTTCTGATTCGATCTCGCAGGGAAACTCCAAGCATAGCTCTCTCCATCGCCCTCTGAGTGACCTTGAGCCTTCTGATAAGGCCCATTGTGAGCAACCACGTCTCTGATCCGTAAGTCATCACTGGCAACACACACTGGTCAAAGACTTTCGTCTTGAGACACTGCGGGATATCGGACGAGAAGATTTGTTGTAGCTTCCCGAACGCTGCCCAACCGAGTTGGATTCGACGATTGACCTCCTTCTCGAAGTTGGACCTACCTAATTGGACTACTTGTCCCAGGTAGGTATACTTGTCGACAACTTCGAGCGTAGAGTTCCCAACCTGAATAGGAGCAGGTACAACATGGACGTTCGACATGATTTTCGTCTTGTCCATGTTCATCTTAAGACCTACTTGTTGGGAGACTCTACAGAGGCCATCGAGCATTGTGCCTAGGTCTTCCATGGTCTCAGCCATGACTACGATATCGTCTGCGAATCGAAGGTGAGTGATGTACTCGCCGTTGATGTTGATGCCGAGTCCATTCCAGTCCAGAAGCTTGAAAACATCCTCCAGCGCAGTGGTAAACAGTTTCGGGGATATGACATCCCCCTGTCTCACCCCTCGCTGGAGTTGAATAGGTTTCGAACTCTGGTCCTGGAGGCTGACATAGTGGCGTTTTCATACAAACACTTCAGCACTTCGATATATCGGTAGTCAATCCGGCACCGTTGGAGAGACTGTAGCACCGCCCAGATTTCGATCGAATCGAAGGTTTTCTCATAGTCCACAAACGCCAAGCATAGATAGGGACTGGTTATACTCCTCGGACTTCTGTATAACCTGCCGCAGCGTATGTATGTGGTCTATGGTACTATAGCCTTTACGGAAACCGGCTTGTTCGGGAGGCTGGAAATCGTCTAGCTTGCTCTCGAGACGATTCGTGATGACCCTCGAAAACAGCTTGTACACGTGGCTCAGAAGTGTGATGGGTCTGTAGTTCTTTAAGAGGGTTTTGTCCCCTTTCTTAAAGAAAAGCACCACCACACCTCTGTGCCACGCCTGTGGCGTTTTACCCTCGAGAATGACGGAATTAAATAGCTTCCGGAGGGCTTCTCTAGCGGGTGCACCGCCAGCCTTCAGAAGCTCGCTCGTAATTCCGTCATCACCCGGCGCCTTGTTGTTTTTGAGCTTTTTGAGAGCCACACTAATCTCGTGCATGCTGACGTCCGGGATATCTTCGGTATAGTGTCGGGTCAATCCAGCTCTAGAGTCTGACGCTGGAGTGCTTGCGGGTTGTTGCGTTGTCGTGTATAGCTGTCCATAGAACCTTTCGATCTCCTCCAAGAGCTCAGGCTTGGACGATACGATTCTGCCATCTTCCGTCTTCAGCTTTGTCAGCTGACTCTGCCCAACAGACAGATCCCTCTGGAACACTTTGGAACCCTTATTCTGCTCGATCGCCTCACGAACACATTTTGTGTTGTATTGGCGGAGATCGCGAGTCAGAGACTTAGAGATCTGTCTGTTGAGGTGCCGATATTTCGGCATGTCGTCGGAGGATAGCAGAACCATCTTGCGCCTAGTTATCTCTATGTATAATTAATAAAACTATCGCCTTGAAGCCCGGGCTTCGCTATCTAGCCTAACTAGATATGGCAGGACCTTAGCTTTCACACAGCTCAGCAGGAACATGATAATGTTATCCATACAGTATTTTAACTTCATACATACTCGGCCTCCGTAATTAGAGCATACCCGAGGCCCCCACTGCATAGACAACATTACCGTGACAAGCAAAGTCAGTAGAATAGTTCTGTCAAATCTCGATTGACTAGTAAATGCGGTTTCCCTCGGTGGGCGATTTTGCAGACAGACGCGCGCGGCACCTTTGAAGTAACCAGACTCGCGGTGTAACACTACGCGTCCGTCAGCATAACCACGCACCTAAAGAAGCGGGCATTAGCGGACCTCTGGCTCAAAGTCTTAAGTTTTAGATACAACCGCTATAGTGCCATGATAATGATGATGATCACAATTTGCACATGTGTTTGTGTTTTTGAATTTGTATTTCTTTTGTCGCATAAGTACCAACACTGACAAAGAATCGCCAAAGAATGTCTATTGGGCATTATACCAGATTTCGTAGTGTTACTGAAAAATCTCGTATATAAAAGGCTCATAAAAGTTTTCCTATACTGAAAATCGAAGTTAAAACTTACTCATATGGACTAACGTATGACTATAAGCTCAACGGCACGAAATGTTTTACACATGTAGTTTAACCAGTGCTGTTCAAAGTGTAGATCCCAGCTACCCAGGGGGTCGCTTAGTATGATTAAAAATACCGACCAAGTACATGTCAAGCCACGCACAATGTAGGGTTCCATAGTGGTCCAAGACTTGTATACAATATTCATTTTACGGCTTGCAAATTTGAGTTTAATTTCGATTTCGCGTAAAGCTGAAGACCGACAGATGGACGGACATGGCGAAACTATAAGAGTTCCCTGTAGTTTATTGCGAAACCGTAAAAATACCACATGCCCTTATGAATGGCCGCGATGTATTTCTGCCTAGACACACTTATCTGGCCTGTGCCCGGGACCAACCTTCGTCAGGGTTTAAAAAAATACCGGGATTCTTTTATTTGAGACGGGATATGGCGGCTAAGAACAGGAGTAATCATGTCCACGCATCGGACACAGCCCGTTTATAACGATTGTTTTTTATAACGATACGCCTGTATCCACGTAGGCAGAGGTGTAATATTACACCCACATTTCTCCTCATGTCTTTTAGGTCTCACGTAACAGGAGGAGAGTTGTTACCGGGCACATTTCCAGACTCCGTGCTGCTACTGAGAATCCGGAAAAACTCAGTGGCACTGTTTGCCCGACCTAGGAATTGAACTTCGGATCAGTAGATACATGCGCTGACTGGACCACGGAGACAGTCTATGGGGGTCACGTCATAAAAATATTGAGAACCACTGGTTTAAATGAGCTGCCTCTGACCTAGTTGCTCCGAACTATCTACTTTTCGGATTTGCATTGAACTATTGATTCCCTGTGTTAAAATGGTTACAAACTTCTAACACCTGGAACAAGTTTGATGATCGGATATGCATTATACATAAGCTTAAGCGATAATTAGTTGGAACTTAAGAAGTTCGAGGTTGATAATAGAATTAGTTTGCGTTTGCGTCCGTCACTAACAGGTGTCAGACTTAATAAAGATTTATTATGAAGGAGTTATTCTGTGCTATAATGTGCAGTATTAGATACCTACTAGGTACCCTTGTACATGACTGTAACATTTTACTTACGACAAGCCGGAAGGGAACCGGAGACGAACCATGGCAGACAATAAACTTATTAGAGGCTTTTTACGTCTTATTTTGAATTTGAAATATCTAAGTGAAATACTGATACAATAATTGTTACAAATAATGTTTTCTTTACAGGAAAAATACCGATACAAGTTACTTATCACACTAATTTGAGTGACTTGCCACACTTCATTCAGCAAAGTTTCGTTTGAGTGAAGACCTTAGAACATCGCTATCGAATGTCACATGCCTAACAATCACTATTTTAAATATACATATACTTGTCCTCTTCGCTGAAGACACAACACCTCGCGAAACTATCTTTGATTCGTTGTGAACTTGTGATATCATTTAACTAAAATTGAGAAATGAACTAGTGAAAAATTAAATTTGGTGTTTCAAATGAACTCAGTATATTGTACAAAGTTATATAATTAAATAGTATTTATTAGTTCATAACCCGAGACCCAACGTGCCCACATAATGCCAGTGTATTCTGAACGAAGACCAAAAATCCATCTACCCGCGGACATATTAATAAATATACTGGACTTTGCCTGTAACCTTTCACGTGAGAACTCGGTTATCGCGGTAAAAGTAGCCTATGTCTCTCTCCAGCCTCTTAACATCAGAGAAAAAGTGTAAATACCTACATATATGCTACACATCTGTTTAAAGCCTCAAATAACCTCAAAATTCACTGCAGATAAAATTTTACCACTAACCTCAGATACCCGCATTTCACATTAAATCCTTTTCCACTAATCTCTTTACTTTAAGATAAGCAGCTAGTACACAAGAATTGCAATCGCAGCCACATGCAAATCCCGCCCGTCAGCTAAAAGGTTTGGCTACCCATAGTAAATTAGTTCAGCGAGCAAATTTAGTAGGTTGGAAAAATTAGGATTATGGGGTGCAGTAAAAGTTCTAATAGGGGCCTAGAATTCTGGCACTAACGGTAATCGTCCCACACCACCCAGTCTTAAAGAGCTGTTCCCTGAGGCACGAGGCAAGCCATAATTAACAATTTAAACACTCAAGAGGATGCCTGCGGTTACACTCCCGACACTCATAGCGCGATGTTATAATATATAACCTATAGCCTTCCTCGATAAACGGGCAATTTAACACTGAAAGAATTTCTCAAATCAGACCAGTAGTTCCTGAGATTATCGCGTATCAACAAACAAACAAACTTTTCAGCTTTATATATTAGTATAAGATTACTTTGAAAATTTCCTTTCTAGAATTCTAACCCGAGCCCTGTAAATGGCAGTCTGTTGATATCTCCACTAGGCTATCGCTGTCTATCTTAGTAACATAGTATGTCTGATAATAGTACCTATATCTGTTTATACTATAATTATCCGATTGTAATAAATCGCCGGTAAAAACATAGCATATAGCACGTACTACTACTTTAAGCTGCAGAGAGTTTAGTATCTAAATCGATAATTTGCTGTATTCTGCTACCTAGTGATTTAGATATATTTAAGTAATTTTATTTTAATTGTAGGAAAATTGTCGTGGAGCCTCTAGAGATGCTTCGTCATCAGAGTCCTGGCGCTCCGTGAAGCACACTTTGAGAATGGTTGATCTATATGTTTACATTATTTCGCGCTAATTTGTACTACTGAATTGCACGATAACTTTGCTTACGTGTGTATACTATAAATAGAAATAATAAATAATTTCACTGATTGACATTTATCTGATTGGAATCTCTTATAAATTTATATTTTCACGAAGAAGAAATAAATAAAAATACCTATTTAAAAATGAAAGAACGCTCTTTAATGCCCGAATTAAATAATTCAAGTTGTTTAGTTTTCCTTCAACTTGACTAGTTTCATTTAAATATTTTCGTGCGCGGAAGAACTAAATAACTCAATTTAGCTAATTCATTTCATACTCAAGTAATCAGAAGTCACAGTTGTTCATTTATTTATAGAGTTAGTAATTTTTCTACTAATATTTTTAGCCGGCAAGTCAGCCGGCTGACGCGCCAAAATTTTTGCGCTTAAAACCTAAGAGACAGCCGGCTGTCGCTCACTTACATTCAAGAAAATACCTTAAATACACACGTTTAGAGACGACTTTTGTATGAACAATGTTAGTGCGTTCCGTTCTTTGATAAATTTTCTACATTCTGAGCATAAAATATTGTATAATCTGTGCATCCACACCTTTGACAATCGAAAAATTTGCATCGCGCACGCTTCACGCGCAGTTCCGTAATTTGTTTGTGTTAGTGTTTTTTGTGTATTTTACGTAAGTAAGTAGTGTTTCTTATTAGAAAACTGTTTTTTAGCTTATTAGAAGTGTTTTTATGTAACTGGTTGAACGAAATACATCGTAATATGGCACGAAAAAGTTTGGAAAAAGTTTGTTATAATGTGACTGATTGCGAAGTGATTTTTCATTGTTGTGAAGTTTGAATCTGTAAAAACAATATAAATATTTGACTAAACACTTTATTTTGATGCCTGACAGAAAGAAAATTTAATAATGATTACAATATAGTTTATTGAATTAAAAAATATGGTTTGGTTGTAGAGTTATTACATAATATATTTTGTACAACGCATTTTTTTCGACGCCATCACATCTAAGGCGCAGGGGCGCAGGGGCTGTCAAAATCGTGTCAAAAAATTTGACCTGGGCTTAAAGGTGTTCATTTATCCCAATATTCACTCGAACGATCAAGTCTGACAGCTGCCGCTTCGTCCGTCCGCGCGCGCGCGAACTTAGGTACGTAGCGGTCGAGCGCCCAATGCCGTCACCGATTTAAAGCCTATTTTCTACCAAACTACAACTGTTATGGTAAATTAAAAAATAACTGTATAGAGCTGACATTATAAGGAATTAAAATATGTGAAAACTAAATTGTAACTCTTATCGTAAAAAGTACAAAAAAAAGGGGGTGGTCTGTGCGTGCTGACGTTTGACCGGGTGAATTTACCCATTCATAGCTGAGCTTGTGAATATAGAGTTTTCATTTTTTGACGTAGTATGCGAGTGCTTTGATTGAAAGCCCGACTACTGAAACTCTGCGAAGGTTGCTTTGGCAGCAAAATGTTTTATAGTTTTGTTTCAATCTTCTCATTTTAGGTATTGATGATGGCATAGGTAGAAATATATAGTTTTGACCTTATCATCACTTTTACTCTCAACCATCTATTTGTAGACAGCAAAAAGAAAAGACAATCGGCAATCTTAGTACAAATCGTGGAAGTTTTAAATAAAAGCGGTAATTCGTAAAGAGACTAAAAAAAATTGAAGTGTCTGTCTGTGATTTCAAAAGAACTATGTTTTTTCAAGTGCATGTAGTTAGTTACACGATTTTAAGTCCAAAAAAACAGTTTTTAACATTTATGTCTGTCTATCGGCTACAATTTGACCCGGTAGGTGGCGCTGTTGTCATGATACCTATCTAGTTATAATAATATGTTAAAGCAAAGAGTCAGGTGTCATGAAATCTGATAAATTGCCGACCGTATAATGATTAGATTTGGCAAAAAAAAATAATAAAATGTTACTTTTATCCACGTGCGAAGCCGCAGGTACCAGCTAGTCATAAATAAATGTTTCCCTTTTCTGCAGATAAGCTAGAGATTTCAGTAACGTATTTTGTAATAATTAATGTCCTAGTGTACTAAGTATATATAGCACATAATAGTAGTTGACACCCTAGTGATACTACTCTGTGCGCTTTTGTTCGGCTCGATCTCACGACGTAATGCGAACATTCTGACTGACTGACATGACACATTAATAAACATACATGTCAACTTTGCAATGCACTGGTCTAGCCCTTCGTCAGGCGCCGCCATTTTGATCATTTACGCAGATCTGGCGCGCTCCCGCTCCGGGAGAGTTAATAAAATAGTAAATATGGCGGAAGCCATTTTGCAAACTATACCACCTCTGGCATAGCCTAGGAATGACAATTTAAACTAGTCTTCGATGTTTAGAAAAAAATAAATTTTACTGCTTTTCTGTATTACATGTGTAATAAAATAAAGCATTACAGATTTTTGATTAAGTACACTATCATATTGCATACGGTAAATATGTATAAAGTGTGAAATTAAAACAATATCGTAACGTAAAGATAGGGTCATGGCATTTTTTCCATTTTTCGATACATAATCTACCATCATTCATAAATTATACTTTTTCTCGTTAATATTTGTGTTTTATTTACAAAACTATAACATAATTTAAAACATACAGTCATAAAATCACTTTACTCCATACATTTTTTTAGCAGTAGGAACATTAATATATGTAGGCCTTATCAGGCGCCGTCCCGCCGGTGTTATGAAGTGTCTCATGTTTCAAGATTTGTTCTGAGAGAGATGTGGCTCAAGTGGCTCATGTTTTTTGTTTATTCGTAAGTTCAGTTCATATAGTAAGCCTATAAAAAAAATTACATTCGTAAAGTAATAAATTTGGCAGCTTGAGACATAAACATAAACCTCTCGAAAAACGACTCTAAATAGGTACTCATAATTAATGACCTGTAAAACAATTTCAGATTATCTTTTTTTAATACTAATAACATTTTCTAAAACTAGATTTATTATACTAAAGTTACGTTACAAAATTAAAACGTGTTAGCAAACAAAAATAATTGAGAATTTATAAATAAAACGTGTGGGATTTGTCCCGGAGCGGGACAAATGCCAGACCGACATTTGTAACGCTCCGGGACATTCAGACATCATTTAAAGCAATATAGATGATTTTTAGTTATTTTTTATGTTATCTTATGTTAATTTTTAGTAATAATGGCAATATAAAATGCTCCGAAATAATCCACACTAATGTAGCAGTGAACAAAGTGTCTGTCTGGCATTTGTCCCGCTCCGGGAGGTCACAATGCCGGCAGTAATTTTATCACAAATTTCGCTAAATATTGATTTACTTGGATGAATCTAAAGTAAGAAATATGTTAACAGTTATACAATAATTAGATTTTCACAATCTTTTACACAAAAGTATTTTAAATAGCCAAAAAGAAATAGCTTTTTTGGCGGGACTAACACGATTGCAAAGCGGGAGTGGTTCACGAAATAAGCATTTTTTTGTTAAAAAGCCTTGAACCCACACAGAAAATTACTTATATGAAGTATATTACTTACCCACCCATCCTTTCCTAATGAAATTTTGGCCGAAACACAACAAAATATACTTAAAATTCATAAAATACGCGGACGTTCGTTGTAAACAAACACTAGCACACGGAACACTGCAGGAACAATAAACATTCATGGAATTATATGCCTTGTTGAGTTTCTGTTGGACTTTATTTATATCTTTTTTCGTCAGTATATGTTAAAGCAGTGCGAAATGCATATTAGGCGCCTAAATCCACGTTTTTAAAAACACTTAGCGAATCTCCCGGAGCGGGACGGTGCCACATGCGCCAAATAATTTGCTCTCCCGGAGCGGGAGTGTGCCAGATACTCGCTAATTTCAAAAATGGCGGATGCCAGATAATCTAATTGTCTATTTTTCCCGGAGCGGGAATACGCCACACGAAGGGCTAGGATTATATTGAATTTTATTCAAATTACTTATCTCGTGTATTACGATAGAGGGTTAGTTAATATTGTAGTTTCGTTATTTTTAAAGAGAGAGGGAGTTCACTATTGCTTAAAGCGGTTTCAGACTAGCGTTTCATCGGGGGTGTATGAGTTCGTTTTTGGAAACGCGTGTTGGCACGTGTCATGTGGCAAAATAATGGCGAGTACCACTACATTAATGGCAAGCAAGGTACTTTTAAAGCGCGTAATGTAGCGGGGGTGTAAGTGCATGCCGAAACGACAGTAAACTGAGAAAAATAGTTCGAAAGTGTCTTCAGTGTCATCTTTATTCGTACTATTTTGCCGTTAAATTGATCGATGCCATATAAAGGCTTTGAAGTTTATATGAAACGCCCAGCAGAAGGCAAAATCATCCTTTTCCACAGTTTGTGGCAATCGCTTAACATTACATGAGCTGTTATCTCATCATCTACTGATGCTCATCTGCTACTCAAGATAATTAAAAACTCCCTCTGTTATACGTAATATTCAATCGTAGATATGGATATGTTGGTAGGTAAAGACAACAAGAAAGTAGCTTCATATAAACGATTTCGAAAACTGTTTTATGAATTAAAATGTTTTAGCAAGATCATAATCTAGAATACAGCATGTATTCTAGATTATGATTTAAAATAGTTTTATTTGAACAATGACGTCAATAATATGTTAGGTTTAATAACTATATGTATTGTCATACGTAATTTAGCTGACGGATGGCTTAGCAGCTTAAGTAATCGCCACATCCCTTGACACTGCACGGTGTTGAAGGTTCGTTCCTCACTCGGGACACCAATTCGAGTGAGAGTAATGTTGTTTTGGATCTGGATCTGTAGGTTGTTAGTTTGGAAATTCCTGCAGGAGCATTGATATTAATTTGAATCCCAGTGCAGGTGTCGTATTCTTAACAATAGAGTTGTTTAGATATATAGATTAAGTGGATTTCTCTTTCACCAATACTTTGGTTTAAAACTTACATACATCACGACCTCACGACAACCCTTTAGATGTGTGGTCTCTAAAGCCAGGAT
This sequence comes from Euclidia mi, assembly GCA_944739405.2. Taxonomy (NCBI): domain Eukaryota; kingdom Metazoa; phylum Arthropoda; class Insecta; order Lepidoptera; family Erebidae; genus Euclidia; species Euclidia mi. Next base: position 22,752,272 of record OX123205.2, read on the forward strand.
CAAACCAACGCGTTCAGCTCGCGTCCGCGGTGGCGTGCGCGGTGGCGATTATTACGCGTTCAAAAGTTGTGCACACTGTCGCGTTAGTTCAGGCGTTCACCAGGCTGTAGTCGAGTCACTAAAATGCTGTCTGAGACAGATAGTGAAATTGAAGAAGTTTTACTTCTGTCTGCTATTATTGAAGACGAAGAGGAACAAGAAGTGAACTTGAGGTGGGTATGATAAACAGTGCCAGTGAAGTATATACCTACCATCATTCGATAACGCCTTATCAGAATGAGACGTATCATACAACAATGGGTATTTGTGGAATTAATTTATAATTTCTTCCGTTTCCACCATACTTAAAATCTACAAAAACACAGTTTCCTCAACAAATAATAGCTGCGTGCAGCGTCCTAAAGCAACAAGCGCGATCTGATCGCCACCGCCGCGTGCAGACGCTGCACCGGACGCCGCGTGCAATCCGAGGACGCGTAGATGTGAACACCACGCTATAAGTTCGTACACAACATCTGATCGCCACCGCGCACGCCACCGCGGACGCAAGCTGAACGCGTTGGTTTGGTCCTGGCTTTACTGTCGCATAAATACATCAAAGTGTAACTGTGCTTCGAAGGCCATGTAAAGCTATCGCTCACGATTTTTACCTAAAGATAAGAATAATTTGGCCACGTTGGAAGCCTTTAGGAAGTCTATAAACTTCAACACAAGAGCCGGCCACACACTCACACTAAATTAAGGAGAAAATACCTCATAATTGAATAACAAATAATTAAAACTATCGTACATGTATAGCGCCTTACGATGCTGTCTGTATTATTCGAAGCTCTGAGGAAAAGGGTACGTAGAGTTCGTCATAAGACAAACGGGTGCAGATCCGGTGTCTGATTCCGATCAGTAGCTACGTGGACTGTGGAGAGGCTGGAAGTGACTAAATATATCCAGCATTTCTTTTTTTTTTAAAGACAATACCTGCACTAGGAATAAACCATGTGTCATGGGGGACTTTACAAACATAAGACTAACGGGCACAGTGTACACCTAGAAACAACAATTTACGGATCACATAAGTCTTGTCTCGTGGGGGGAACGAACGCATAACACTCGGCGCAGTGTCAAGCAGTGAGGCAACCGTGCAGTCAAAAGCTCGTAATGATGTTGTGAAAAGTTCTTACGTAGAGAACTTTGCACGACGTAGTTACTAGAAAAGATTTGTATACTGTAATGGGTACAGAAGTGAATATAGGGTATTTGTTCACAGGCTTCAGTCGCGTAGACAAAGGGAAGAAAATTGTGCAAATTTTTATACATTTTCTTCCCTATTTCCTTGTTGGATGTTATTTAAAACGAGGCACAAGTCTTTATGAAAAGTTTTACTCACATTTACATATTACAATGGCATCTATTGTACAATGGCGAAGATTCAAACACTGGTGACGTCTAATGGAAGTTAACGGAAAAACAAATTATTAAGGTCATAAATCACGCTATTGAATGTTTCACTGACGATTACATATAACTCTGCCTAACCTCTATAACTACACTACAAATACTGGTACTCCACCGACTAAAAGTCACATCTAGTACATCCCAATTCCTTGTAGACCAGAAAGAAAAAAGGCCAAATATATCAGCTTAATTTGTCTGCGCTCTTTCGTGAGGAATGCTGATCCTCTGACATTTTCTCAATATGTATCTATACATGTGAGTTCCTATACGTTATTCACGCGTAATTTTCCATTTAGTTACGCTTATCTGATATAAGTGTCAAGGATATGACACGCTCGTCTTAGTACGCAAAATGTGAAGGTAAGGCGAATTGAGTTCCTGGTAAGGAAACAAATATTCCGAATTAATATGTGAGCAATTGGTTTTTATTGTTATTTTTGAAAATAATGGCGTGATACCATTATTTGTTTTGATGTTTCAACCTGAGTTACACCAGCCGTTTCTGGCTAGTGTAAAAGTGGGGTTTGAAAGATCTCCGACAATTGGTCCATTACTACGATAAATACTTTGGAATTATTTTCTTTACAGCTTTTTGCAGCCCGCTGCTGGACTTCAGCTCTTCTCTAAGTTTGCTTTACATTACTGCTCTGGCCAGACTTGTTGGTACAGGGTTTGATGGCAAGTTTTCCGTCTCTTCGCAAAAATACTATTAGCTTCGTGTCCTTTCCTTAGTTGCCTTTTATGACATACATGGAATTGAAGTGAGTGGTAAAATTTTGTATTCTGAATTATCAGACACATACACAGAACAACAACTTTTTGTTGTTTATTAAACTAAATATAAATCATGTATCTCGAAGTATTTTCCAACCAATGGACCCAAACCACATGCAGACTAGAAACCAGAAATTATTGCCCCGTCAGGATCATAGCCAGAATACTTAGCGCAACGCTTCGCGCAACAAAACAGCCGTTTAATCCACTATGCCAATGGAACAGTGCTACAAAGCACTGTGCCATTGGCATAGTGGATCTTCGGTCTACAAACCGACTGCACAGAAAACAATTTCTGTGCAGTCGGTTTGTAGACCGAAGATATCTCGTCCCGTATTTGTCAAAGTAATGTCAAAGTCATGTGAGATGCACTTAAACCACGCTGCAAAACCACAAACAAATAACATTATTTTCAGTAAACATTATATTTATACCCACGCTCATACATCATCGTCTGCCTAAACTCTTCAATATAAGTCTGCCCTATTCACTGCCAAGGTCATTGACCCCACGTCCAAATATCAGATCAAAACCACCATTAATCTGCGGTGGCGTAGCAGTTGATCTTTTAGGCAAATCCTCCGTTACAAATGTGTGTCTAGCCTTCTAAGAGCACTAGGCATTTTTTTTTTTTCACTTTCCCTTATAGCTGGCGTGCTTCGTTTTCTTATATTATTTATAACGTAACGTTTGCTTATTTTTCATAACATGAGCTGCTAGCTTTTCGTAGGGTTAGCTGGGTGACATGTTAAAACAACTTAGCCTTCATTTATTTACTTAGATAAAGGCAGTGCAGACATGACAAGTAGTCTACGAGCACTTAGCCCTATAGAGAAGTAATACATGCGAATTTAAAAGAAAACTATTCTGTCAACTAGCCGAGATGCGGGGGGAGGTGTGATCGCTCCGAACTACTCCGAAGTATTCCGAAGAGGTTCCGAACTTGATCGCTAGGGCTGCGTTATAATGACTTTATGCTTTCTATCGATATCGATAAAAGGTTTTTATTTTTTAATAGGTACTTGCTTTCAATACCGTAAAATCATACAACTATAGCCCGCAGGTAACTTTGCAAAAAAAAAACTATGGTCCAAAATCAAGTGCCAAAATAAAAAGTTCATTAATAGTAGATTTTACAACAAGTGCACAAAACGAATCATTTTTATCCGAAACTCTTAGCTGACAGTAATGTCGAGGATAAAATGGTTTTGTGGACGAGTTATAAACTCTGCTTTTCACTTCGATTGCGAGGAAATAAAACGGTAGTATAACATAACATTTCTTGTAATAATAATTTTCTTAAATTAATTAAAAAACCTACCATACTTGAATTTAAAATTTAATATATTTTATGTCTTAAAAACACATAAGGAAAATAAATTAAACTAAATATTATAAAATAACAAATTCTATCAATGAACTTCTTATTGTGTTAGGCTGTATGGCTCATTTTCTTTGCCTTAATATACATTAATACATTTATGATATACATAGATTTATGAGATACATATGAGTAGATACGTAATGCACTTGTGCACAAAATTTGAGTTTGTGCAGTCTATATCCTGCACAAAATAAGCACTTTCAGAGCATGAGAAGCGAAAATGATATTATTGATAGATCATTAACAGTTAATAAAAACGTCAATTCATGTTTCCGTTTGGTCATTCCATTTAGGATTATTTTCCCGTGAACTATTATTTGTACACCAGAACAATAGTTGTATGGTTTAATGGTATCAGTAAGCTTTTGATTGTGACTTTAATATTCTTGTGCAACTGAGAAATGCAATCTATACAAATAAATAAAATTGGAGTGTCTGTTTGTAATATTATAAAAAACGCTTTTTTCTAAATGCATTTTGATGTATACACGATACATATACCGAAATGAATTTTTTTACAATTTTTGTCTGTCTGTCTGTCTGTTTGTTTTCGATAATCTCAGGAACAGCTGGACTGATTTTGACTGGACTTATGTACTAAGGAGTAACTTAGGCTATAAATTAGCCGGGTAAGCGAAGTAGTTCCCTCAGGACGCGGGTGAAACCGCGGGAAACAGCTAGTTTTAAATAATCTAATATATTCAAGCAGGACTGTTGACCCAAGGAAGGTAGTTAGCAGTGACTAGTTGCAGAAAATAGGAGATTGTGCTTTGTGGTGCACCTTGGGGGAGGCCTTTGTCCAGCAGTAGACTGTAATATTGTGATGATGATGATGATATTAGAAGGCCCTGCAAGTAGGAAATACGCAAGATAGTTCAGCTTGAGGTCAAGTCGAGGCACTACATAGCAGTACGGGTAGATTGAAATGGGAATAAAAAAGATTATTACATTAAATTTATTTATTTTATTTATTTTACAAAGTGATATTATTGATTTTTAAAATGAATTAATTTCGTATTAACTTCCGGTGGCTGAGTTTCTTTAAGTGAGTTTGAAGCAACTTCTGATGCATTTTCTTGAAGTAAATTTGAAGCTGCTTCGTTTGGTGTATCCATCTGAAAGGTAGAAAATACGATAAATTCTAATCTTAAGAGTTTGTCGGTTACGTGAATTCCACCAAACTATATCTGTATGTATTACCAAAACTAATTTTAATGGAACTACACTGTTAAACAATAGAATTTTCCTCATCATAATAAATTGATTCTTAATATTAAATGTGTATTCGTTTGAACATATTTCATGCTAAAACTTAAACCAAACTACTGTGATAATGATATTAACAAAATAATGTTAGGCAGTTACATAATATGCATATTGTTACTAACCATTTGAGGCAAAAACAGCGTAGGTACTGCACTACTCATTAGTCGCCGCTTGTTGTTTTTTATCAAAAAAACAATCCTCAGTGAAATGTTTTGAGCACATAACGCATTATTTTGAAGGAACCCAATTTTCTCTTTTAGTTAGGTCTACCCATATGTTTTTCATACTATCGTCTTTTGGAAAACTGTAGGAAAAAAAGATTCACTTTATATAAAACAGCATTGTTATCATAGTTATCCAAAAAATTGGTTGCCTGTAAAGTCGGTATACGGGCGAAAGTTTTACGTGACAACGACTTTGAGTGGTAAAATAATTTTAATGTGAATATTCATTCGTATAGTAGGAAGAAGGATGAAAGACGCGTGCCTTTCACTTTTTATGTCTGTCTCTCTCGCTCTTAGGCGGGACGCGTGCCTCTCACTCGCTCTCATTGTGAGCGCATAACGTGAGCGGAGCGTAACGCAGTTTCTTGAAGTGTCACCCGGCAAACCAATTTATAAGACGTTGTCACGTCAAAATCATACACGAAAAGAATAATTATTATAAACGAGCTGTCCCGGCAGACCTTTTTCTGCTTTATTTCTCTAAAACAAATAATTTTACGTCTTTTCTCTCCATAAGAACCTTCCTCAGACTTCATAAAACACAACAAAAAAAAAACAGCTAAATCGGTTCAGCCGTTCAAGAGTTTTTGCGCTTAGCAACACATTTGGCGATTCATTTTTATTTATATAGATAACATTACAAAGTATTACTAATACTAGTAAATAACAAACTCTTTATTGTGTCTATATCTATCTAAGAATGCTAAAAAAAACTATCTGTTAATACAATAATGATTTTGTGGGAAATTATCGACAATGCAAAATAAATGCACCGCACTGCACTAGTCACTGGCGCCACGAGCCTAATGATATCAGTGATAAGTCACTGACTCGTTGACAGAATCGGGTCGCCTTATATTACGTCTCTATAGGTTAAGTGCTCGTAGCAAGTAGTACAATCAGTCTAAAAGTGTAAAACATGCACAGCTCATAAACACGTCTATTACATTTTTACCATTGATCACACATGATTTTCTATGTCCCCATAATAAATGCCACATCCTTGGTGGTCCGACAATGCTCTACGCTTCGATACATCTAAATGCACCACGCTCTATAAAATCTACACGTACACACAGAGCGACTCTCATCGACGACTAGACAGTTGCTGTAGGATTTTAATACTTATTTCCTACGACATAAGAATGGAACAAAAGTCAACGTGTTAGTAGATATGTTGATGTGTGTTCACATTAGCAATACTGATTTGTAGAGCCTATTTATTATCACACCATTACAACTAGGCACAATTAGTTTTAACGAATTAATAGCGTGTCTTGCATAGTACTTCGTGGCCCTGATTCTGGTTGGCGTGGTATAGAGGGTCAAAACCCTAATCTATTTATCTATAAAAGTGAAAGCACCACGAAATCTCGAAAACCGCTGGCCATATAAAGATTAAATTTGGCAGAGAAGTAGTTTATATACAAATTTTTCTAAAGGGCTGGATTAAGGGGGTCTAAGGGATCCAGCAAGTTTGTATGCAAGTTAGGATGTAATGTAATTTTTAATTAATCCTAATTTTGATGTTTGTGTTACAAATTTAAAATCCAAAGCAAATTTCATCGAAATCGGATCAGTGGTGCATTGGTTAAAATAAACAGATAGATAAAGAAACCAACCATATTTACTATATTGGAATACGTTTTATACACTTTAGAGATATACAGAATGCTCCATGAATTTGATGCGTTGCTGATGTCCTATAATTAGTATTTAGTTTTGGTCTGATTATCAGACCAAAACTAAATATTTTAAACCATATCAACGAGTTAATCAGCGAACTGTCACATCCCTATTTCCTATATAAAATTGCCGACTTGCATTATGCCGATTGACGTCAATACCTTAGTGCAATTCAGCAATATTTTTCCTATAAAACCCGGTGTCTTTAAGTAAATCGCGCTTGTTATTATTCTAGTGCAGTTGTAATTTTGGTCATTAGGACCAATACCCAACTTGTTGGTGTTCTGCTAAACCTAGAATAATAATTTCGGATCAGCCTGTCCTTCGCAGGACAGTCGTGCTAAAATCTAAGTTCGCGACCAAATTTGTGAGTGTAGTCCAAGTACTACTTAACTGTGTGATTGACCTTGTGTAGAATTTTGGTAACTTTGTATTAATGTAAATAAACGTTGTGTGACCTGCAGAGCTGTTTTTTTTATAAGTGCTGAGTCGCCCGATCTAACAGAACGTCGATGTACGTATTATACCATACGCAAAAATAACGTTAACAATAGGATTCTAGCGTATTCTTCTAAATCCCTTCAGTAGCTTTTCAGTAAAGGTAACACATACAATTAGTTACTTTCGACTTTAATACTTACGTCGATAATAACATTAATAACACTTCAAAGCGCTGAAAATATTTTTACAACCAAAGTTGATACTTCAAATCTAGAGGTACCATAATTACTATGGCATTTAATTTGACTTACGATGCTTGAATACCATTGAGCTTGCCGCTGTGAGAAGAGAAAATAATTATATCGATAAATTAATACACAATAAAATGATCGTAGCTTTAGGAAAGAATCATTTTATAAAGTCACGTTTGAAAGCGTATGTGTTGTAAACTGTGCGTGTACTTAAATGTGTCTATCGCTTATTTTCTATTTTATAGTTGGTACTATACAGCGTCCATAAAATTTTCTTGAATGTAAATTGCCTAATTCATGTTACAAAAAGCAGCCTAAGTTACTTCATATAACACCAGTTATCTGAAATTGAAATCGAATCAGACAGACAGTCAGACAAACGGCCAGATAGGCAAACAAAGTAGTATTTGGTTTACGAATTCTACCGCGATATCTACATCTCCTACGTACAACATCGTAACTGACAAAATAACGCAAATAACATTTTTACATTTTTACAGCCGTTTTTAATACAATACGCATATAACTCCGAAAAGTCATTGGTGCACTGCATGGCAGTATGTTGGCATCTCCACTAGGCTAACACTGCCTTTTACACTTAGCTATCGCTACCTTTTCCGCTAGGCTATCGCTGCCTGTTTGACTGGAAGTTCTCATCTAAATGAAAGAATATTATATAAATATGATTTAGCTGCCGAAGAAGTCATTACTTTATATAGTCTAGGCGTCATTTAGGACACAAAATATACCTGATAATGGTGCGCTCTGTGCAAATAGGCGGCCGATACGTAAGGTGAAAAATTACCATTTAATGAACATGTGCAAGTCTCAAATCATACACAGTTCTCACCATGAATTTTTCTAAAGTCTACCACAAACTGGTAACCATGGTATTCCAAACAAAAATCCAATAAAATTCAGACATACTTTCAATAACATTATGTTCCTAGTAGTGATTGCTCTTAAAGAGAATGAAACAGTAGTGTTCTAAAACTGACCCTCAAACCTAAAACATCGACATCACCAAAACTATCGACACTGTTCATCGACATACCCCATCCCTAATCGGCGGTGAGCTAGAGTGACCACAACGCTTCCGTAGAATGTACTAAGCTTTGATTATAAATTGTGGGCCTTTTATTATCGTTAAATAGTATAGTGTAGTACAATGTGGCCACCCTAAGGCATTTTGTGGCCGATGTCGTGTAAAAATAGTGGTAGCGCCATCTACCTTTCCATCGAGAATTAATTATGTCAACGTCAATGGTTCGTCGCTGCTCGGCCAATCCGAGCGATCCTTTCATGATTCCCCTCCCAAAACGCCTCGCTATTGGCCGCCCTGCTCAACGGCGACGAAGAAAACACTGGAAGATTCTAGACGCTCGGAACTCATGTCCGCCGCATACCGCAGTCCGCACCGCCATATATAATTATTACCGCTTATACCAAAACCTAACAAAACCGCTCGCGAGTGAAAGTGATTTGTGTAGTGGAGTGATTCAAGCAGCTTCAATATACTTGAAGACACCAGGAAGCTGCCATTTGCAAGGTAAGAGGCTCCTATCCACATCACCTTTTCACTTCCTCATTTCCTAGTCGATAAGAACCCAAATCCTGCGGTCCACAATATTAATATTTTTCCCAAATCGACTAGGAACATTCGGTTCGCCGAAACATTTTTTGATCCATACGAGTCGGATTCATTTACGTTTTATACGTAAAACCTCGATATATCTCTATACCTAGGCAGTTATAGCACCTAGCTATACTCCTAGTCCATTCATATAACCGTCACATGGTTGTTTTCGCAAGCATCAGTACGTAATATACTTTTATGTAGCTACCTACTTACCCAATTCTTATTTCTGGAACTATCATAGTTGTCTTGTAAATCTCATATTTCAAGCAACTTTTAATTCCACCGCTTTAAAGTGTTGCCTACTTAGGTAAAATAATAGGTACATTAGATATTCTTATTTTGTTTCGGTCTCATTAGCTTATACTTACGTAAGCATGTCACAACAAAAGAAGTCACGCGTGTCGGAAGACAAAGAGATGACAATCTTAGAAGCAAAACGCAATATTTTATTTGAGCGTATTCAAAACATTTACGAGCGTTCAAAGACCGCAGCCGTTTCTGATAGTAATAGGGAGTCATTTCTCAGTTATTGTATGACAGTAGATAGAATTCGAACAGATTTTCATAAGTTGTTAAATGATTATAACGCAAGATTGCTTTCCACTAATCCTGATGAAAAACCTAATTATCAGGCGTACACCTCATTCGAAGATCTTTATTGTATCATTAAGCGAATACAATCACAATTGGAGGGTAAATATTCGGCACAGCCCGTCGCAGCGGCTCGCAAGCCGAGATTACCGCCAATCGAGATTATGTCGTTTGACGGAGTTATACGAAATTGGCCGTTATTCTATGTGAGTTTTAAGTCAACAGTGCACGATAATGGTTGTCTGACAGATGCTGACAGGTTGTACTATTTAATAGGTAAACTATCACCGAAGGCCTAGTCCGTATTTGCAGGTGTCACACCCAGTGCTGAGAATTATCAGGTCATATTTCAGTCACTACTTGATAGAAACCAAGACACTCGCGTCCTAGCGTCTACCTACTTTGATCAAGCTTTAAATCTTAAACTGTCCGGTGCCGCGTCTGTCGCGAATTTCCAGCTGTTTATAGATAACTTCGTAACCGCGGTTAATTCTCTTAGGAACTTAAAATTGGAAGATCTTTCCGACTTTATGTTGCTTCAACTCGCTTTAAAAAAGTTTGACACTGAAATAATTCGTGATTTCGAAATGACAGAACGCAATAATAAAATACCTACACTAGATAGTTTTATTTCGTTCATCAAAGATCAGTGTCGAATATTTCATAATACGCAGTCTAGTTCACCTAGCCCATCTAACACTAACAGCAGCAAACAAAGGTTGAATAAAGCGCGAAATAGTAATAATAACTCGGTCCCTAATCCACAATCTTTCGTAACATGTCTGTGCAGTAATATAGTGCACGACCATTTCTACAAGTGTCCCGCCTTTAATGGTTTAAATCCGACTGCTCGTTTCAAATGCGTGAAAGATAACAAAGCTTGCAGTAATTGCTTAAGTATAAAGCATAAAACGAGTGATTGTTCTAGTAAGACGAGATATCGTTCAGGTAATCAGCGACACCACTCATTGTTGCACTTCGATAAAGGTAGTCCGTTGTCAAGCCAAGCCGCTAACCTTGACACACTTACGTCGCAGGTGCAGGCTACGATAACTGTGCCTCCCACGATTCAGAATGAAATATCGTTGTGTACGACATCCATCGCGCGGGCGACGCGCACGCGCGGACGGCCCTCGCGCCTCTATAATAATCCGCGTGGGGCCAAAACGCAGTGTATGGCGTCCAAGACGGTACTGTTAGCGACAGCGCAAGTTATCGTTTATGATGTTAATGGGTCGCCGCACACGGTACGTTGTCTACTCGATAGCGCGTCTCAGACCAATTTATTAAATTGGTCTGAGACGGATTGGACTGTTTCAAACGCCTCGGATTGTGGAATAACTTTAGAAATACTAGTGCAGTGGTCAAAGGGATCGGCGGTTCAGAAAAACATTGCAAGGGTTCCGTAGATATTAAAATACATTCGCGTTTTGATAGGGATATTAATTTTAACATTTCTTTGCTTATCGTGGAGCGTATCACGGACGCATTGCCGAACGCTAATGTAGACGTAGCATCACTCACTCACCTCGAGTCATTGCCGCTGGCAGACGCGGAGTTTGCGAATCTGGCAGACATTGATCTTTTGATCGGAGCTTCAATATTTCCGCACTTGCTACTGACTAAAATAGTACGTAGTGAGCGATATGATTTACCGCCCGCTATTGAGACGGTATTTGGGTATGTGATTATGTTATATTACGTCTTGTTGTTGTTCTGTTCTTCAAGAAATCAAGGTGGGTGCTAAAACTGTGTGTAAGATAAAGGACTAATTAGCTAGCTATGCTATGCTATGCTATGCTACGCTATGCTATGCTATGCTATGATATGCTATGCCATGCTATGTTATGCTACGCCATGCTATGCTATGCTATGCTACGCTATGCTATGCTATGCCATGCTATGCTATGCTAAGCTGTGCTACGCTACGCTATGCTATGCTATGCTATGCTATGCTATGCTATGCTATGCTACGGTATGCTACGCCATGCTATGCTATGCCATACTATGCTATGTTACGCTATGCTACGCTATGCTACGCTATGCTACGCTATGCTACGCTATGCTACGCTATGCTACGCTATGCTACGCTATGCTACGCTATGCTACGCTATGCTACGCTATGCTACGCTATGCTATGCGTCGGTAGGCTACGCTATGCTACGCTATGTTACGCTAGGCTACGCTATGCTACGCTATGCTACGCTATGCTACGCTATGCTACGCTACGCTACGCTACGCTACGCTACGCTACGCTACGCTACGCTACGCTACGCTACGCTACGCTACGCTACGCTACGCTATGCTACGCTATGCTATGCTATGCTAAGCTACACTTCCGCTTTGTATATGGATGACATTGCCTGTAGTGTCATATCCGCTCCGCTAGCAATTTCGCTTTGTGAAGAGCTTATTCAGCTTTTCAAGCGAGGCCAGTTTGATCTTGTCAAATGGACAAGCAACTCTAAGGAGGTTCTCGCACGCATACCAGAGTCTCACAAAGCTTCTCCAGACATTGAGTCTGAGGAGTCTGTACCGCATAAAGTTCTCGGTTTACGCTGGGACAAATCCTGCGATAGTTTTCGGTTTGACGTCTCCACCAGATAAGTGCACGCACGCACTATGCTGTCCACAGTGGCTCAACTATGGGACATTATGGGTTTTGTGGCTCCCACAATTTTATACGCCAAACTCTTGATCAAAGAGCTTTGGCTATCAAAGTGTGAGTGGGATGAAACACCCCCTGACCATATTGTCGCCGCTTGGGGCCAGTGTTGTATTGAGCTTACCGCGCTCAATCAAATTACTATTCCGCGTCATCTTGGGTTGGTAGATGGATGTACCATCAACTTAATAGGTTTCGCTAACGCCAGCGAGCGTGCTTACGGCGGAGTCGTATATCTGCAAGTCCGCATTGGTTCTAACTACTCAATGCAGTTAGTTTGTGCCAAGTCTAAGGTCTCGCCTGTTAAAACCATTTCGGTTGCGAGACTGGAGTTGTGCGCGGCCCTTCTGCTGTCTCAGTTGCTCCGCAAGGTTCAAGACACAGTTTTGCACCACTACCCTATAATTAAAATATATGCATTTTCTGACTCCAAAGTAGTGCTCGCTTGGATTCATTCTTCTCCTCACCGCTGGCAGACTTTTGTCGCCAACCGCGTTAGTAAATTGATTGAACTTGTTCCCGCTACTTGTTTCAATCACGTCGCGGGTTATCGTACTCGTCTTCAGGAAGAACTTTCCATAGATCATATTGACTGGAAGTTTATTCCACCAGCATCACCACATTTCGGTGGATGTTGGGAAAGCATGATCAAAGTAATTAAAACGCATCACTTCAAAATTATAGGTCAACAGATCCTCTCTTACGAAGAGCTTTTAACTGCCCTTGCACAAGTCGAGGCACTGATCAATTCGCGTCCGCTCACGGCATTGAGTAGTGACCCTGCAGAACCATCCGCGTTAAGCCCTGCACATTTTCTGAACACAGTGCCATTATCGTCATTTCCGGCTCCTGAAGCAGACTCTTCAAGCTTGCTCCAGAGACATACTCTGCTGGATAAACTCGTGAAGTCGTTCTGGCGGCGCTGGCGTGCGGAATATCTACACCAGATTCAGGCTACATCCAAGTGGAATAGTCCTGCATCATCCATACAGGAGGGTACGTTGGTCGTTATAATACATGATTATGCTCCGCTGCTTTCATGGCCGTTAGCCATCGTAGAGAAACTGCATACTTCCAAGGACGGTACAACCCGCGTTGTTACCGTGAAAACCGCGAAGGGGAGCTACGTGCGCCCTGTTGTACGTCTCTGTTCGCTTCCAACTCAGTAAGATCTAGCCTGAAATTGGATCTACCTCTTAGTTTCAGTATTTAGTTTGTAGTTTTCGCTGTTATTGCGTTTGTAGTTTTCGCTAAAGTTAATTTAGATTAATTTAATTGTCATATCGCTGTCTTAGTCTATTGATGGGTTATGCGGTAGTACACCCAACAAAGCTAAGTTCAATTTTATTTTTTTTAAAGGCAACCCTTTAGGGCCGGTAGTATGGTAGCGCCATCTACCTTTCCATCAAAAATTAATTATGTCAACGTCAATGGTTCGTCGCTGCTCGGCCAATCCGAGCGATCCTTTCATGATTCCCCTCCCAAAACGCCTCGCTATTGGCCGCCCTGCTCAACGGCGACGAAGAAAACACTGGAAGATTCTAGACGCTCGGAACTCATGTCCGCCGCATACCGCAGTCCGCACCGCCATATATAATTATTACCGCTTATACCAAAACCTAACAAAACCGCTCGCGAGTGAAAGTGATTTGTGTAGTGGAGTGATTCAAGCAGCTTCAATATACTTGAAGACACCAGGTGGCTGCCATTTGAAAGGTAAGAGGCTCCTATCCACATCACCTTTTCACTTCCTCATTTCCTAGTCGATAAGAACCCAAATCCTACAGTCCACAATATTAATAGTTTTCCCAAATCGACAAATAGTAAATTCTAGTAAATAGGTAATCGTGTCTACACCATATACTCTGTATTGTTATAGGGAGGATGGGAAATCTTGAGCAGTTGAGGGTGAAAAGTAACCTACTTGGAAGTTATGTTTTATGTTTGCTTGGTTTGCAGAGTGTGAGTATTTTATATAAAGAGTAGTCTGTTGGTTTGGTACTGAATTTGAGAAGTTGTTGCTAAGTTGGAAGATGTGGGTTCGATTCCCACGTAAGATAAATGATAAAGGTTATTTATTATGAATGTGACTAGTCCATGTAGACTCAATTGAAGAAGTGGGTTTTTCTTGGAGTTCGTGTGTTTTATGTTCACCTTCTAGTCTAATTAGATTTGATAATAAAGGAGCATCTGGCTAGCAAATATTGTTCAACCAAAGCAAAATTGTATAGTGTGTGTATACTTTGCTTTCTATCGACCGTTAAACGTCTTCATGACAGTCGAGATATTTATTCTTCACGCTCTTTCAGGCATATATCCAGCTACATACAGTAATCATATATACTTAATATTAAATCTGAAGAGTTTGTTTGTTGGCTTGAACCCGCCAATCTCCTAAACTACTGGTCCAATTTGTATTATTAGTGGTGGATAGCTCATTTAAAGAGGAAGGCTATAAGCTATATAACATCACGATACAAGTACGGGTGCAGAGCAGCAGCCATCAATAGCGCGGGTATAACTTACTTGTTCTGTCTGACACATCATAACCGAGCTCAAACTACTGAGGCTGGAAACTGGAAAAATAAACGTCGGGTTTCTTTTATGACATAGTCAGAGGCACCCACTAAGAAATCATTTTTGCCACCCGTAAAGGGTAAAATCAAGAAGGGTGCCGAAGCCGCGGGCTACTGCTCGTAATTTATTTATTTATATTTATTTATAGACTCACGCCTGTATCCCCGGAGGGGTAGGCAAAGGTGTAATATTACACCCCCATTTCGCCATGAATTTTTAGTTCCCACGTAATAGAGGGCAAGCCTATTGTCGTTACCGGGCACATCACCAGACTCTGTGCGGCTACTGAGAAAAAACCCAGTAACACTTTTGCCCGACTCGGGAATCGAACTTGGAACCTCCGATCAGCAGTCGCATACGCTATCCACTGGACCACGGAGGCAGTAATTTAATATGCACATAACTTTCCACAGCCCGAACGATGCTCGCAAACGCGATAGACTACCTGATCGGCACTTCATTATAGTGACTACATATTATCATGCTGTTATAAATAACTGATAGTCATCATCAAAAAAATCTACGAAGCCTATTCAATATTGGCAATGCACCAGTAACTCCTCTGGAGTTGTTTGTGTCCATGGGCGGCGTGGTAACCTCTTACCGTCAGGTGATCCATCCGACCGTTTGCCGCTTATTCATCATCATCAGCCTTTAACAGTCCACTGCTGGACTAGGCCTCTCCTTTGAAAGGACGAATTGGCCTACTATACCACGCTGGCCAAACGGGTTGGTATAGGGTTTGCATCAAGTTTTCCTTCTCATAAAGTGCTGTTCTCTGCATAATATGCTTCCTCTGTCGGCTCTTACCATACTGCCGTCCTTTAACTAGAACCCCGTTAACCCTCAAATAGTCGATTTTGAGTTTTGAATGCAAAGTAATACAGTTTTAAATTCTCTATCTTTCTGTCTACGAACCATATCTTTATCACTTACGGTTATAGAGATATTAAAACATGATTTACCGTTAAATGACAAAATATGCAACAAATGCTTGACTAAAAAGTGACTATACCACGCTTCTTAGCTTAATGCACGTTAAAGTACCTTAGTTTCAAAATTCGCCTTATATTTTTTTCATCTTTTATAAGCTTAAACTACGTTAATTGAATATTCTTGACTACAAATACACCAAGAGCGTATAACTTGTTTATAGTTAAGGACCAATTTTGATAAAACAGGGATAAAAACAATGCTATAAACTATTTATTATGAAAACCTTATCTTAATTTTGGTTAGACGACCATAACGGTATTTTGCCAAGTAATCAATATTGCGATTTGCTGAAAACAATTCGTTAAAAAAAAGTGTTATTTACTTCTAACATGGAATTTGTTCAAAATAATATTAGTAATTCTTAACTTAATAACGGCTAGCCCACGTTTCCTAACTAGAAACACGTTATTCGTTTCTCGCGCTTCATTAATTCCGGGAGTGTGCGGGGATGCCATATGCGTGCGAGGATGGGATATGCGCGCAGGGAGCTTTGCCATTCCGCTCGGAGAGCTTATAGCGTGCGTCATCGCATCGTGTTCCGGCAAAAACTCAAATATGTTAGGGAATATTTAGAGGTAAAATTCGAAACATTATCTTCCTTAATATCTCCACCGAGTTTGAGGGAAGAATAGCAGACCAACGAATTAGTCATATTTATAAAATTATTATGACTGCCTTGTTGGTTTGCTATTATCCCTCAGACTAACTAGGTGGAGTGACTACCGTTGACGGGCAGGAACTGGATGAGAGTAGCCTCGGATCCACCATTGCAGTCAGTCAACCGGAAGATGGCGGTCAAACCACCCAAAGTAAGGCGAAAGTAAAAGGCAAGCTACTATATAGGCAGCAGCATTAAGTATCAAAGACTTCCGCCACTACGATCGTCCGTCCGTCCGTCTGCCAAGCGTAGCGATCACAGAAAAATCTCCAAAGAATGAGCCACACACGAAAAAAACGGCTTTATTACCCGGCGGCCCCGCTATTCCTGACTCAGGTAGTGGCTATGGTATCGGCGGGGCAAGGGGTGCGATAAACCTCCGGCAGAGATTTGTCGCAATATTTCATTTATTTCATTTTATTCATCACACTCCTATGAGGATGTAGAAGCTATGTATGAGGACATATCTCGGGCTATACATAGCTTCAAAACCCATTACACCGTTGTCATGGGAGATTTTAACGCGAAACTAGGCAAACGAGTGGTGATGAGCTGAGGGTGGAGCAATTTGGATATGGACACCGGAACTCGCAGGGCCACTTGCTGGCTAGCTTCATGGAGAAAAAAGGACTCTTCATGATGAATTCCTTTTCCAAAAAGCTAGAATGCCACAAGTAGACCAGGATAAGTCCAGATGGTGCCACCAAAAATGAGATCGATTTCATCATGTCAATGAAGAGGTTAATATTTAATGATGTCTCTGTGATCAGTTCGCATAAAACGGGCCGCGGTCACCGAATGGTAAGAGGCACATTGAATATTAGTCCCAGCCTCGAACGGTCGAGATTGATGAAGTCTACGCTCCGACCTGCGCCAGTTCAAATCTAAAATCCCGAGAGCTTTCAGCTTGAGCTGCAAACCCACTTCGAATGTCTGGGAGAATGCGTAGATGTGGACGACTTTAGTGACAGGTTAGTGAATGCAACAGGCTTAAAGTTCTTAAAGCCCATGACGATCCTCGAGCTTATACAGAAAAGGCGTAAGATGCTGCTGCATGCCTCCGACGATATGCCAAAGTATCGGCGGCTTAATAAACAGATCTCTAAGTCTCTGATTCGCAGTCTCCGCCAATACAACACTAAGTGTGTTCAAGAGGAATGGTGACAGAATTATCTCGTCCAGACCTCAGTCTGAGATAATTCTGACACCATTCGTCTTCAGCCTTGTTAGCTGACCTGCCCGATAGACATATCTCTTATGAACACTTTGGAACTGTAATCTGCTCGATTGCTTCTTGAACGCACTAAGTGTTGTATTGGCGGAGATCGTGAATCAGAGACTTAGAAATCTGTTTCTTAAGCTGAGGCGGAGGAGCTGAGGCTCTTGGAAGAGATCGAACTGGCCAGCTATACACGACTACACGACCACCTGTTACTACTCCAGTCACTGACCCTAGAGCTGAATTGACCCGACACTATACCAAAGATATCCCGGACATGACATCCCGTCAGCATGCACGGGATAAGAGTGGCCCTAAATCAACTCAAAACCAACAAGGCACCGGGTGATGACGGAATTACGCCAGAGCTTTTGAAAGCTGTCAGCGCACCTGCCGTGGAAAACTTCGAAAGTTATGAAATTCTGTCATACTCGAGGGCAAAACGCCACAGGCATGGCACAGGAGTGTAGTGGTGCTTTTCGTCAAGAAAGGCGATAAAACCCTTTTGAAGAACTACAGACCGATCTCACTCCTGAGGCACTTCTAAAAGTTGTTTTCAGAGATCGTCACAAATCATCTCGAGACCAAGCTAGACGACTTCCAGCCCAAACAAGCGGGTTTCCGTAAAGGCTATAGTATTACAGACCACACATTACATACTCTGCGACAGGTTATACAGAAGTACGAGGAGTATAACCACTAACCAGCCTCTATACTTGGCGTTTGTGGTCTATGAGCAAGCCTTCGATTCGATCGAAACCTGGGTGGTACTGCAGTCTCACCAACTGTGCCATCGACGACTATCGATACGTCGAAGTGCTGAAGTGTTTGTTCGAAAATGCCACCATGTCAGTCCGCCTTCAAGACCAGAGTTTAAAACCTATTCAACTATAGCGAGGGGTGAGGCAGGGAGATGTTATATCTCCGAAACGTTCACCGCTGCGCTGGAAGACGTTTTACTGCGCAGACAAAACACTTCGCCAGACGGTGAAGCTAAATCACCCGCGACCAGTGAATGTCGTACGACAGATGAGGTTTTAATCTTTCAATTCATAGTCCATCTTTCAATTCATAATCCAACCTTCAATTCATAATTCAACCTTTACTGCGCAGACCAAACACTTCGCCAGACGGTGAAACTAAATCACCCGCACCCAGTGAATGTCGTACGACAGATGAGGTTTTAATCTTTCATTTCATAATCCATAAATAATTAATAATGTATATTATATTTTATAATCATACATAAAATACAAATACATCCAAATAAACTATTATAATCAAAATATGATATTAATCTTTATTCATATAAATGTGTATTTAGTTCCATCCATTCTTTAGGCCATAGGCGAATAATTATTTCGTAGGATCTCTTAATTTTAGCTGTCAATACATCATTTCGCCTATTGTTACGATTACGACAAATTAATAAATAAAGGTAGGTGTATTGAAGAGTTGGTGGAGGAGGACCTTTATATACAGTACACTAGCTGACCCGGCAAACGTGGTTTTGCAAATTTTTTTTTTTTTCCGATTCTCATAGATACCGGATAAGCACAAAAAATTTCATCAAAATCGGTCAAGCCGTTTCGGAGGAGTATGGGAACGAAAACTGTGACACGATAATTTTATATATTTGATAAAAATACATGAAATATATAAAAATACATAAAATAATATTTATTTAATATTAATAGATATGATATCTAATTTGGGTTAAAGGTTAAAGGTTGTATGATAGAACTATTTTTAGACGTATAATATTAGGTAGTTATAAATAAGTAGGTAAATGTTAATCACTATGAAGTTGTAAAATAATTGAATTAATATATTTAGGAATTTAGACCATGTTCTAGTTGATCCGAGTCCAGTCATGTTCAATCAGTATCAATGTTCTAGCAACGTGATCAGTCAACATCGGCAATCATTTTAAAATGTTCATGTACTAATGGTTAATCAGCAGTAAGGGATTATAACAAAAATTTTTAATATCTCATCTGATCGAGTATCATATTTGGGTTAATAGAATTCCTACCAGTAAAGAACCAAATAAATGAAATAGCCAGTTCGGCCATCCTTATAATTATATCCGTTTCAAGTGAAAAATAAAGTGTTCAATATTTCAATAAGGCAAGCATTTTAATATGTATATACCTTTTTGAAGTAATTAATATAAAATAGCTATTATAACAATTGAAACTCTAAACATTTACAGCAGATATTTAAAAATCATCATTACATCTATAATCTATTTAAGATGGTGTGTGTAATGGCTAGGCAATTAACCCTTTAACCTCTAGCACGATGACCTTCATGAAGGTCAAGTGCCTTTCCAGTCTAAAAAAAATACAAAAAATTGGTCAAGCGTAAATCAATAAATCGAATGATATAACCAGATTGTATTAATCATACTTTACTATATTAATATATTATAAGTACATCATAATATTAATATTGCAACCCACTGCATCATCAAAGACAATATGATACGAAAGGAGCTACTCCAAAGCATCATAACCAATTGTAATTTCAAAAGAAAATTTCTTAGGTAGTTCAGCTGTTCTTTAATAAATAATAGAATAGGATTTCACAACATTGGGTTAGATATGTATAGCCTTGAGTAGTGATGAGTATTGAAATATGGAAAAATTACATGTCGCAAAATAATGAACTAGATAGATATTGGATAACGTTTTGTTTGAATTTACATTTTGAACATAAGAAAATTACAGCTATAAGGATCTACCATTCGTCGATTGACATAATTACTTACCGACTATAGATATACTGAACAATACAAAAGTCGTAATATTTTTTTGATCTATTAGTTGCTAGAAAACTTGAGTAGACGCTTCATTTATTTATTGTATTAACACCAGTTCTACAAATGCTTCCAAGAACCCTAGAAGCTTTGCATAAATTTGTTCATCAACAGTTAAATTATAGGGAAGGGTACCGTGTTCGAATGTAGCGAACCGGCCTAAACACTTTAAGAACACTCAGTGGAGCAACCATACACGGTCCCATTACAAAACACAGTTTAGCTACAAAACTATCCCATAGTTTAAGCAACTATCTTATTATAGAAAGAGGTTTAGCCCTAGACCATGGATCATTCGACTGTCAAAGGATAAAACCGCCGCGACCCTTAGTTTAACGTCAGTTTTAGGCCCGGTGTCAAACGAGTCTTTGTCTAGTAGTTTTGTTGGTCATTAATAATTAACTATTAAATTACTAAGTTTCAAAAAACTTCATTCCGTTTTACGTACATTACTTATTTGGTAGAAATGAAATTATTACACTTCGATAGCAAGAAAACCACTTTTAGTAATAGGGATCAATTTACGCCATAGTTTGACATTTAACCTCGGACTAACGGTTTGCAACTAAGGTTTTTTTTATCCAAGTTTTTTGTAATAAGACTGACAGTCTCCGTAAAACTCACATTCTTAGGTCAATCGCTTGCCGGGTTAATGGGATTAAACAAAAATTAATCTGTGTCATATTTCTAAGAATTTAATATCATTTTGGATTCTTTGCACTGTATTGTATACATACTTGAAATTTGTGGTTCTTTAATATCCTTCTACATTCGTACAACACTATGTAGTCCCAAACCTAGCAGAAACTTTTTGTATAGGTACCAGGTAATAGATAAACATACTTTATCACATTTAAGAGATTTATAGAATCGGATAGAATAGAATCCTATATTTCAAATACATCTATGCTTCAAAACCTAAACTCACATGTAATATTATAATAAATATGTAAATTATTTTATAATAAGCATTTTTAAACCGTTATAGCAGCCTTTTGTGTAATCCCATCGACACCAACATCAAGGCAATGGATTGGTTAGCATTTTGTTCATGTTTTAGTTTCCAACATCCTATGTAGGATAGGGTATAATTTATTATAGCCAACATCCGCCAATCGAAAATACGGTTTACAGTACAAATCAGTAAAACACATCAGTAAATATGTCTATCAAAGAGAAAATTATGGAATAGTGAATCCCCTTACCTAATAACATATTTGCTTGTTGTACTTACTCATTTTCTTCGTTCAGTCTTAATTTTGTAAAATCGCCTCACCCAACAGACTCGTAACTGCTAGCCAGTTTCCAGCACCATTGCCACGGCGCCGAGGACACGTCGTGCTCCGTCGTCAGCAGAGCCAGCATTATGGGATTTCGACGAGAATACTCTGAAAGTTAAAATTGGATGTATTAGTAATGTGAGGTGGACGTATCCCACTTCTGATGTCAGGAACACTACATATGTATATGTAAATAATTATATATATTCTTGAATGTTTCATACTACGGATCACTTTTTAATACTTAAGATGTTTATGTAAAAGCGAGGTAGTTCTAAATAATAGATACTTTGTAGGGTATAAACACTTTTATTAATCAATTATCAATTAGACTGAAATGAAACATATCTTGTCGAGTTATACATTACATAGATTTATTCATAGAAAATAATAATTACTGCACATAATATTACACTATAATATTTACTAAAATTGGAATTGTACTATATTATATACCGTACGTGAATTGAGGTTTCAATTACAAGTATTATTAGTATTATTACTGTATACAATAAATATACTTATCTCCAGTATTACAGCTGGACCGTGCGGAGTGTACAGTCCTGTGGTCGACCAACGAAATGTGTCAGTTGTAGTACGGCACTGGTTTATATAGGAAAATACCCCCACTGTTCGGCGATCACAGGATGTCAATTGATTTCCTCATTTCATTATTTCAAAATGACGTTACAGAATTGGAGTAGTCTTTAAAATATATTAAAATGATATAAAATGCTTATGACTAATTAACAATTATAGTATTTATTACATTGTGTAAATAAAAACATATTTAAACGATATTTGAAATGATAACTGTAGAAATTGTCACATAATACATACATACATACATAGACTCACGCCTGTTTCCCGGAGGGGTAGGCAGAGACTACGGAACGCCATTTGCAACGATCCTGACATACCTCTCTCGCTTCATTCACTCCCATCAAGTTTCTCATGCATGCTCTTCTGTTAAGGGTACTTCTGACCTGTCCTTTTTTTAGGATGTCTCCAATCTGGTCAGAGAACGTCCGCCTAGGTCGTCCCCTTCATCCTGTCCCATTCACATTTGCCTTATATATCTTCTTTGTCAGTTTTTCGTCATCCATCCTCTCCATGTGCCCAAACCATATGTTACATAATTTAATTGTTAATCTGGCAACTCTTTGACAACGATGTAAAATACTTATTTAATTATTTATAATTATGGAATTGATTACATTATATAACTATAGGTATGACATCCTATATATTATTCTAATCTAAAATAAACTCAAAAACTACCGAACGGTTTTTATATGGTTTTTATCAGTAGATAGTGTGATACCTGCAGAAAGTTTAAGCGTATGATTCAGACGGGCGGCACCGCGGGCAGAGTCTAGATTAAGATAATATACAACACAATGAATGTGATGATTATTATAATAATGCTTGATGAAATTTGATTATTGTGATTTACTACTGTTTAATTTCGTTCGCAATAATACAGGGTGTTTATCTGCTTTATATACACAGTATACTTATTCACCTAAAATTATTTCAAACAGTGTGCGATGGTATCTGGACCCTATTTTTTAATAAATGTATTGACTGATGCAGAATAAGACTGCATGGTAGGTACGTGTGCTTGTGTGTGTTAGGTTCCTGAAACACGAGCTCGCGGCGATCAGCTGAGCGGGCGCGGCGGTCAATACACCAAGTTGATTTAAAAAAATATATGTGATTACGTAAAATAATTTTAAATATTATTGAGTTAATTTTCATGTATTCAGTTATAGTAGTATATGCACCCCTGCAAATATTTGGCAAATGCATATCAACACTGTTTAGCAAATTAAAAATTTACATACTGTCGGAATAAAATTTAAATTGATGAATGAAACAAAAATGTTTGATGAAAACTCGCTGTTGTATAAGATTTTACAATTTCTTGAGCCAGGTAAGTACCTATAATATTTACATAATTATATTTAATGCGCTTGCACAAAATTTAAGAAATACCGAAGAAAAATCCACGTCACCTCGATTCAAATTTCAAATGGAAATATAAAATATCGTAAAATGATATTTTAATGAATGACGAGACAAGACGAAAATATTGTGTCCCTCGCAGATATCGCTAGGACGATGATGATAATGAATTGGAAACTAATTAATTCAAGTAATGAAGAAGAGCAAGCATCCAGCGCTGATGGATGGCCTCTCTTTTCCTGATGCCCCGGATATGGATTCGGAGCATCTGATTACTACAGCCAAGGACGTGTTCGCAGCAGTTTGCTCCTTCCGGACTGGGTCGGCTGGTGGCCTCGACGCTCTAACACCACAACATCTCAAAGATCTTTTGTGTTTGAGCGCCGGGGAGGCTGGCGATGCACTCCTGAGGGAGCTGACTGCTCTCATGAATTTGATGCTCTCCGGCAATGTGAACGGTGCCATCACTGACATATTGTACGGAGCAAATTTATGCGCTCTTAACAAGAAGGATGGTGGCATTCGTCCCATTGCCGTAGGTTGCACATATAGGCGTATGGCAGCCAAAATATGTTGTAGATATTATAGCAACGATTTATCTGCTAAATTCCAACCCCTCCAATTAGGCTTTGGCTCAAAGGGGGGTTGTGAGGCTGCCATACATGCCCTGGCCACGTACCTTGGTTCTGGTAATGGAGAGGTCATCCTTAAGGTTGACATAAAGAATGCCTTCAACGCAGTGAATAGGGACACCTTGTTGTCAGAGGCAAAATTAGAAACCCCTAAAATTTATAAATTTCTTTCGCAATGTTACAGATATCCCTCAAAATTATTATACAAGGACAACCTATTGGAATCCGCAGTTGGATGTCAACAAGGTGACCCACTTGGACCAGTCATTTTTAGCTTAGCAATTCACCCAATTATTCGGCAGCTAAATTCAAAATTCAATGTATGGTTTTTGGACGACGGAACCCTTGGCGGAGACGCTGACATAGTACTGCAAGATTTGGCAATTATAAAAGACAAATTTAAATCGATTGGTTTGGAGCTAAATTCAAGTAAGTGTGAGCTATTTCTAAATAAAATTGACGATGAAAAAAAGTCTTTGGTATTATCAAAATTTAATTGTTTGGCACCACACATTAAAATTTGTGACAAGAATTCTCTTCGCCTCCTTGGGTCTCCTATATTTGAAGAAGCCTACGAATCATTCGTAGATGAAAAGATTCAAAATTTTAGTGAAATTTCAGATCGCCTGCTAAAAATTAATATTCATTCGGCCTTTACAATTATTCGATATTGCCTTTTCGTTCCCAAATTTACGCATGCCTTGAGATCTTCACCGCTTTGGAAAAATATGAAATGTTTAGAAAAAATGGACCAAATTATTAAAAATACACTTAAAGAAATATTAAATGTGGATTTGAACGACCGAGCCTGGCAGCAAGCGTCTCTTCCCGTACGTCTGGGTGGGCTCGGCGTTCGCAAAATTTCTGATGTTAGTTTACCGGCGTTCCTGTCCTCGGTGCACAGCACGGAAGACTTAACCAGGCAAATATTAGCACCAACACTGGTTAATTCGGAAGTGCTGTGTAAAACCGATGCCGTGAACGCCTGGAAAATGGCTTGTCCAAGCTCTGCTTTGCCTACCAACCCATTCTCCCAAAGGCAGTGGGACGTGCCGCTTTGCAACACTGTGAGAGAAAATCTTATTTTATCATCTACAAGTGTTGCTGAGCGTGCTCGCTTGCTGGCTGTGGGAGAGTGGGAGTCTGGTCTTTGGCTTCAAGCGCTCCCGTCGTCCAATGTGGGCACAATGTTGGACGACACGACATTTCGCCTTGCCACTAGCCTCCGTTTAGGTGCTCCGTGTGTTTCTCCGCATCGTTGTCATTGTGGAGAAGTCGTCGATAGCCTCGGACACCATGGACTATCTTGCAGCTTACAAACTTAACGAGCTTAAGTTAAATGAATTGTACTACCATATATGCTCTCAATTTGCACACTGTGGACTGATTAGTTCTGACATTAGAGTCTCACTTCGTACTTTTAATATTGTAACAACTGGTTATATATTAAGATACATACTTCATGTGCAATACAAATTCAGATACAAACAGTACATAAATAATACAGAAAATAAAGGTAATCAATTAAGTTTTAACTCAATCAGTACTCAAACTGAATCGCAACCTGTAATAATTTTATCAAGTAAAGGTACACAGACTGAAGCTGAGCTTCAGTTTTTTCGATCAGAACAAAACATTCAGAATTCTACACAATAATGTACAAGGCATGCGTTCCAAATTGAGTGAACTTGAAATATTACTGTCTTTAAAAAATATTGATATTCTTTGCGTCAGTGAAACATTTTTTATTGAGAATAGTGCTGAAATACTGCAGTTACCCGGTTATAAAACGGCAGCACACTTCTCTAGGAAAAATAAACGTCGAGGTGGGGTATGTATATATGTAAAAAATTGTATAAGTTGTAAAAAAATTGACTGGATTATGGAGTACTCAACCGAATTGCATTTTGAGTGCTGTGGAATTGTTATCCCTGAAACTAACTGGTTTGTCTTGTGTCTATACAGAACACCAAATAGTAATTTTGACTTATTTATAGAAAAACTTGAAATGCTATTGTATAAGCTTACTATTAGATCGAGACACAAAAATAAAAGGATTTTTATATTGGGCGATTTTAACATAGACACACTTACTATTAATACAAAAAGTAATGAATTTATTAACACACTTAAAAAATTCAATTTACGCTTATCGTTTCATAAACCTACAAGAGTAACTTCACATTCAGCCACATGCATTGACAATATAATAACCAACCATACCAGGTGCAAAACGGAGATATGGGATCTAGGCATCTCTGATCATACTGCGCAAGTAATCATGATACCGTGCAAAATAGCTTTTGAAGAAAAAATGTGGTATGTTTTTAAACGTAGTCTTAAAGACAAGGAAATATTTTTAAAATATATGGCTCAAATAAACTTCCAGGACGTTTATATCGAAACTGATGTTAACTTAGCTTATTGTAAATTTTTAGAATTATTCTTACTAATATTTAATTCATGTTTCCCTATAAATAAAGTAAAAATAAAGTACACTAAAAGTAAAAATTGGAAAACAAAAGGTATAATTAAATCAAGCAAAAACAAAAGAAAAATGTACCTTAATTTAAAAAATAATTCATGTACTAATCTGGAGTACAAAAAATACTGCAAAATCCTAAAGCGTGTAACTAAAGAATCAAAAAGACTTTGTAATATAAATTTTATAAAACACAGCCAGAACATTACGAAAGCTTCATGGACTTTAATTAAACAACAAACTAGTCCCACTAACGACATAGTAACCTCTGTAGATTATATAATTCATGGCAAAAACACGATCAAGAACCCAGTTGACATAGCTACAGTTTTTAATAATACATATATATCCCAAAACAATACGACAAGCCATATAACCTATAAACCAAGTGTAAGTGAAAATGTTAACAGCATTTTTCTTTGTCCGGTTGACAGAAATGAAGTCTTAAACATAGTAAAAAGATTCAAAACTAAAAATAGCTTTGGTATTGATAATATTCCAATGAGCGTTGTAAAGATAAGTATATATTGCAGAAGCCCTTGTTCATATCATAAACCTTATGTTTGAAACAGGAACTTTCCCTGAAAAACTTAAAGCTGCAGTAATAAAACCTATATTCAAAAAAGGCACCAAACATGACATTAGTAACTACCGGCCTATAGCTCTTGTACCTAGTTTTTCTAAAATATTTGAGAAGGCCCTATATAACCGAATATCTAAATTTCTTTTTACTAACAAAATATTAAATGAAAATCAATTCGGCTTTCAGAGAGGGAAGTCAACCTCACTAGCAATATTTAATTTTTTGCGAGGTATATGGGAAGGCATCAATAATAATAAACAATGCACTGCTATTTTCTTAGACATGTCAAAAGCATTTGACTGTGTGAAATTTGACATTTTATTGAAGCAATTGGAAAGGATAGGTGTTAGAGGTATACCTTTAAATTTAATAGAATCATACTTGTGTAATAGAACTCAGGCTACTAAATTAGAAATATATAATAAAGATACCAAAACAATAGAAACAGTATATTCTAGCTTTGAAAATGTTGTACTGGGTGTGCCTCAAGGTAGTATATTGGGACCTCTTTTATTTTTGGTTTATGTAAATGAATTGCCAAACATCGTCAATCACACGTGTATAATGTACGCTGATGATGCAACCATATTTATCCAAAATGATAAATGCTTAAGCAATATAGAGTTGGAAGTATCAAGTACACTTAAAATTGTTACAAACTGGCTTCTATCTATTAATCTAAAAGTAAATATTGCCAAAACTAAAGTTATGCAGTTTAGAAATTATCAAACCAAACCACCACCACTAAATATATGTGAACACGATACTAAAGTTGAAGAAGTTAGTCAAATTAAATTTCTGGGTGTTTTTATAGATCAACATTTAAACTGGAAGAGCCACACTTAAATAAAAAAATATCAAGTTTCTGTTATGCCCTATCAATACTAACAGAAAGTGCTTCAACGGGCATAGCAAAATCAGCGTATTACGGCTACGTATATCCATTATTAACATATCGATGCCTTCCGGCCAAAAGGGGGTAAGCGACATTTTTTGCGAAATTGACTTATATATATGGTTAGAATCGGCTTTTTTTTCTGCGTCTAATGGTCTAAGTTTCGTGGCTCTAGGACAAACTTTTTGTCGCTTAGGCGGTAAAGGAATTGAGGTTCTAACACAAAGTTTTTCGTCATAAACGACAGTTATTTTTAGTGTATTTTGTATTATGGTGGTTGGATAAAAATAATATTTCAAAACTGTGAGATAAGCATTTTTGGCTTTGAATATTTTTTTCTTTACCTAAACGTTAAGTAGTTTGGGCTGTAAATACTTTTTTGTAAAAAATACATTAGTCAAATTTTACCTGAATCTTTGTGTACCAAACTTTCGGTTAGGATATTAGGGCAGTTCCTTTGGATAAAATATATGACATTTATTACATTTAGGTCTCATTTCCGTGACTTTATTTGGCGTTTATTTTTATTTTCCCTAGTCACCAAATCAATCATCGAAGGCGCTTAGGATAATTCATCCAAACGAATGTCGCCTTGCATTGTCGCTTACCCTTTTTTTTCCCTCAAAAAGAAACTATCTGGTATGGCAGTTAGATAACAAGGTAAATCAAAGGTTTGGCGGTTAGCTTACAGAAGAATGACAAACAGCGTCGGTTATCTCACTCTTTCGTTCGAACAAAATGTCGTTAGCGTTGCACAGCGAACATTCACTGCGGGCATAAGCACCTCCGTGCTTGCGAGTCCGTTTGGCGCGAAGTTTTTCGAAGAAAATAACACGGTAAGATTATTTTAATAGACTTTTATATTCATCTATAATTGTGTATTCTAATAAAAAGAAATTTATAACGAGCTATTCAAATACTGTAACGTGTTACCAGTGCAATGTAAAATCCAAATGGCCGTTATGAAAGAACTTGTAAACACAGACCTACTAAGACAGTTGCCAAACGCATAGAAATATGTTTTACCAAAATCTAATAATCTGTATGGAACTAAAATATGTCGATACATACTTGCAAAGATATTAAATAGTTTACCAGAAGTTATAGCTAATAAATATATAACAAAACAGCCGTATAAAAACATGTTAAAAAGGTATTTCGTCAACAACATAGATAAGGTACTCATTTCGTTGTAAATATTGTAGTCATAGTAAATATGAACTCCCATTCGCAAAAAAACTCTAGTGGTTTAAACGAATGGTATAAGTGAGAATATTGTAAATTGAAAATTTTGGTCAATAATTAAAAAAATAAAAAAAATAGTTATTTTAAGTTTTATAGGTAAGAAGTCATTCTTTTGCTATCTTGTTCAGACAATACTTCTTTCTCTTAGCGTTATCCCAGTTTCAATCTGGGGTCCGCTTACTAATCTAACCGGATTTGGCTGAATATTAGCTTCTCCACGGAGTGGCTGCCTGTCTGACCTCCGCAACCCGAAGGAATAGCGATATTCCATGGTTTAGACTCGTGTCAGTTTAATAAGAAGGTACTGACGCCCTGTAACGACTGTCAAAGATCTTCATGACAACCGGGACCGACGGCTTAACGTGCTCTCCGAGGCACGGGACAAGCGATAATTAACAATTCAATACGCACATAACTCCGAAAAGTCATTGGTGCGCGCCGTGGATTCGAACCCGATACCCTCTGCATGGCAGTCTGTTGGTAGGTATATCCACTCGGCTACCGCTGCCATACTGAATGGTTAAATAAGTACCTACAGAGTTTTTGTTGGCTGGCCTGGCTCAGAATCATAATCAAGGGTTCGAATCCCAGGTTGGGCCAGCAAGGAATTATTGGATTTTTTGATGAATTCTCAGTAACAGTCAAGAGTTAATCCTGCGACTGTGATATGACTCTGTTGTGTCGAATTGCCTATGGGACTATGAGAGTGCGAGAATAAAAACTGCACGTTTGTTTTGCACATATATTAGCGTTAGTAGGTCCCTCTTTTGCAAATCGTTATTCTGCGTCAAGATTTGTCACCGTGACTGATTTAACATGTGTCATCATCATTGTTTTATCGATTGAGTGAATGGGTGGGTGAGTGTGAATGAATGGATACACGGCAAAAGCGATGGTAAGAACCCTCTTTTTGGAGTGGCTGAAGGCCGCCACGGTGTCCTCACCTTCCACCTGACACATGTCTTCATCGGACACGGTTGTTTTGGGTAGTTTCTTTGCTGTGGAGGACTCCCCCGGCAACGGACGTTGCGAGGCGATTTACGGCAACTGTAGACGCGGACATGCGGACGACGAGGACCAAACGCCTACCGTCATACCTAAAAGTGGTCCTTAGGTACGAAATTTTAAGTTTATATTTTTTTGTCATACCTAGAATGTCAGCATGAATGTATAATGCAAGACTAACTTACAATGAGTAACAATTGTTTTGCTTAATTTTCTAAAGCCTGCAATACATGTTGGTCGAGCTTAGGCCAACGCGAGCGTAGGCAAATTAATACAAGTCAAGTGTTACTGCCTACACGTTTGGCAAGTATATCGACAACCAATGCAAATGGCCAATACAGACGAATTTTGAAGATATGCCCACACGTTGGGCTCCGTCAGTTTGCATTGTGAATTGAAACAAGATGGATGATGACGACGTAGCAGTTATTGCAGCTGCTGCTATTTATTTAATGAGTGCTTATATTTTTATGTCAGTGTATACCGCACTAAAGTTGAGAAAAAGAAAATATGACAAATAAGGTGGTGGATGTTGAGTATTTACAAAAATAGAACAAGGGCGTAATGGCGCGCTGACAAACGTGTGGATACTATTGGCCGAGTGCGGGCGAGCGCCTTTGATTTGTGCAGAAAAACCGACAGCGCTCCGAAGTGCGGCAAGTGGACGCGAGCGATCGCAAGTTGTGACAAGCTACGCCAAATGAGTTCTATACACATTGGCGCTTGCCTTTACTCGGCTAACTAGGCGAGCGACACCGAGCGATGGCAAGACAATGCAAATATACTGTCTATACATTGGTATTGGAGTTCACTCGGCGACGCTCGTCCAACATGTATTACAGGCTTAAAATAAAGACTGATTGAGCACAATTTCTACTTTTTTTTAATTCATACCTTAGTCGGTTAGCCTGTTTAAAAACTTATAAAAGTCTAATGTATGTATGTAAGTATGTAAGTATAATTTTATAAGAATTAATCACAATGTGTTTTCGCGTTGCATAAAAGAGCTTATAGTATTTTTTATAGATAATTAACTTATAACAATTTTCTTGTTCTTCTGCCATTAATCAATAGCCGGTTATGTCATATTGGCTCCACTTGATGAACAGAAAAAGCACAGGTATGCTCTTTTTCTTCAACATAAATAAAATAAATGGTGCAGTTAAATCATTTGGGTTGGAACTCATTAATTGGGTTGTTTTCATTTACGACGTTTTTTCCTGTTAGTATGATTAGGACCATTTGAGGGTAAGCGACAGTAAATAGTGTTAGGAGTGTGATTTGTTTTAATTAACAATGTCATTTCGTAGAGACCTAATCATAAATTATATGGTTAAATTTTGAAACTTTTGGAACGTACAGAAAATTTTCTATGATTTTTTTTCACTTATTTTGAACTTTAAACTACTCTCCTGTAAAGTTTGTTAAGTGGCGGTTAGCCTCTTTTGGCCGTAAGGCATCGATATGGTGTCATATATTGGGGTAACTCTACAAATAGTGAATCAACATTTATTCTCCAAAAGAAATGTTTGAGAGTTATGTATAATATGCAAACCACCGATTCCCTAAGATTTGTTTTTAAAGAAAAAGGTTTCTTGACTCTTACTGGTGTGTATATATTGGAGCTTAGTATTTTTGTTAAACGTAATTCTGAATATTTTGATATTAAATATAATCTAAAACCTAATGTGAGATCGCAATATAAATATAATTTAAGTATGCCAATCATCCACAAAACAATTTACTACAAAAGCACATATGTCACTGCTATAAGAGTATTTAACCATTTACCTCTGGAAATTAAAAAACTAAATGGCAATTTGTTCAAAATAAAATTGAAAAAGTGGTTATTGGAAAAGGTATTTTATAACATGCATGAATTCTTTAGTTGTAAGCATATTTAAGTAATAACTAATATTATATAATTGCAATGCCCGTAACGGGTAAACTGTTGATACGTATACATATTAACCATCCATGTACATCACTACACAGTTATGCAATAAATGTCTTTGTCTTTGTCTTTGTCTTTGCAGCAGAAGCGCGGGCCGAATGCCTCGTCACGCCTATCTTAATGACATCATCCGTCGCACTCTTGTCACCGCCGGAGTACCAGCCGTACTTGAACCCAATGGTTTGGTACGCGACGATGGGAAGAGGCCCGACGGTATGTCATTGTTGCCTTGGAAGTTGGGTAGGCCTTTGGTATGGGACGCAACGTGCGTAGATACCCCAGCGCCATCACATCTTCCAAGTACAGCCAGCTGTGCCGGCGCTGCTGCTGCAAGCGCAGAATCCCTCAAGCGGCGTAAATACGGTAATTTAATAGGTAATTACGTATTTGAGCCGTTTGGGGTGGAGACGCTTGGTCCATGGGGTCCGAGCGCTCGTACGTTGTACAGAGAAATCGCCAAACGACTAATCGACGCTTCACGTGACCAGAAGGCTGGGCTGTATTTCGGCCAGCGTATCAGCATTGCCATCCAGCGTGGCAATGCTGCCAGCCTTCTGGGCACGTTACCAGTAGACAGCGATGCGGAGGAATTCTACGACGCCTAAACCTGTCTTGTAAATAGGTATGTACTTTGTATTTTACCCTCCCCTTTTTTGTACATATTTATTTTTATGTATGTAAATAAATTCCATTGTATAATAAATTTAAGAATCCATTAGAGTATAAATACAATGTGTCATAAATAAAAAAATTATTACCTACATAATCAATTGAAAAAAAAAAAAATTCAAGTAATAGTTCTCTTTACAATATTATTCGGTTAGTCTAGACGGCTCACATAAAACCGAAATTACTCTCTGGCGGATAAATTTCACGGATAATCGATTTTAGTGAAATTTTGCTTAAAATAGAACAAGAAAACACTATTGTCGTTCAGCGAGGCAGCGATAGCAGTGTGGAGAATCTCCACTCGGCTTTCGCTGCTGGAGATGTACAATGTACAAGCTGCCATGTAGAGGGTATCGGGTATGAATCCATGGCGCGCACCACTGACTTCTCGGAGTTATGTGCGTATTGAATTGTTTATTATCGCTTGTCCAGTGCCTCGGAAAGTACGTTATTCCTCGAACCGCAACTATTTTGAAGTACAACCAACAAACCGCAACTAAACGCAACCATTGCGCTCAGAAAGTCTCAAAAACGTTTTCTCGTAAACGTAGACTATATTATTAAATCTAAATATAAAAACTAAGAATTGAACGACAAGTACCAAGGTAAGAGAGTTTTGAACTTTGGGGATTAAGCAATGTGTTTACTAAGTTACTTATCAATCAGTCATTCATTTTGAACAGTACCAGGGTAACAGAAATAAACAGAAGTTAGTAGGAGGTAAATAATCCGGTTACAAAGTTATCAATCAGTTATTAAGACACTACAAGACATGAGTAACAAACTCACTTTTAAAAGTAGCAGTACATTTTGAATCACAGAATACCTTACTTAATAATGTCCTCCCGACCGATTCCAGCCACGGCGTCTTGTCTGTATATGAGACTTGCCAACTGCGCGGGACATATTAGAGTGCACAAATGTGTGCGCATACACAAGTGCACTCTCTATTCCCTCACTCTCATAGATGCGATGGGACGCCACTAGCGACACGACCGGAGAGAGATTGGGCGCAGGACCAACGGCTTAACGTTCTTTCCGAGGCACGGGGGTGTGACACCGCCACTTTCAATTGGATAATTCCTATCAGAAAAACCCAATTTCACTTTTTGTTCAACCTGGGAATCGAACCCGAGAACCTCATGATCCGCAGTCGCTAACACTACCGCAGGACCACAGAGGCAGTCTACCTATACCTTACTTAATTGAATATTAATTAAATAAATTTTCACACTCAGTGTTGCTTTTTATCTACACGTAGAAAATAAACATAAACTCAGGCTGGTTCATAAATAATCATTACATATAGCTTTATTAGTCACTAGCATATGTGTTTCATCTAAAAATTACTATTATTTTCTACTTCTCTAACATCAAAATTAATTATGCTTGATTTTTTTGCTGACTACCTTTATCTACTCACTTACATGTACACAGGTACATGCGCATCATAAGGGGCGTATTGGCACCATTGTTATTTTACGGTATGGGTATTAGTTCCTTATAATTATGTAACGGGTGAATCTTGAGGGGCATATGGTCTCGGAGCCCATTAGGTAAAGTATGAAGGTAGATAAGACAAAATTAATAAACCTTTTACATAACATTTGTTTATTCAGTAACATAAATAACATTTGTGTAACTTTATCTTACGCCTCCATGAATATAGATCATTTATATTGACATATGTTACAGCCAAAGTAATAAATCCAGATATTATTTATACCATCTAGCCATTATTTATAACAATATCTACTCAATTTAGACAAAGTTATAATTGCCGCAGAATTAATAATCATTACTAGATATTTTATTCAACATCTTGGCTGTCTAGGATGAAGTAATAAAACATGTGTAAGGTAAGCTTATAGTTTTATTTTTTTCAGTTCCGTACTTGGACATCGATATGTTAACTGGCCGATTAACCGCGTAAACCATTATAATAGGTATGTGTTAGGATGTCAAATGTTAAACATCGTCACCTGACTCCACATTTCATTACAGCGTGACTGAACGCGCCACGCTGTATTGGAGTGATAGGGAAGGAAATTCGAACCGTATTTATTACTTTGACTAACTTTTACCTGCTATTATGAATAACATCTAGATGAAGCGATTCATTTATCAAACTCTCTAGGTAGTTAAGTGATATATGTAAATTGACCAATATAAGAATATACATAATATTACAAAACTGTTGATTTTCTTGTTTTGTTTGTTTGGTTGGGCTCGCCAATCTCTCGCGCTGAACAAGTGTTCATTAGCTGGTCGAGGTAATACCGAATGTCAGTAAAAACTAAAATGCTATCTCTACCTCTCCACATCGTAAAAGAGCCGACCCCAAATAATACGCCGTTTGAGTAAAGCATGGAACCTGAGCTGAAGCCGAAAAATTTCTCGTCATTCCACAAACAGATGAAGTAGCCCCAAGACCGTGGCAACCACTCATCACAGTTTACCACAACCTCCCTCCTATCTTCATAATGCGCTACTTGTAGACGGACAAATCGTATCGCATCCTGTTCAGTAAGAAGTCCTATCGAACAAAATTTTATATCCTTTTTCATTCGGTCCTTCCAAGCAGCTAGTTTTGTTAGTGTTGGACCTGATTTTGTCAACTCACACCCTTTAGGGAAAATAGCATCAAAATTTTCTGTTGTATAATTACTTGGTGGATCCCATACGTTGATGAGATCATCGAGCTTGAAGACAGCCAGATCATGAAGAGGGGTATGTAGCTTGTTTGCGCCATGCCACTGTTCCTCGCTTATTTCTTCTCTTTTCATCGGAATCACTGGTCTACCACATTTTATTGTTGCACAGGCATAATTATAAAAAAACTTTCCTTGACTATCTTGTTTTCTCATATTCATAAAGCAAACAGTAACATTTTGTAATGCCTCTGGTGTTTTCCTTAAGGTCCTAATTGGATTATAACTGGTCAGTACTAGATCTCTTTCAAGAAGCGCTCCTATAGAAAGTATTGTCCTGTTTGTCCTACTGTTAGACCAAACTAACGTTACGATTCTGTCAAAAAATAAGTCCATCGTTTCATTCGCAACATCTGCGTATCGCATAGGGGTTCCTTGGAAAGGATGCGATATGATTTCGTCTGTGACCAACTTGCATAATGATATTAAGTAGACCATAATTATTATTAGTCTGAAAAAAAAAGATAAAATGTTAGTTTGGTAAATTGCAGCAACTTTGTAGCTAATAAGTAGACCAGAGTAGCTTGTTAAAAAATAATAATATTCTACCACGTTCACACAACACCATCACCACCAGCCTCAAACTAAGTAGAGCTTATACTATAGTTACTAGATAATGGATAAACATGCATATATACTTTTTTTTCTTGTAAATACATACATATTTTATAAAGAAACACCCAGACCAAGACAAACATCCATGTTCATGCACAAAAATGTTTGACTTGAAGAACCCGCGACCTTCAGCGTAGCAGTCGTTTACACTCCCGCTGCGCCAAGCGGTCGTGAGATAATTGAAGGATTGATTCTACTCAGGATCGTTCGTTATAATTTGGAAATAACCTTAAGGAGTGAATAATAATATTGTTTAAAAATAAACTGAATTTAGAAGTGCTTGGCTGTCTTGTCGTACAATATCCAAGCAGTAGCTGTTGCGGTGTCTGAAGTGTTCTAAGCTTGGTCTTACTACCTTCTAGTGAGCGCATAGTCGGACTGCAAATATTTATATATGTGTATGTGTAACGTCTCCAAAATACGTATTTTACACACAAGCACTTAGTGTAGCGTCACATCTGCTGTATGTTGCGCGCCAGTACTTCAACGATATAAGCATCGGTCGCAGTATATGGTTGGTATGGTACACCAAACGCGCCGAACAGTTAGCAATATTGTCGGAGGCGGCTAACAGTTGGTCGCGTAACGTACGATGTGACGCTCGAAGGAAGAGTGAGCGCCACGCTGAACCCGACGTAATTTCAGCCTACACTTTGAGCGTATTCAACTGTACATTCGGCGCGGTATGTGACGCAGATGTATCGCGATATTAAGAATAACTCAAGTGTCGCGGGAGTATTTACAATTAATATTCAATCAACACAAACGAATATCCGGACATGATACAAAAAATTGTGATTAACACAAAGTTTTACACAGCTGTGTATCCATTAGAACCCACAACATTTGGCGCCATGTAAAGCGACAAGGCGACTACTTAAGGTACTATTTCATCAATACAGTCGATGAAAATACAAACATTAGTTTATGTATGACTAGCTGAACCTGCGGTTTCGTCTGTCTTATTTTCTGTATATCAATAACGGAACAACCTGCTTGGTCAAATTATAGTATATATACAAAGTTCTTTGTCTTCCAGTGAAAGTCGCATTCAAATCCGTTGAGCCATTTCAGAGATGACCCCGCACAAACAAAAAGACATACCGACAATTCATCAATCATCAATTTAAAAAACAAGGTTGTTTATGATT
The DNA here is from genome assembly GCA_944739405.2 of Euclidia mi. Classification (NCBI taxonomy): domain Eukaryota; kingdom Metazoa; phylum Arthropoda; class Insecta; order Lepidoptera; family Erebidae; genus Euclidia; species Euclidia mi. The sequence continues at coordinate 22,790,106 of OX123205.2, forward strand.
TGGTATTGTAAATCTAAATAAATGCACTTGAAAGAAACATAGTCTGAAATCACAGAGAGACACTTCAATTCTATCATATGTGTACGTATAGATGAATTAATTACCTGTTCATGTTGCCGAATTGAAAATCTGAATGTTCTAGCGAAAAATCAATTTCTCTATATTGTAGTAACAACACGTAGCAAGACTCAATAACTAATGTATCCTTGATTGTGTGTGCTCACATTAAATACTATACAATGTTTATAAACTTTAACATTTTTGGTGAATTCCAACAAATTTATATCAATATGAGACATGTGTTTTTAAAGATAACTTAAATGATTGTAAATATTTACGTAAAAGTAATGTTTTGTGTGAAACAATGCATTCTTATTTGTATTAAAATGCATTCTTTTACACTTCGTTACTAGTGTATCTAGAGAATGTCGGCAGCCAAGCCGTATACTATATTCCATCTCACCGCTTCTCTTCTATCGTGCTGGATTTTCGGAAAACCCCTACTTAGTGCAACCCACGGTCCGCAAGTCCACCTCCCGCAAAAGGGACTGACGATCTTGTTGGGATCGCTGGAATATTCGCATCATAGGGAATAATTTTTCGTTCACTAATTCAGTAAACAATGAAGCCGTGGTGAATGTTTACTCGACGATATCTCACACGCACTTCGTTTTATTTCCATTTAATGATAGGTATAATTATTATTAAAATAGACAGCGATAGCCTAGTGGAGATACTAACACAGTTTGTTAGTATCTCCACTAGGCTATCGCTGTCTATGTTGAGGGTATCGAGTTTGCATCCACGAAGCGCACAGATGGCTTTCCAAAGCTATGTGCATATTGAATTGTAAACTATTGTGACTATATTCCTTACACCTTGCACATGTTCTCACCGTTTAAACCTTCCCTGAACTTCCACAAAAATTTCAAGACCTAAATTTGTTAGACGCAAATTGGTTCAGCCGTTATCGAGTTTTAGCGAGAATAACGAACAACAATTCATACATACATACAGGATGTAAAAAGACCCTTAACGAAAACTGAAATCCCATGTTTTACCTATCAATACGAACATTTTTTACTTCGGCACCATACCTGGGAAATTACTGGTTCAGGAGATATTGAGGCTCAAAGTTAGTATGGAATTTTTATAATTAGGTACAAAATCGATGCATTTATCCTGCCAATTTGTTCTTTAGATGTCCTATGACCCCATGGATTAGTAAGTATATCGAGCACTGCACGCGCGCGCTTTTAATTGCGGTTTAAAAAATGTGAGGTGCATAGGGTTCCCACCAAGAACTTAGGGTCCCAAGCCAACCTCACCTGCAAGCGGTGCACCTGCCGATCAACGGACGAGGCTCTGGCAAACAAAATGTCCCAATAAGCGGCAATAGGCTCGCCACCTATTACGTGGGATCAAAACACTGGCGAAAAGTGGGCGTTTAATATGCGTCTGCCTACCCCTTCGGGGAAACAGGCGTGAGTCTATGTATGTATGTATGTAAAAATGTGAACTCTTAAAAAAAAACGTTTACCAGGTATTATTTTTGGTTAGTATGACTTGGCATGATGTCCACAACGAGTAGACTTTGGCTTGGTGATGGGTCTTGTGTCACCCTGTATATATATACTGCTGGCCATATCCACTGTTGGACATAGGCCTCTCCCAAGGCTGGATTGATCCTGAGCCACCCGCATCCAACCGCTGCTCACGAGAATATTAATATTTTGACTCTAATAAATAATTAATTTCTCTTTGTAGGAGACCCGATATTTTCTATTCACTAACTTAAAATAAGCATGAACTCATCGGTACAGTAACTCAATAGAGACATCACATTTAGCGCTAGTCTGAGTATTCATCGCTAAGATAGACAAAGTTTTATAGGTACTAACTCTAGTAACAGCTCTCGTATTTACAAACACAGTTTCGTTTAAGTACTCGAGGACCAGGATCAGTCGTGAGAGAGTTCACAATATTCTCATGGCATATTTGAATACTTGTAAATATGTTGGCATAACCTGACGTAATCTTAGTTTGCGTACCGCCGTGGGTGTAAGCTAAGTTTGCATATTTTAGTTTCATATATAAAACTTACTACAAAAAAGCGGCGATAGTCCAGTGGTGTACGGAACGCACTGCCAAGACGATGGGCACACAGCTCTTTCTCAGACTTTTTGAAGTTATGTGTGTATTAAAATTGTTAATTATCGCGCGCTTAACGATGTGCCCCGTATATGGCAATAGGCTCCCTATCACATTGGGACCGAAACATAACTGGCGAAGTGTGGGTGTATAATACACCTCTGCCTACCCCTTCGGGGATAAATGCGTGAAGTTATGTTGTATTATTACAGATGTACGCAAAAATCTAAACAATCTGTGTGCAAGCAGCCATTCATTCTAAGAACGTTACATACGTGAATTAATTCAACATTTCTTGAAGGCATGTCTCAATGTAATAAAACTTCTGCGCAATTTAGCGAGAGACATTTGTTTTCAAAACGTATTCGCGTTTAAATCCCACCCGTTATCATGCGTTCACAGCGAGGTATTATATTAAAGGGTCTGTTAACGGAGAATAAAGAAACTCTTTATATGTAGCCTTCTCATGTGTGTGACAGGCGGCAAACCAGCAGCTGGATAGCCTGATGGAAAACGATTAACATTAGTATGAGTACAATAGGCGGCCATGCACCGGACGCGGACGTCGTAACACAGCTAGGCCTCCCGCAAGGTGGACTGACGACCTTGTTAGGATCGTGAGCAGCGGATTGATCAGGGTAACTAAAGATCGATTATTATAGAGAGCTTGGTGAGAGCTCTATGTCCAGCAGTGGACGTCTTTCGGCTGATATGATGATGAGTACAAATTGTGAAAGTTTGAAAATATTTAGAATTGGACAGTTTTATCTCATACAAATGAATTCGGCGAACATCTTAAGCATCAACAAACATTCTCTACGGTATTCGGCGAGCATACTTACAGTGAAACCACTTCAAGGTTTTCAAACATCATTAATAATTTTACATAAATCATTCATAGCAATTTCTATGTTCATGCAGTTTTAAACGTTCACGGTAATAGTGTTGCAAATAGATCCACGCGACACAATAAAGACAATAGTCATAAGTATAGGTACAGAGCTTCAATGTCGCTCTTCACATCATCGCTTCGCATTTTTGCTTCGCTTCGCGTTGTTGCGTCGCGTTGCGGGGATGCGTTGTCGTTAAGTCGCATCATGTTGTCGCGTCGCTTTCACGCGTCTCGTTGACACGTCGCGTTGTCGCATTTACCAAGTACACTACGTACATACCTATTTCAAACCAAGAAGTCATGTGTTTACTCATTGAAAGCGATGCAATTCCACCAGATACTAAATAGTCACAGCTTTAATTTGTGTAATGTGGCAGCTGCGACCGTTCTCATAGGAACTAGGCCACGGAAATATTGACTTTTACTTCCTTCATTGGTTTGCAGAAATTACAATAGGAAAAACATATGGCATAGAGTCAATGCTGTACTTTTTTTATTAATTGCAGTACTATCATTATTTTTGTTTAATATATGGCTTTAGAAAATTCAAGCGGAAACAAATAACACTGAGACTTAAAACAAGGTTGTGAATCACATAAATTGTTGTCTCAGGTGGCGATTCCTAAATAGCGGGACGACCACTTAAAAACATGGCGTAATCCATCCAAAATCATCAATATCTTATCCCGGTTCCATCCAAAACTTGCTTAACGAGGCCCAGGGGGTCCAGAAGTCCAGGTTCCTAATTTAACCAGACATAAAAAAACAAAAACATAACTTCATGCCTTAATCCCAAAGGGGTAGGCAGAGGTGTATTACACAGACACACTTCGCCAGTAATGTTTCGGTAGCAATGTAATAGGGGGCGAGCCCATTACCTATTACCGGGCACATTATTAAGCGAGCGATAATTAACATTTTTAATACACACATAACTTCGAAGAGTCGAACCAAAGACCATCATTGTCTCGTACACCACTGGGCTACCGCCGCTCTAACCAGAGTTGACAGAATATATGCTTTTATATAGATAGCATAGCGATATGTCAGGGCTTAGACTATAATCAATATATTCAAGGGCACTGACTCTCCAGAACGCCATTCCATACCCATGTACATTACAATGCAGAGAAACTCAGTAAAACTAGTTTTATACAGAAGTCTGGATGTAGATAACATTTTAACGATAATAGAACATTTTAGAACACAACTATTCTTTGTACAGACCTCATATTTTTATAACAAGAAAAATATCGTTAATTTCAGCTCTTGTTCACACGGCTTCAAAACAACGAGGAAGCAAAGCGACTGCGTAATACTTGTAGGTAAAGCTAATCTAATCTTACTTCACATAAAAAATAGCTTTTCAGTACACTGGCCACATAGTTTCGGAATACCTGTTATAGGATATTGAGCGATAATTTATTAATACTGCGGGCGATAGTAAAGCTATGGTAAGGCAGTTGGCAAAATGTACGGTACACAATTATTATGACCGTTGGAGTGGTCGTGTTCTAAAGTAGAAACCGCGCCTTGGCAAACCTAATAGATGCCACAAAGTGGCTGGCAGCGGCTGGACACGAAGAGCCGAAAATCGAGCTCAGTGGCGTGCCATTGAGGAGTCCTATATCTATCCAACAGTGGACCAGCGATGACCAGCTTTTCCACAAAGCGACTGCCGTCTGAACTGGATTTTAACCCAATACCTTCAGCATGACAGTCTGTTGGTATCTCCATTAGGCTATAGCTTGTCTTGATACGTCACATACTTTTGCTTTATAGGCTCACGCCTTTATACCTAATGGAAGAAAAGAGGAACCCCCCACGCACCTCGGATGGACCACCCCAACTATTGCAATAGAAAAAGGTTGACAATACCAAACTCCTCTGAAAGGATAAGGGATATATAGGAATGGTATGGGTTCCAGGAAGATAACTTATTTGCAGTATCCCGCTGTTTGCGCCGACTATGCTTCGACACGTGTTTCGCCTCTGAACGAGGCATCCTCAGGAGCGATGCGCAACGACTGACCGCTTTCTTACCGTGTGCATGTCTTTTATACGATTCTACTTTCTAATTCCCTCCGTTGCGCCTTTATATCCGAAAAAGTAGGCTGAGGTGTAATATTGCACCCACTGCCGTGTGGTTGACGGCATAGAATACAAGTGTCACCACCCCCTATCTTCCCGTGGGTGTCGTAAGAGGCGACTAAGGGATAACACGATGCAAATACCATCTTTGCGTAGAGACGGAAAACTCGACATCAAACCCTATACGACTGCCTCGTTGGTCTCGCGACATAAATGTGCGCGTGGGATCGGGAGGTCCCGGGTTCGATTCCTGGGTCGGGCAGTGTTATTGGGTTTTTCTGTCATGAAATTCTCAGTAGCAGCACGGAGTCTGGAAATGTGCCCGGTACGGCAATAGGCTCGCCCCTTATTACGTGGGACTAAAGTATATCAGTCGAAAAGTGGGTTTAGAAATACACCTCTGCGGCGTGACGTTATGTATGTATGTACACATACGTGTGATATTAAAATTATAACATTTTATACTCGGTTGTCTACAACAATCTGTAAAGGAAATACGTTCTACGCAATATAGATACGGCTATGGATGCGCAGCGAACAATGTGTTAAATGGAACGTGAAAGTCAGTGAGTGAGAGGGAAGTTATTGAACGTGTGTTACATTTATTAAATGAGTATTCATTTTCCTTATAAATGAAATGAAGGAAGTGCGTAATAATTTTGCATGCATGCATGCATGCATGCATGCGTAATAATTTGTATTGTATGGGATGGAATTTATTTGTTTACTTTAAGAAAATTAATCAATTTAAAGTGGCGCTTATAGCGTGACTTGGCTTGCCGTTGGTCGGCAAAGTAAAGTACGGCTTCCAAAGGTCGCTACTTGGATAGGTGACTGTGTGTAGCATTTACATCAGAGCGCAACCGTACTTCGCTAACTCTCATGTTGGAGTTTATAAACCACCCAAAGGTTTCCGTCAGAGCTTGTAGTGGGACAAAAACCGGAACTGACGGATCCTGCCCGACGAAGCACAGTAACACTAATGAAAAAGTCACAAGAGTTATTTTACTTTGCTGATGCATTACAAACGACAAATAAAGGTACTCTATGAGCGCTATATGTAAGTCATCCAATTTAAGGGGTTGACTGTGTTTCCATCTGTGAAAGTTTAAAAATCTTTCGTGGTCTTTAGCTTTAGATTGTCTTTCGGGAGTATGTAGTAATATGTACATCCGCGATCATGGCGTCTGCAACAGTGTCGAAATATCGGATATTCGAAATAAAGGTACACGGTACCTATATATCCCTAAGACGATCAAATGTTTCCATCTCATTCTAGTTTCATTGAAAAGGCCAAATAGCTTTCAAGTTTAATCGTGCACAACAGAATCACATGCAGTTTTTTTTTATATCACGTTACGCCACCGGGTCGGTTCCGTGACGGGGATGTAATCGACTATAGCTGGTTCGATTTCCGATCAAGTCAAACATTTGTGTGCATGAACATGGAAATTTGTCTTGTTCTGGGTGTTTCTATGTATGTCTAAAGGTAGCATGTATGTTTACCCTTTCGTACCCCTAGTACGAACTCGGCTTAGTTTGAACCGGTATTGTGTGTATGTGTGGTAAAATATAATAATAATCAAGCTTTAAAATATATTGTCAACTAGGTCGAAATTGCAAAATTTTATGCAAATAGAGTATTATACAAATATTTTAGGTAGAAAAAATAATTTTCGGCGTAAAAATAATAAAACCATTTATTTTCTACGCATAAATTACAATATTATGAACAATATAACGATAGACCGTGCTGTAGGCGGTCAAACACAATTGTTATTTTAATATCATTTCCAAAAATAGTCCATTGACCTTATGATTAAAAATATATTTATTTTGTTTATTTTACTTCACAATGGCCGTTGGACGAAGTGAAACAAAAGAAAATGTTGTTTTCCTAAGTTTTCTGACTTAGTTGAAGTGTCGGATTAAGAATATAAAGAGTCACTAGTCACTACCCATTTATTCTGCAGGTGTCGGAAGTGGTGACTAAGGAAAATACTCGTAGCAAGTAATATCTTTGGGAAGATACAGTAAACTCGCCATTAAACCCTTTAGGTATCAAGAGAGGGAGGCATATGTCCAGTTTTCTATGTAGTATTATCATAACGATTTTGTGATAGCCGGGACTGATTGAGCTAATATTCTGTCCAATCTGGATAGATCAGTAAGCAAACTCCGGATTCGAAAATTAATAGTCTTGGAAGCGACTAGGATTACGTAGGGACGATGTGACAAACTGATGTATATAAACTGGAAGACTCACTTTCGTAAGTCATTAAATCTCGACTGAAGAGTATGATAGAACTGTAATCACATACCGAATAGATGAGGATTAGGATTCTCCATAATGTTCTCGAAAGTCGTGTGAAGTCCCTAATCTGCACTTGGCCAGCGTGATGGACCTTATCCTTCCCCTTAGTGAAACGAGGCCTGAGACCAGCATTGGTACAATTTTTATACAGGGCTGATGATTGTGTTTGAATGACATGCTTGTTTGTGTCGATGGCAAGAATGTTCTTCGTAAGACGTGGAATATTTTGGCACATGACCAGAGATAACCATAAAATATTTTACCTGTAAAGTTTGAGTTTGAGTTTTCGTTTCCTTCTATAAATGTCGAAGAATTATTTACTAAACAATTAGCTTAATATCCTCCGGAAACTACACAAGATTAAATCAATTATACATCTTCGTACTAATAATTTCACCAACACAATAACAAATTGGTTTCCATACAAAAACCGTCCAATTGTGAATTGAATGAAGAGCGACATAAAGTCTGTGGAACGGATTAAATCGTGTATCCAAACTGATTTCACTATGTACAACAATACACGGCAATATGTAGCAGTACGGCAATACGTGGCAATACAAAGCAATACACAGTGTACGCACAATTGATTTGTTGTTTGAATGCGATTGGGTCACTAAAATGGCGGATAGGGTGAACGCAACAAGTATTTTTTAAAACGTTCTTTTGTATACAGGCTGTTGATATGCGTTTGCAAAATATTTTCAGGGGTGGATATACAACTATAACTGAACACAAATACATGAAAAAATAAATCACAAAAACTTAAAAAAAAAAACATAATCGTGCATTTTAAAAATCAGCTCGGTATATTAATCCCCGCCGTCGCTCAGCTGATCGCCGCGGGCTCGCATTGCAGTTACCTAACACACAGAAGCACACCACCTACCGTGCAGTCTTATTCTGCACTAGTCAACAGGTTATTCTGATTTACTATCGAAGTAACATTTAATGAAAATAGGATCTTATATTATCGCACCCTGTTTAAAATAATTTTAGAGGAATAAGTATCAAGGATCTTTTTGATCATTTATTTATGATCAAAAGATGCATTGAACTCTTTTAAAGTTGCAATTCCGTGCGTCTGCTACTCATTGTCCGACCATTTTGCGAGCCTAGCGCAGTTGCGACGATGGATGGGCATGAAATATCAAACATATGAAACGCACCTTAGGATCCATACTGAAGTGACTAAGAAGGAAGCCTAGCGGGCTTCCATAGGGCAGGTCAGCAAGAAACTTTTAAGTCTCACAATGGCATTTCAAGATTTTAAAGATTAAAGAAGAAAGAATGAAGATTTTTGTATCTTATTTACTTTTTAAATAATTATCTCTTAAAATTAAATAAATAAATTATAAAGAGTATGTAAAGTGCGATTCTAAAATAGTAAAACTTTCATAATCAAAGCCACCAGATGTACAGAAACAAAGTGAGAAACTCAAAATAATCGCTATTCCCAAACCTTTAGATTACCAATGCGATGTCACATTCAAATAACATATATAATATTATCGCTATTGTTATGGTCACCGCGATAGCTTTATTATCTGGTACACCTTTATCAAAAAGCACCACCTACGTATATTTAAATTAAACAGTTTTGAACTTTGTGCCCTCGCAATAAGATGTTGTTCTAGTATAAATTATTGATATCTATTCGTATGTCAAAGTTCGCCATCGCCTGTGAGAAATTAATACAGTAAAATATGTTCAAGGCAATTTCGACATAATACTAAATTTGTTAAGAGTTGGTTTTCCCTTGCATGGTTTTGTAGTAACGTAGGTGCGAGTAGAAAGTTAGGCCACGTATACAATATAAACAACATGCTTACAAAAACGCTTAAATAGAATCAACTTTTTCCAAAAATAAATTCTTCCTATTTCTGACGCATAAGAACAAACCGTTTTGGTGAAGAACTTTTAACGAATACATTTTCTGAAAGATAAAACCCTTTCCCTGCACCGTGATGGATGTGGAGGAAAATTGAATAATTCGGTTTCTCATCAACTGTTTTCTCGATCAAATTAGACCATACAAGTTTCAAAACCATACAAATTTGACCGCGGTTTTGTCCTCTCGATGAGTTGGCGTTAAACGAGGAATAGCTTAGTTCTACTTGACAAATTTGGTCCAATTAGAGCCAGAATTCCATGATAGTCCACCCTTGGGAAATATTTTGCACTTATTTTTTTGACATAGAGGGGTGTTAGTGCCTACTCTTATGTATGGTAGTGAAAGTTGGGTATGGCAGAAGAGACATGAAAGTAGAATAACTGCTGTAGAAATGAGAGCACTGAGAAGTATATGTGGTGTGTCTTTGACAGAAAGAGTAAAGAATTGTGTGATACGAGAGTGGTGTAAAAGGTAAAAGAAGATGTAGTGATAAGCATCGAGAAAGGCATGTTAACATGGTTTGGGCACATGGAGAGGATGGGTGACGAAAGACTGACAAAGAAGATATATAAGGCAAGTGTGAATGGGACAGGACGAAGCGGAAGACCTAGGCGGACGTTCTCTGACCAGATTGGAGATGTCCTAAAATAAGGACAGGTCAGAAGTACCCAACACAGAAGAACATGCATGAGAAACTTGATGGGAGTGAATAAAGCTAGAGAGGTATGACAGGATCGTTTCAAATGGCGTTCCGTAGTCTCTGGCTGCCCCCCCGGGAAACAGGCGTGAGTCTATGTATGTATGTATTTTTTTTAACGGTTTAGGATACTTCAGTGCTTAACCCTTGGGAAACAATGTATTCTAGTACAGGTTCTAAACGGGTTGAAAGCCTTCTGCACTCAACGATAACGCGTGTCGAAACACTGTTTGTTTGTTTTAAAGAGACATCTCCCCTACTAGGACTAGACTAATCCTGTGTCGCGTGGGAAAATGTTGTCTCTTACCGCAGTTTCAAGCAGCCACTTAAACCACTACGCCCATCGTACAGTCAACAATTAAATGTAAGTCAGTATGTAAGATAAGACATTGTTTCAATGGAAAACAGAAATAAAACGATTGTTACATGTGGTTGTCGGTAAATAAAAGAGTATAAAGCATGTTTGTTTACTATTATTTTCATGTAAGAAATGTGTATTATTGCTGGTGATCCAAATAAATAAATAAAAATTGTTTTTGTAAATAGGTACTCCGAGAAGTTTAAGAAAATATTTGTATTAGTGTAGTGTATCCTTGCCTTTAGGGCACTATATTACGAAGTTTATAGATGTGATATCTTATATTAAATATTGAAATAGACCTGTTTTGTTAATAAAGTATTACGTACTCCATTTATACAGCATTAATAGTCTAAGACAAGTCGTCTTTAAGGTAAATATGTATAATATGTATATATTATGTATCTATCTATTTGAGAAGGTGTATAGTCTTATTGATATCACTGCGATACGTATATCTATATAAATTATAAAATGAAGTCTGATTTTCATTATCTCTGTCTGAGATATGTGAGATAAACTCAAAAACTGCACTGTTGGCAAAGTGGTTTAAGCGGCCGCCTCGCCGCTTGACATTGCGCCGAGTGCTGTGAGTTCGATCCCCACGCGAGACAACACTTTGTGTGATTCATAATTAGTTGTTTCGGGTCTGCTCAGCTAATAGCGACCTTTTAACCACTGATCAACAGGGTAAAAAAAACAATATATTTAGTTTATGGTTAGTATTTTTTTAAAACAATGTTCAACATAACATTTGAGTACACAATTGCGCAGCAATTTGAAAAATAGTATTGTTTACGAGAAAAAAAATATTTGCTACCCACCACAGAAAATATCAATTTATAGTAGGCACTACTACAAACGGTAATATAAATTAGAAACGTTCGTTTGAAAAAATTAAACAATGAATAGGTAGAAGGTATTCTTATTGTTGTTTTTATACTTTTATTATTCTTTGTAATTTATCAACTTTAAATCCTTGATGTGCCAATCGCCTAAAGGTTTTCCAGCCATGTCGTTAAGTTTGTATACTAGAGGTGATTTTTTTGAGGCAATCTTACATTTAATAAATTTAGGCGCCAATTTCTTGCTAAAGTATTTATCCTTATCACTAAGAAGAAACGTTCTGCGCCAAACTATATCACCGACATTGAATTCTGCCTGTTTACGGCGAAGATTATAAGATGAACAATTTCGTTAGTGGGCCGACAACAGAGCTGAATGTACCTTCTCGAAAATAGAAGATAAATAGCCTAAAGTTTCGGCATAGCCGTCCCGTGGTTCAAGCACCATATTGGAATTAAATTCCTTATCAATATACTGAGAACCACATGTTATGACCTCCCTACCAAAAACAAGGAAATTAGAAGAATAACCAGTAACCTCACTAACTGCGCAGTTAAGGGCGAATTGAACTTAAGTGATTAGAGTGTCCCAGATTCGATGATCAGATTCTATGAAAGTTGAAATAGCTGTCATAATGGTTTTGTTGTAACGTTCAACTGAGTTAACGTGGGGAGTATACAACGGTGTAAAATGCAAATTTGGAATTTTATATTTTGACAACATACTTTTAAAGGTTGCGCTAATAAATTGTTTACCGTTATCCAAAACAATAGTAGATGGAATTCCATGCACCAAAAATACATTTTCCTCAAGAATTTTTGTTATAACTTCTGCAGTTGCCCGTTTAATGGGGAAAAGTAAACAATATTTAGAGAAACAACAACTGACCACAAATATAAAAGTGTTTTGTTTCCTGCTGGGAGGCAATGGACCAATCAAATCAATACTAATCGTCTGAAAGGGCTTTTGACATGATTTGGGTTTTCCCATTAGACCTAAATTTGGGTGATTTTGGTGTTTATGGGTGATACAAGGTTCATATGAACTGACGAACTTGACAACATCAGTGTACATACCAGGCCAAAAGTAATTAAGTGCGAGACGTTTGTATGTCTTAAAAATACCCAGATGTCCAGCAGTGGGCGAAGAATGATTCGCCCTTAGAATGTCATTTCTTTGGTCAGACGGAATAACCTCTTTCCATTGAAATTCTCTAGTGAGAGGGTTTAATGTTTTTTTAAAACAATACAATTTATTGTTTATTACTTGATAGTTAACAAAGGAAGTCGGAGAACTTAAACAGCCTTTATAGATATTTAAATACCAAGGATCATTAGTAGAAACTGGTAAATTCTGATTAGAATTAATATCTAGATTTATATCATTAGCAATAGCAGAAACGGGTAAAGAGCGAGACAGAAAATCAGGTAAAACGTTATCGGAACCCCGACGATGACGTATTTCGAAATTATAGGAAGATAAGCGAACTCCCCATCTGGCTAACCAGCCAGTAGGGTTATTTAAGGTCAAGAACCATTTCAAAGCAGCGTGATCTGTGTAAACAATAAACTTTTTACCATTTTCAACATAACAACGCCAGTGTTCTATAGCAGATAGAATAGCCAGGGCTTCGCGCTCTGTGGCACTGTAATTTTTTTCTTGCTTAGTGAGTGATTTGCTATAGTACGCTATGACTCTTTCCTCACCATTTAACCTTTGACAGAGGATCGCGCTAAGTCCACAATCGCTAGCATCTGAGTGTATTTCAAAAGGTTGCGAGTAGTCAGGACAAGCCAACACCGAGGAGGAAATCAAACAATTCTTTAGGTTATTAAACGCCTCATTAGCCTCTGTCGTCCAACAGAATGGAGGTGCGTTTTTACTTTGAGATGTTAACTTATTTAAGGGTGCAGCAATAGAGCTAAAATTCGGTATAAAACGCCTGTACCACGAGGCTGCGCCTAAAAAACGACGTACTTCTTTTCTATTAGAAGGAGTGGGATAATTTTTCATTGAATTTACTTTATCCGGATCGGGATGCAATCCACTAGAGTCGACAACATAGCCTAAATATTTTAGTTTATCTCTAAAAAATTTACATTTTTCGAGATTAATTGTTAAATTAGCGCTTTTTAGTTTATCAAGAATGCGTAATAAAAGGGTAATATGCTCGTTGAAACTGGAAGTGATACAGATTATGTCATCGATAAAACAGAAAACCTTATTTTCAAATTCTGGACCATAAAATAAAATATCAACTAATCGTTGTTGAGTAGCTGGCGCGTTCGTAAGACCGAAGGGAATTCTTTTGAATTGAAATGTGCCACGCGTAGGAATATAAAAGGCTGTTTTGCAACGGTCCTCTTCTTTAATTAATGTTTGCCAAAAAGATTTAGACAAATCTAAACTAGACAAGTATTTAGCATCTCTCAGATTATCTAAAATTTCCGAAATATAAGGCAAGCTATAAGCATCTTTTTTTGTAACGGAATTTAATTTACGACTGTCCAAACAGAAACGCAGTTCACCATTCTTCTTAGGGGTCAAAATGACAGGGTTTGACCACGGGCTTTCAGATCGTTCAACAACATCCTCTGAGAGCATGTCGTCAAGATGCTTTATTAAAATTCTTTGTTTATCGGGAGACATGCGATAAAATCTTTGCCGAATAGGGGGGCAATCACCTGTATCAATTTAATGAGAAATAATATTTGTGCAACCGAGACCCCGCTTCTCGTATGAAATATCGGTAAATTTAGAAATAATGTTGTCAGCGGTAGCTCTCTGGTCGACTGTAAGATGATCATAAGAAACAAGATGTGTAGGGGGAACTGCCTGCAACTCCATTACTTGAGCGTCAGACTTGTTCACAATCAAAACAGACTCTAATTTGTTAGGAAATAGGCCAAAGCTTCGCCAAAAATCCATGCCAAGGATAAGGGAATTTTGAATCCCAGGTACAACATGAACTTCTAAGTTAATCAATTTATCCTGAAACTCAAAGGGTAGAAACACCGATCCCAAAGACTCAAATCGTTCGCCGCCAGCTGTTATTTACCTTCAAGGTTTCGATTTATCCAAAAACAAAACGATGTGTGTGTGTGTATGTATCGTCTTTCAAAAATAAGTTATGCAAATTATTACCTAAAATTGTAACGCAAGATCCAGAATCTAAAAGACCAGTGGTAGGTATTCCGTTTAATTTTAGGGTAACGTAAGGTAAATATTCTACTTTAGAATTACGGATTAAGGATATATGATAGCTACTAAAAAATTTTTTTTAAAAGTCCAACCAATTATTCCACTCTGTTTTATTACAATTAGTTGTATAATTTGATTTTCCACAATCCTTGTTAACTAGTTTTTTGAAACTGTAGGGGTCGACTTAGATTTACAATTGGGGCAGTCTGACACTTTGAAACCCTTTGTACCGCACTTAAAACAGATTAGGTAGTGTGGTTGACGGCAATTACGTAATGAGTGCGAATTGCATCTACAACGCACGCAAAAAATTTTATTTATATTAGAAGTACTCGATACGGCGTTAACTTGTAGTACAGACTTGTATCTCGATGTATCAGCGACAGAGTTATATTTATTGAAGTGATTATGATTGTAAACATTTTTGTTTGAAGAAAAATTAGAAAACGGATAATTATACGCTAGATCAGGTGCTACAGTATTCTTTGAAACTTTAGGGGGTTCAGAAAATTGCTTACTGCGACTTTGGTAATTTTCGAAAAGACGACAAACTTCGACCAGACTATCAACATCAACAACCTTTGCAGTGAGCAGACAATTAGTGTACAAAGGTCTAATATTATTTAGCAAAATTTCTAGCTTCTCCGAATCAGCGATAGGAGAACTAAGTCGCAAAAACAGACCGTGCATTTTTGCCACGTAAATAGTTATTGATTCGTTTTCGCCCTGTGAGCGCTGACGAATCTCCGTCATAAGCCGATAATCGTAGTTATGCGGACTAAAATCTCGTTTCAAAAGTTCGCAAAGTTCTAACCAAGTCTTTACATTATTTTTAACAGAACGATACCAAACTAATGCGTCACCCGAAAATATTTCAAAAGCGAAAGACAACATCTTGTCGTGAGGAATAGATCTACAGGACATAAATTCATAAATTTTTTCAATAAAGGATCTTACACATGATTTACCGTTAAATTTGAATTTACCTAATTCCGAAAAAAGCTTACGGTCGTAATTATAGGAAGTGTTTCCCTCTGCCACTGAGCAATCCGACCGCGAATTACGTCTCGTGATTAATTGTAATTTCGCATATAAGTCATTAAATTTATTCCACACAGACTCAATTTTTTTAATATCAAGACTGCCGGTATCCACCCTATTCAGTCGATGAAAACAATGGTGCAGCACGGTTTCGACCTTCTTTTGAAGCTCGGAAGTATAGTTTGCTTCCAACATAGATAAGTGTTTAGTTGATCTTAATAGCGACTTTTCCTCTTCTGCCACATCCTCCTCTGGTGGGAAGGGTGAAGATAATATATCCTCTGAGGGAGTTTTAACTGAAAGTTTAGCGATTTGTTTGCGGAGATCGTCAGGCTTTGAAACGCCGCGTATTGTGGTCTCATATTCTAATTCCGCTTTAGTTAATAATGAGAAATTTATAATGTAAGCCATTATTACAAAACAATAATAAAAAATCTAAGTATTGACGCCGGCACTAGAAAAAACAATTAAATATCGCCAGAAAATCGAATACCGTGCTAAAAAAAGCTGAAATACACTAAATTATACAATGGTGTGATGATTGGTCAAGGAAGAAAAAATTTCTTAAAGGTCACTCAAAGGTTGAATCACAATATTTTTTCGCGAACACGTGGCTCGTTAGTTCAACGGCTAAGCGGTTAGAACCGGTTGGCGGCTCAACACGCTGCCCGCGGTGGAAACGCGATTTTAGACAGACTTTAATTAATCACCGTTATGTTATTTACACAGTTAAATTGCTTATGGCCAACAAAAATAGATAGAAACTGTACCTGTACGCAATTCACCACACCAGAATATATGCACACACAGGAGAAAAATTTACAAGAGAAAAAGAAATTATTTCACTCACCAGTAAAGTGCCAACTTACGTTTTAAAAATTATATATATAATATAATTAAAAATTCTATTGGGCGCCAATGTCGCACGAGTGATTGATTTCCACGGGGTAGCCGGGATCGATCACTCACCGAGCAATTAAAGAGAGATAATTAGGTTGACTTACGGGAAATAAATAAAAAATATCACCAGGAAAGTTTAAACTCGCGTTATAATTCCAGTTATTCGTTGGCTTTAGTTATAAAAAAAAAAACTGACAATTAAGATGAACAGATGAGACAATTATCCAGGGCGTGGGCGACGTTGGCACTTCACAGGTCTTCGGATGATGGTAGTACTCAACTCGGTGGTGCTGGCCGGAGGAAAGGGACGAAGCCTCCTGTCCGCTGTATTTATAGGGCCGGCGCGGAGGGGCGCGAGGGAACGGCCCATTGCTGTGCGTCACTCGTAGCGAGGCTCGCGGCCCAGGAGCGCGATGTGACGTCACAGTATGTTAATATTACGTTGATGAGTACGGCGTAAGATAGAGGAGGGAGCGGTGTCATAGACCGGACGGGTAGCGAGTAAGAAGAAATTGAAAGGATTGTTAGGTTTATTTTAAATAAGACTGAGTCGACATTTGTACTTTTGTGTTGCAAAAATTTGTTATTATTAGGGCGGTTTCAGATTAGCGTTTTATTCGCGCGTATAAGCTCGTTTTTGGAAGCGCATGTAGGCGCGTATAGGCGCGTCTTTTAGCATTCGCGCAACTCGTACGAGCGTCGACGCGCTTCTAGGCTCGTATAAGCGCGAGCCGTCAGGATCCATGTTGACACTGACAAGATGTCACTACCGTTTCGAGCGAACACGCCGAAATATGTTTACGCGTTAAGTTTACGCGAGTCAGGTTTTTTGAAGCCCGTAATGTAGCGCGCGTGTAAGCGCGTATGCTGAAACGACCGTATACGCGCAGAAAAATACGCTAATCTGAAACCACTCTTAGTGAAAGCTAAAATTGAGATGGACAGAAGCAAGATAAGGTGGAACAAAATTAGTTATTTTCCTAAAATTAATGTTATTTGAGATGTAGGAAAATACGAGTGAACTGCAGGTAGCACAGTAATTTAAGACTCAGTTACTATCAAAAACGTTCACTGTACGGATGACACGACTTGAAACTCGAAAAGTGTTGTCGATAGTTTGACACCCATATTTCTACAAAAAGAATATATTATGTACAGTCGACCAAAAAATTGGTCTATCACCCAACAGTTGCAAATATTACAGGTCATTAAACAACCATGTTGTTTTCTTTAATAATAAGCTTACTGTTGTTTAATCAACCTCACGATTATTTTCCTGGCTGACCTTCCATGACACTTAAGTGTCAGGGCAATTTTACGAATGTAAAAGTCTTGTATATTTTGTAAAACCTATCACAACTCGATAACTATAATGTAAATAACAAGTTATAGAATGCGAGTCTATTAAAGTCTATTGATTAATCATCTACGGCGTACCAGTTACACCAACCTGCAAAGAATATTGACAAAAGGCTGCCCGTACTTTGTAATTTGAAAATAAAGAAGTTTTCTGTGAAGTTCTTTGTAGTGCCATTTTCACGACACGTTATCGTTATCGATGTAGGGGGCTAGTTTTGTTTTATTTACTATCCCGAGATGGATGACGAAATTATATTTTTCGACGCCCGATTATAATATTCTACGACATTCGCACAACACCAGTCCTAAATTAAGCAGAGCTTGTACTATGGATGTATGTATATTACACAATGGATTAATATTAATACATTCAGTCAAAAAAGTATCGGGAATGGATTATTTGTTTATAGTTACAAATTCAAATTTTTTGTTGTTGTTAGATTGGCACAACTGTTTTCCATTTTGGCGCGGAGTTTGAGTTACATCTGTTATTTATATTAAATACAGTGCTGTTTTTAGTTATATCATATCTAGTGTGTATTGCGAATTTCATAATGACAACAAAAAATAAGTTTAAAAACTATAACCCGACTACGTAAAAAGGGGGTCTAAAAATGACGAAACAAGAAAATAGCTCAGTGCCATGGTCGCACCTATTATATACAAGTGTACAAGTTACATCACATGACACCCTCAGTAGGTGCGACCACGGCTCTGAGCTATTTTCTTGTTGCGTCCTTTTTAGACCCCCTTTTTACGTAGTCGGGTTATAGTATTTAAACTTATTTTTTATTTAATCTTTTTCCGTATCCTAATGGGGCATGTAAACTTACCGTCCGACATTAACATTGTCATATTTAAAAAAAGAAAAAGAGGTAAATCAAAGTGTCTGAACCGCGCGTTAATTGTAAGTACAACCGCGTTTTAAACTTATATTTTGACTCAAACAGTTTAATATATGTACATATTTGTAATGTGCTCACCTATACCTTTCTTTTGATACCAAACACGTAATGATTATCTCAGTTTAATTTTTCCTGTGGTTGAAATCTGAGGTATAAATTTTATAAAATTTATATAGCATATGTCACCGGGCCACTATTACGAATCTATTGACACCCCATTTGTTAAAATCAGTTTAGTAGTTTAGGTGCTACGGTGAAACATACATACATAGACTGCCAAAAACATTACCCTTCCTATTGGCTTCGCGTAGTCGGGTAAAAACATCGAACAAAGAGTTTGTCTTAAATTTTGCATCGCCAATGGAATTTCATGTTCGGAGTCAATGAAAATGTTACAGAAGGCTTACGGTGAATCGATTTTATCAGAAACTAGTGCTTATGAGTGGTGCAAAGCGTTCAAAAGCGGTCTAGATGTGATGGAAGATTTGCCTCGCTCGTTACGCCATCAACGTCTGCAACTGAAGTTAACATCGCAAAAGTGAAGGAACCAGTGACTGAAAATCCTCATTCAACTTTGAGCGGGATAGCCGCCGAAATTTCTGTATCACTCGGGTCGATCCGTACCATTTTAACTAATCATTTGGGTATGAAACATGTTGCCGCTCAGCTAGTCCAAAAGTATTTTCTCCAAAAACTCAATCGCATGAGAGTCGCTGAGGACATGCTAGAACAAGTCAATGCCGACCCAAAATTCATGAAAGCGCATTGTTACTGGTGACGAGACGTGGGTTTACGAGTTTGACATACAAACTAGTCAACAAGCTTCGGAGTGGCGCCTTCCAACTGAACCGATAACGGAAAAACCACGCCAAACTCGTTCAAGTTCGCCAGATTTGTGGCAAGAAAATTCTCGGATTTTGCACCACGATAATGCGCCTTCTCACAAGGCCATCATTGTGAACGAATTTTTGACCAAACACTCAACAAATACCATCGAGAAACCACCATATTCACCAGATATGGCGCCAGCCGACTTCTTACTTTTTCCTTAACTCAAATTACCACTTCGTGTCACAAGTTTTCAATTGGTAGAAGACATAAAGGTGAATTCGCGACGAGAACTGAACTCAATTCCGGAAACAGCGGTTAAAAAATGTTTTGATGATTGGATTATTCGTTGGCGTAAGTGAATCGTTTCTGAAGGAGCATACTTTGAAGGCAATAAAATAAATTTGCATGAATAACAAACAGTCTGTGTATTATTGATCTTTTCCCGGTACTTTCTTAACGGAGTAGTGCCTATATACTGTTTTTTTGGTCATGCTACGTCAAAACGCCGGCCTTTTCTGTGGATATCATTTTTTTAATTTTTATTATAGACTCACGCCTGTATCCTCGAAGGGGTACACAGAGGCGTAATATTACCCACAGAATAGGGGACGAGCCTATTGCCGTTACCGGACACATCACCAGACTCCGTGCTGCTACTGAGAATTCGAAAAAACCCGGTGACAGTTTTGTCCGACCCGGGAATTGAACCTGGGACCTCCGATCAGCAGTCGCATACGCTATCCTCTGGACCACGGAGGCAGTCAAGTGGATATCATTTCTGCACGAGGTGTATTAACTAGAACCGAACCTTGATGATGATGATGCATAGGGTTCCCACCAAGAACATAGGGTCCCAAGCCAACCTCACCTGCAAGTGGTGCACCTGCCGATCAACGGATGAGGCTCTGGCAAACAAAATGTCCCAATAAGCGGCAATAGGCTTGCCACCTATTACGTGGGATCAAAACACTGGCGAAAAGTGGGCGTTTAATATGCCTCTGCCTACCCCTTCGGGAAAACAGGCGTGAGTCTATGTATGTATGTATGTTCTTCCATTAAGGCTTACGCAAATTTTCAAGGGTCTTGTATAACGTCTTGCAAAAATGCCCGTCGAAAGAAAATAAAAAAATTATGAACGATGAAGCATTTTTATTTTCTTTGAAAGTGTAAGTGGACACGGTGCCGCCTGCTAGGCCTATTTTTAGTCAAACGGAGATAGGCCCCTTAACTCATAGTCAGCACATCAATAATCATGATCGCACCCAGCATAGCGTAAAAATACCGCAGTTCTTAACTACGAAAAATACTCTTCATATCTCAAAGCCTAAGCGAGCCTAAGATAAGTTTAAATAACCTGCCTTCATACATCATGAATGAGGGCCCTTTAGGTTTTATTTTACTTCAGAAACTAAAGACTAATACTTTTCTATCAAAGTATGATTACCATTTATCGATTTATTCACGAGTATTTTACGATAGTGTACTTACATAAGTAATTTTCAAGTAAGGTGAGGTATGAAGGGCATATATTCATGTAGATTTAAAAGTATAAAGTACTAGGGCCAATAAAATAATGCAAGGATTGTAAACCTATTTATTCTGTACGAGTATATATGAAAATCTTGCGTATGACTCGCCGACAAACAACCCACAGCCAAAACTATTGAGCCCATTAAGCTGTTTGGCACATTCGTTCCTTGGAGGTTGTACGGGTGCACTAAAAAGGGATTTCTCAAAATTCCCGCGGATCACACTGTTAAATTAAAATAAAATGGGCGATCATCGCTGCGTGCATCACTAGTAATAATATAAACACGCCTTCTCTATTCCACACTGATCCAACGCGCTGGGTTGTTAATTCTACTTACAGACAAGACAACAACATTTCTATGATTTATTTATACATACAGCCTTTTAGTAGTCTATTATTGCTGGACACATGCCTCTTCTAATTTGCGTCACAAAAGCATTTTTTGATAGGACCACTTGGTTTACAGGTATAGTTTGCTAACTTGCATGGTATTATTATAATTATGCTATAGCTATCTTATTTTCATAATTTGAACACACTTTATGTGCGAATTATTATTAAAACCATTTATATTGTTGCCCGCTCAACAACAGCTCTATTACCATTACTTGTGAATGTCTGATACTGATTAATTTATATTTCTGGTAAAGGTAAGTGCATTTAATAGTGATATTTATTATTAGTAGTTTTTATTAGCTTAACCCATGAGGTGCGATCAAACTAAAGGCAAAGTGCCACAAGTGCAAAGGGTCACGTTGCTGCAAATTTTCATTGGCATTGGTTACCGGAAAAAAAAAAATTATAACACCTCAATATAATTATATCACATAAATTGCATATCATTGTGCTGGTTATATAATCAGCTATGATAATAATAACATAAATTACTACTAAATACTTACCTTTCCGGCAAAACAAGCTTACAAACTTAGAAGTTTGTTATTTTTCACTGGTTCGCACAAACATTTCATCACATATTAATGAATTTCATTACTTGTTTGGTTCATAAACACAAAAACATTATGACATATACCTTTAGGTTTTCACCCAATACATTATTTATTTGTAACAAATGAATCTAACGCCACTAAAAAAATTATAATCCGAACGCGTAACAAAAAGTTCGCCGTGCCGGGCCGCCATGTTACTGTAGCGAACACTGTGGCTGTGAATTATTTACCATTTGAAACACGATAACAGTGAAAACGTACAACAAAACTAGTATTTAATTGCTAAAATATGTTTTCAGATAAATAATCTGGGTACTTTTATATCTTTCATAACTATTAAAAGAGTATTTATCATAAAACTATTACGAAAATAGCAAGTTTCAAGAGTAGAAATAGCCGTTCTTAAAAGTGTTTGCCTTTTATCACTGTATTTCTTGTCTCTGTCACGAATAATGTCACTTCACAATTAATATTTATTTATTTCTGAGTAAATCTATATAAGTATCTTTATAAAATATTCACCGGTTTCTTCCACAAGACAACTTTTATTATAAAGATCGCGGAACAAAACACAACAATGGCGGACGCTTTCGCAACTGAGACACAGATAATTATATTTCAATATTTTTTGGCACGTTTCGTTTCCCTCACCCTTCTAAAACGATTTAGTTGCATAGAATATGAACTATTCTAATAGTTACTACTTTCGTTTCTTGGTTTAAGTAAAACAAAACGTAAAAAATCCGCGACCAATAGGACGACTTTTTTAGAGCACGACCATGCGTGCTGTAAACACATGGGACCACTTGAATAAGAGCACGACCGTGCGTGCTGTAATCACGTGGAGGGTTAACCGGACAAATAATTATGTAAGCTTATTCATCATGACTAGCTAATAAAGCTGAAAAGATCGTTTGTTTGGTTGAACCCTGTAATCGCTATAACTACTTATGGATTTGAATTTTTTTTGTGTATTATACCCATTTTTGTCTTCATAATCCGTGTGGTAATGAATTAAGAATCCAATGTTTCTTACACTGTTTCTTTTAGTGGGTGTTATAAGAGGCAGCTAAGGAAAACACAATGCAAATATCTTTAGGGTGATAACTACGAAAAACTCGATATCAAAAGTCTAGCCAGCGTAGTGTAAGCATGAGCGTAGACCATATCCTCCTGCACCTACAGACTTAAAATTATGGTGACGTAAATTAGGCATTATATTCAGCAGTGGACTGAGAAGTACTGATGAATGCTTAATTTTATTATGACAATATTTATTCCTATAAAAAAGTATTTTATTTATTTAGAGTCCGGGCTAAAATTGGGTAAGGTTGCAGAGTTCAGTGGAAGTGATTAATTCATCCAGTCTTAGCCCAGGGAAAAGGTTTAAACACTATTTCTGTGATTGCACAGCGATGAATTCAAATTACATGCAAATTTACTTACCAAATCTTCACTGATGTTCTTGAGTGGACCTATAAGATTAAACTCATAATTTTGGCCAAAATAACAAGTAAATCTTTATAGTTACCAGTCCAATGATCAGGGTTTTCTTCAACGAAGTCGTCGGGCACCAAACACTTGCACGGATTCACACAAATTTTACAATGTTCAATATTTTACAAGTTATCTTTTATCACAAACTAGAGGACGCCAGCAGCTACGCATGCACATTTTTTTTTTAATTTACTCGTTTTGGCCGATCCCGTGGGAATTTCGGGAAATCCCTTCTTAGTGCACCCCTGCGGTCTCCAAGGAACATACATGCCAAATTTCAGCTTCCTGCGCCCAATAGTTTCAGCTGTAGCGTGTCTGTCAGTCAGTCAGTAACGCAAGGATTTTATATATTAAGATAAACCGATGGCGGCCGATCAGTTAGCGGCAATTCAAAGGGGTTTTAATTTACAAAACTACAAAACCACGCGAGAAACAAAACGGCGCGAGCGCAAGACCAAAACGTGTCGTTGAAGCGAACTTTTTCAGAACAGGAAGTGAATGACTGTTCGTAGTGTGACCATAGTCAAAATTTACAATAGACTAAACAAAACGCTACTAAACCGATATAATCGATTTCTATTTCAAACAGTACTGTAAAGTTTAACTAGGCTTTTGAGAAATGTTACAATTATGTAGGTTACACTTCTATTTCAAGTGTGCCAGCAACACGGCCTTACAATTTCACTGATTCGTATCAAATCACAACAACTAGTCCGGTTCCTTAACTGGAACGAATCCATTCGCTTTGTTTATAGCAACAGCATAGTTGTTACATTGTCGTGCGAGAGCGACGATGACTAGATAATATTTTATCGCGCGACAAATAGCACACTAGAACAATAGTCTGTGGGTTTATCGAGGAAAATGTTTTAAATGCGATAGCATTAGACAGTAGGTACTATACTGGGTCGGGTTAAAGTAGGCTAACCGCGATTCGTATTCTTTTTCGTGTGAGTGTGTTGCCAACTCTGGTGTTAGAGTTTTCAGACCGCCTGAAGGCCTCCGACATGACCTAAGCATTATTGTCCTACAACAGGAAAAGGTACCGACAGCTGTACGTGTACTCTGAAGCACGTTAGCAGTCTAAAGTAAATGTTACGCGTGGTCACCCATCGAAATGGTGACCTGTGCAAGCATTGCACAACTTATACTTATACAATAACGTTGCTGACCTATTATGAAAAGTCACGCTATGAGCGATGGTCTGGTTCATATGAACCGGACCATCGCATCTATAGAGAAGGTCATGAACAAGGCGCCGGTTTTCGTAAATTGCCCTGGATGTCTTTGGAGGACTCCCACACCTACAAAATACGAATTATAGGGTGACAAAGGTACGCTTGAAAATAGGGTTTCCACCACGAGATAAAATATTGATGTTCATCATAATCGTCCGAGCATTTTCACAGTTGCATGCAAGATTTTTGCCTGGGAGACCTTAGTCCTTCTTCTAGTCTAGACACCAAATATTATGACAGAATGCCATAAAGACTATCATCTGACCAATTGATAACTTTTTGTGGCCTGCAAAGTATAGCCCCATATTCGTATTGAACCTACAATATGTAGGTTAAATAGATTACCATCCCTTTAAATTTAACCATTTAACTATTTAGAACATGTAAAAATCGTTCTATAGGTAGATTGAGGAGAAGTTATAACACGATACCTAATAAAAATCTGTCTTTTCATCCATTCAATACGATAAGAATACTATTCAAGACATTAATAACCATAATAACAATATTTTGCTTATATTACGTCCTTAAAATACAAGGCACAAATATACTAAAGACACTGTTTTTCTAGCCAAAACCTATGTCATACCGAATAAGGAGTACTTAATTTTTACGAACAATAATATAACGTTTATTGTGCTACATACATATCGAGGGTATAGTGCTCAAACCCAATAAGTACAAAATTGACACTTTTGAGATATTCAATATTTAAGTTTAAAGGACAAAAATACCTATGTTACTCAAATAATGTCGTTATAATGAGTATTTGTGGTAAAAGTGGATACGTTGAATTAGTGTAAAACAGTATTTTTGAGTTTCTGAGGTAGTCCATTTTGCCATAATAAAAATATAAGTTACAAAGGGCACCGACTTATTGGGTTTTAGATCTAGAGAAATTAAACATATTATGTACTTTAATAAATGGTTTATTTAAAGAATCACAAAAAGAAACAAGATTAATCACTCTTCGTTACTTTTGAAAGCTGTAGGTTTGGTGTACGTCTTCATACCACGTATCCATGCATGAAGTTCCTCTGGTATGATAAGTTTTTCGCACATATTGAGAACATCCTTTTTTTAGCAAGTCTAATTGGTAATTGAGAGGAATATAAGTGCTCTATTTCGTTTGGTAATTGAAGAATAACTGAAGGCGAGTTTGAATTTCTTTTAGCTCTAGTTTTTGGTGTATTAACGGCCATTTTACAGATATCAATGCAAAATTCTCGGACATGTCATAATTAAAATATAACAAAACCTATAACAGCCATCTTGGCCAACATTGGTTGAGTTGCAAGTGTTGCTTAGAGCTGTTTAGCAACTAAGATTTCTCTTTTCTCGATCTTTTATTTCCCGAGCCACGAGAATTTTCGACCTGGATTTCTGGAGGATCTCGAGTCGCTAAAGAAATTAAATTGTTTTAGTAAAACTCAATGTTAGTTTAAATTTTTAGCTTTATATTTAAATTCACTCATGGATGGATTTCAACTAAATCAAATCTTAATTTAATTATCAATAATGATTTCAGAAATTAACGACTAATAATAAATTATACGTCCTGTGCGTATCAGTCAGTCAGTTCAGTCATCAGCATCGCAAAGAAACCGGATCTCTTATAAAATCTCCATGTCTGTCTGTACTGCCAAATGGTAAAGGAATACATCGTGAGGGAACCTGCAAGTCTAAGAATTATTTCTAATGCTATCAAAAGATATGTCGTGTCTGCCAACCCAAACTATGGGCTAAAATTGCTGAGAGAGGGTCGTGCTCAGCAGTGGGACAGTTTATGTACACTGCTGAAGAGGACTTTTTCTCAAGTTCTCAAATTTCCGTGCATTTTGCCCGTCTGGACAAAAGACAAATTTCTCGGGAATTATCGGAGAGAAACCCTATTAGCAACGACACAATGTTGAAAGCTTTTACGTAGTTAACAAGATATTAATTTCTAATTTCATATTGTGCTGATGGGGTGACTCGTAGTGTATCGTTCGTCCTAGACCTTAAGTTTCGCATATTATTTGTGAGGCATTGGATTTAGTACGTACTGTCATGTTGTCTGGGTCCGGATAAAAGTAGGCCTGACACCTAAGTTTGATAGGTGTATACGCTCCGGACTCTTCCTATAGTAAGGCGGTAGGCATTTTGGGAACAAATGAGAGAAGTTCTGTTATTGCGTAAGTGGAATGAACGTACTGTTATGCTTGGAAATTTTAATGCAAGGGTTGGAGTGAAGCATGATGGGTATGAAAATGTACTTGGGACGTTTAGAGATAAGAGTGTCAATGACAACAACGTGTATTTTTTTGATGTGTGTCTGAAGATAAGTCTGTCAGTGTTAAACACATGGTTTTAGCATAAAATGGTACATATGTACACGTGGAAAAAGAAGGAAGGAAATGTTGTGTTCAGGAGCATGATAGACTTTGTGATAGTCGATGAAAAGATGAGAATGAAAGTAGTGGACACCACAGATTATCGCGGATCTGATGTTGGCACGGATCTCTATTTCATAATAAGTAGAATTGGTGGCGTACTCAAACGCTGGCGGCACAGAGATAAAGGTTAGAACTACAGAGTTAGAACGTATAAAAGTGGAAAGATTGAAAGAAAAGCGTGTGATGTACAAAAAGTAATTGTGCGAACGGATGGATAAAAGCTGCAGTCTTGTAAAGAGGAAAGTGTGAGTGAGGTATAGTCGGTTTTTAAAACCAATATTGTGAAATGTGCTGAAGATGTATGCGGTATGCGTAAAAGAAGGAAGAATTGCGAGAAAGCTGACTGGAGGGATGATGAAACTAGAAGAATGGTTGATGAAAAGAAAAAAGTATGGCTGGATATTCTAGCAATAGAAGCAACGAATAGAGCGAGCGGTGGTATGAATGAAAAAAATGACAAAAAAATGAAGATGAAATATAAATGTGTGAAAGCTAAAGTTAAAGTATGTATAGAGAGAAAGAAGAATGAGAAAAAGGACAAATATGAGGTACAATTCGGCGCAAGTTTCCGAGATACTTCAAATCTTTTTTGGTAACTCGTAAAAGAAGCGCGGGGTAAAAATATGAATACATGGATGAAAGTGATTAGGAACGAAATACGTGAAGTCATGAATGAAGAAAAAAAGATACCAGAGTGCTGGAAGAGTTTTTTTGAGAGCTTATTTGAGAAAGCTGTGAGTGAATTAAAACAAGAAGAGATGACAGACATGTCTGTGAGCCCAAGTGATGAAATTGGAATGGATGAAATTATAAAATTGTTAAGTTTTGGTACTTGAATAAATGAATTTATTATTTTTATAAAGTGAAAATTTACCTGATATCAACGGCTTAATGCAAGCTAGTTGCACTAATTTTCTTCTTCGGTCACCCATCGTAGCATTAGAGTAGTAAATCTTAGAGTAATATCGCAGTACCTATATATAGAAGAATTTCGATAACAATACGCGCGGACGAAGACGCAACGACGCGTGCGCGATGCAAATGCACCTCGCAAACTGACACAGTAATGCTAGAAGTTCATAAGTCCAATTGATTTATTGGGTTCTTCTTCGAACACAGTGTGAAGAAAGTTAGTTGACGAAGAGAGCTTATACCATATAACTAAACATAATTAGTTACTTTTGAAATGTAGTCGAACAGTAAAACCCGACAAATACATTTTGTTTTGATTTAACTTTTGGTTTTGTTTCTTTTTTATCTACGTATTTAAAGGTAAAACCCGATAAATACAAATAGTGATTATTGCCTCTAAACCGTTGGGTAATTTAAGTTAAAATTATTGAACACTCAATACCAATAATAAGCTTTATGTGGTTTAAGCGTGAAATAAAAATATTATGTAACAAGATAACACGCTTTATAGGGTACCAGTTTTTAAGTCTTGGCTAAACGTGGTGACTTTATTGGGTTATTACCTTAAGTTAATTTATTTCTACTGCAAATTTAACTTATTGGATTAGACCACTCGAAAGAGCGTCAAAAATGCATTAAGATGTACTAATAAAACGATTTTTCATTTTTTGACACTTATTGGGTTTGAACACTATACCCTCGATATTTTTTATCATGCTATGTAATATAATTTTATTCTTTGAATACATCGAGTAATAAACTTTGTAACAAAGAAACGGTATACAGTATACTTTGGGATATAGACTATGTTTTATTTATTTTTATTTATAGTCTCACGCCTATATCTCCGAAGAGGTAAGCAGAGTTCTAATATTACACCCACATTTCGCCATGTTGAATTTTAGGTCCCACGTTATAGGGAGCGAGCCTATTACTGTTACCGCGCACATCGCCAGACTCCGTACTGCTACTGAGAATTCGGAAAAACTCAGACTCTTTTGCCCAACGCGGGAATCGAACCCGAGACCTCTCGATTAGAAGACGCATACGCTATCCACTGGACCCCGGAGGCAGTCGTATAGACTAATTGGTTCAGATATTTCGAAGCTTTTACGTATGGAGAAGGTCTTGAATGCTGGTTGTAAGTTTATTGCTGTTAAAGGGAGATGGTGTAGTGAATACTTTAAAACTTACGTCACTTGTAGTTCATACAGCTACTAGTCAAGCTAACACTTTGATCTTCGTCCCGTTGTTTGGCGTAGGTAAAAAGGATTAAATCGTACTGCAACTGTAAAGCTTGACTTGTCGCTGTGTGTACACATACCAAGTAATATTTATGTAACAGATCCATATCGCACTGTTATTTGAAAATTAGGATGAAATATTTTACACCTTAACATAAAACAAATTATTATATGTAATTTAAAAAGAGGTTTACACCTTTATTTTCAAATAATTACGCGATAAAGACCCGGAATACCTATGCATTACATCATCTTTAGCAATATTAGTCAGATTGCTAAAGATGATGTAATGGCGAATAAGGTTATAGGCAATCTTACTTCTATTATGAACATGACAGTTTGCTGGACTTTATGAAAGTTTCTTGCTCTTTCATGGAAACACTACTGAACAGATTGTGATGAAACTTTGCAATTAAATTGCTTATTAATCAGAATAACGTACAATTACTTTAACACCTTTTGTCGCGATAATGAACATCTACGGAGGAGTTGTAGGTTATGCCTCACTGACTCTAATAGAGTAAGATCGTAGGGCCGTCAAACCTTCCTTGTTTTCTCAGAAACGAAATGTACAGAATAACATTTAGTGTTAGTATGTGCTATGAGTATACGCATATTCTCTAGCTTGGATCGACGGCCAATTTTTAGGTATGAGGCAAATACACAATTA
Source organism: Euclidia mi (assembly GCA_944739405.2). Lineage (NCBI taxonomy): Eukaryota > Metazoa > Arthropoda > Insecta > Lepidoptera > Erebidae > Euclidia > Euclidia mi. The sequence continues at coordinate 22,820,063 of OX123205.2, forward strand.
CTAAAGGAGGCTTTCATTAAGCTGACAACAAGCGAGTTCACCTAATCCGTCAGTAGATCACGGAAAACTAAAACAATTGGGTATTAACCTCGAGAATTAGACTGCGGATTCAACAAAGATGTGCGGAGCTGAGATGTATGTGAGGTGGAGCTCACGGATCGCCTGAAGGTAAGCGATTATTGCCGCCCATGGACCCAAACAACACCAGAGGAAACCCAAGTGCGTCGCCAGCCTTTGGGATAGGAATAGAAATTGGTGGAGTGGTATGAGGGCGAAGGAAAAGGGGATGAAGCCTCCTTGCTTGTAAAATAATTTAGGTAGAAGAAAAATTTTGAAAATTAGCGTATTAAATTGTTTGTTCCGGTTGACTCGTGTCCTAGAGAAGCATTTAATACGAGCAGAAGTGTCAGTATCAGTACACTCCAATATCCTTACACTGCTATAACAGTAAATCACATGTGTAACAGAAGTGACATATAACTCATATCATCAATAGTACGATGGTGAAATCAAAAACTTTGGCGACATCCATCGGAAATTTACGAAACTACTAGAGAATATTATGAAGTGCGACATTAGCAGTTTAACACACGATTATTGTGTACGAAAGTTCTCGACGTTAATAAGATAGAAAAGCTCATATTCTGTAAAAGTTGATCAGAATATCACGCAGGCCTTTGAAGCACTAAGACATAGAAACCGCGACCATCGGTGCGGCAGTCGTTTGCACTGCCTCTACACCACTGGTATCATCATCATCATCATCAGCCTATAACAGTCCACTGCTGGACTAGGCCTCTCCTTTGAAAGGAGGAATTGGTCTACTATACCACGCTGGCCAAACGGGTGGGTATAGAGTTTGTATCAAGTTTTCCTTCTCTTACAGTCGGCTCTTACGACACCCATGGGAAGATATGGGGTGGTGACATTCCGTATTCTTAATCCGTCACCACACGGATGACACCATGATCACCACTGGTATAGTAGTATTATTTTCTCGCTCATCTCTTGAAGATGTGCAGACTTATTACGCGTTCGAGTAAGCCTCCTACAGCCTACAATACTACCCTGTCAACGGATCTGTCACTCTGAGGCCGCTAGACAAATACTGCCCATTATTTTGAGCTGAATGTGGAACGAAAATTATACTATATTTCGTGTAATTGAATAATAATGAGATTAGGTTTGATATATATTTACGTTTTGGTAGATAAGATGTTTAAATAACATAGAAATTGTTAACATGAAGTGTGCTGTGTTTAGTTAACATTTCAATAACCATTTCTCTGAGAAATCAGTAATCATGAGTACCAAATGACATACTATAGTAAGTACGCCTAGGCAAGATATACCGATATAATTACTTATGTAAGACTCATCCATTACAACTCATGTAACTACGCTTTACAAATAAGTGATTTGATTTACGGCCGGTTTCAATATTCGATCTATCCATTTTTTTGAGATATTAGATTCGTGTGAGTGAGTTAATCAACACAACAAAAACAGTCAACACCGTCGCGGCGAAATGCGGTCAAGCTGTGTTTACTCGTGAATAGTGACGCTGTTGTTTCTAGCTTGTGTAACCTTTACAGAATTTCGCAGTCCTTTGCTTGGCTTTAGCCTCTTCTTATTTGCTTCAAAAATAGTCAGTAGGAAGATCTGGTTTGCTATGCCTAAATGGCCAGGTTGAGATAGAATTTGATGTCGAGAGCTGTTCTTACAAAACATACTTAGTTGTGGTTGCGTTGTCGCTAGTGGTTGCGTTGTCGCTAGTGGTTGCGATGTGGTTGAGTGGCATACCCACAGATAGGACGCATGTGTTGGTACATGGAGTCCTCACGACGCAACGATGTCGTTGATGTGGCTGTGATACTTATTGTCAATATCAAACACGCAGTTGATAATGTCTGAAGTTCGAGTAAATTAACCCGTGAGAAGGCGCACTATGAGCATTTTGCTGACACATAAATTCTTTGCTGTAAATTTCACCTTTAGCTATACTGTGTCACTACAAGCTTCACAGTACCTTCATAGAATTTCATCAACTCTCCCTTGACGCAAATCCCGTGCTGCTCAGTGCCACCATGACTGTGTGGTGATGGGTTTGTGTGAGGTGCATAGTGAAGCGCGGCATTTTGCTCATCGCACGCCCGTTCATGTAAGTATTTTTTCAAAACTATTTTTTTAACGAAATTGATTTGATTGTTTTATCATAGTTATTGTGCACAGTTATTGATTAACTTAGTAGATATATTATTTACATGTTTTATTTGTTTCTTACAGTTAAGGCAGCGATAGCCTAGTGGAGATACCAACGGGCTGCCATGCAGAGGGTATCGGGTTCGAATCCACGGCGCGCACCACTGACTTATCGGAGTTATGTGCGTATTGAATTGTCAATTATCGCTTGTCTCGTGCCTCGGAGAGCACGTTAAGCCGTCGGTCCCGGCTGTCATGAAGATCTTTGACAGTCGTTATAGGGTGTCAGTACCTCTAAAATAAACTGACACTAGTCTTAACCATGGAATATAGCTATCCCTTCGGGTTGCGGAGGTCGGACAGGCAGTCGCTCCGTGGAAAAGCTAATATTCAGCCAAATCCGGTAAGACTAGAACGTGGACCCCAGGTTGAGACTGGGATAACGCTAGGAGGATGATGATGATTTGTTTCTTACAGTAAACAAGGTCTACAATGGGAGATTGGTTAGCGTCTCAAATTAGAATGGGTGGTTTCGCCCCATGTGTTGTAACATCTTGAGACCTACGAGTATGTCAGACTAGAGGGTGCCTGCAGCTACACCCGCACATTAACTGTTTCTGCCGGATCCCGTGGGAGTTTCGGGAAATCCCATCTTAGGACGCCCCTGTAGTTACCAAGGAACATATCGACCTATCCGTAGAATAGAGTTCCATGTGACCATAGACCAAAATCGCGTTAAATAGCTAAATGGGATAAAGAATACAATCTCTACAAAACTGTGTTTTTAGAATTTTCGTATCTTATATACTTTCGGAGATATAGAATCGAATAACGTTTCATCTGATATTTGTTCCGCGCAACAAAGCACGATGTATACAAGGGACGGCGCGGGGAGTACGGGTGGCGCGAGCTCAGCGATCGATCATCAGTCCGGTCGTTATTCATTGGAAGAAGAAGAAAATTGGGGCGTTTTCGTATTCTATGCTTAATTTACATGATATTTAAGAAAATTCAATAAATTCACAAAAAAGAATACTTTTAAAGAAATCAGGATAACGCAAAATATTAAATATGATTCAAGTAGATGCAGAAGAGCCTGATCTTAGTTCGGCGTTTTCAAACTTACATGACCGTGTTTGCAAATCAATATTTCAATTCTGGTGAGTGACGATGTTTTACAAGTATTACTTCACTATATACAACTTTAAGTTCCTAAATTAACACAGATTATTGTATTTAATACTTTTAACTCAGTTTATAGTTAATAGCGATCGATGATTATTTAGAATGTTTTTCGATGGAGTTGTTCAGAAACGCAACTCTGGCGCAAAAAGACAATTACCGTAATTAGTATTCACAGAGTAATCGATTTCTATGCAATATTGAGCAACAAAAAGTAGAGGTCTTATGGAATATTAAGACGTTTTTTTACGAACATTATTGAAGTTTTAAGCGTCTGAAGTTAAAAAAGGACGGTTTCCGCCGGAGTTTGTGAAACAATTTGTGGGTTCAATGTTAAGATGGGAAGTTGTTACTCAAAATGTTGAATCAGTTAGGACGTTGTTGAAGTGAAAAAATCTTGAATTATTAAGATTTTTTATTAGAAATAAGTTAAATTTATTGCAAAATTTATTGTTTCAAAGAACGTCTTAAAATAGTTTATTAAAATTATTTGTACAAAAGCATTTTTATTTTTTAGTAACTAGTTAATTGTTTTTGGAAGTCCATTAAGTTTTTCAAATTCATCCTTAATACAGCTCAAACAGTAAGAAGTGTAACCACGGGTCTACCCCAGTTAGTTTAAGTACAAACTGCTGTTTCCTACTAATAAATAATGATAAAAATACTCTACCACATGCACACAACATCATCAAATTCCAAAATAAGCAGAATTTGTATTATGGTTACTGGAGAACTGATAAATGTAGTATTTTTGTAAGTACATACATGCTCATTCAATATGCGATATTATATTATGCCCTAATAATACAAAATGTTAAGACATACTTTTAAGTAGTCTGCCATTTACTACAGCTCCCAGCGACAGTCAAAGCGAGAAAATTGAAGTATGCCAAACTATGTTCCTGCTGATGCTGTTTTAACTCATTTTGGGTTATATTATTATGTTGCTGCTAGACTGCATTGATGAGATATGTATACATGGGTGAGACAGGATAAAAGTATAATTCTAAAGGAAGGGCAGGCGGAGCCGGCTTGACAGGCACTAGATCGTTATAGATGATACAATGAAAGTGTGTTTCAAATATATAAAGACCTTCAGGTCATGTGCTGCTTAAGTTATTTATGTAGAGTAAGTACTGAAATGTGTCATTATAATGGTCTCAACGATACCCAGGTGGCTGCCACGACTTTATGCCTTAGAACCCATGCTTTGCTTAGTAGACTAATAAGATTCGATAGGATAGTTTACCTAAGTACTAAAATGAGTATGAGTACTCGATTTTCAATTTTGTTAATGTTTAGTTGTATTTTACTATTATTTAGTTAATATTGTGCACCACGTCTAGGTACAAACTATGTAAGATTGTTGTTATTCTTATGCGAGGTGTAAAAATACCCTTAACGAAAATTCTTTACTTCGACACCATACCTTGGAAATTACTGCCTCAGGAGATATTGCGGCTCAAAGTTACCATAAATTTTTTAATTAGGTACAAAATCCATGCATTTCACGCGCCAATTTGTTCTTTATAGGATACCTTTCCTTGTATAGGTAAGAATCTCGAGAATTGCACGCGCATACTTTACATAGCAGCTTATAAAATGTGTCTACTAAAAATCGTTTCCGAGGTATTGTTTTGCTAAATATGACTTAGCAAGATGTGTAAAACGAGTAGACTTCGGCTTGGTGATGGGTCTTTTTCCACCGTGTATAATATTATAAAGAAGAAGATATTGGGTTAAGGTCGCAGGAAGCGGTGGTATTCAGGCGGCACATGATTGGAGTTGTGTGTAGATGTCTTTAGATTTAGGTGATGATAAAGATGTTCGTAGTCATAATTTTATTTTATATTAAGTAGGTCCTTATAAAATAACTTTGTGAGTGCTCGTGAAGCCCGAGCTCCTGTGTAGATAGGTACGTAGTTGCAATTTTGTGATACAATTTGTCATTTATTGGCTATGAATTGTTCTATAATGTACATAAAAATTGATGACTTTTAAATAAGTATATACGATTATACGTAAAGTTAAATAAATATAAGTACATACGTACACAGTCTGTTTATTTATAAATTAGTAAATATAATTACTCTGACTATAACACGACGTGTCTAGTTAGTAAAATTATAATTACTCATGCATGCAAGAAGTCTAATCATTGCCACCTAAAGTTCTGTCAACTATTTTAAGACCTTCCTATAAAAAAAATGACATTGGATTTAATTTATGTTTTATATTATTCACAAAGGACGGATCACAAAGGAAGGAGGGATGAAAAATTCCAACAAAAATCAACCTTTGTTGACATAGAACGTCTTTTAAATCGAACGTTTCCGCAAAACAACGCACGATGTTCACCACGGACTCTCGATCTTCCGCCATAAAACTTCCTAGGTCGATATATAACCCACTATCTCGTACAATAAGAGGACTAGAAACATACACTATAGAGCATTTAATTAGGCTGGGCTGTTATAGTAATATACCAAAAAATCCTAATTTTAAGTCTCTCGTTATAAGATTTATAAAGAGTTACACAAGTCAAAAACTTCTACAGCCTCTACTGAAAATTGCGATCCATGCAGATCGGACTTTGTTCCACGGATGTGTCGATATATGCTAAATTTCAGCCTCTTGCGCCCCGTATTTTTGGCTGTAGCTGCAAATTGATTTCGTGGAACAAAATATTTGATATATAATTTAATAACTTCGTTGTAGGTGACGTTTAGAGGCTGGAGTTTGTAACTACACTAGCAGCCTAGTTCGCTCTAGTCTAGTCTAGCAGTTTTTCCTCGAAAGATTAAAAACCTATAAAAATCTATTCATCCTCATATACTTTAGCATTTAGGTGTAATACTAATAATATTAAATTATATATTTTTTGACAAAAGCCATTTTTCCATAAGTATAAACATACTACTTACCATATTTTCAAGCTAAAATTCAAGACAGACCCAAGACAACAACTCGCACAAGACTTTTATCATAGGTACTTAGCTACTTACAAAACGAACTGGTTCTTTCAACATCTAGAGTATGGGGAATCAGGCGTGCCCTGAATAGATTCAATGTTTTCTCATCATTAAAGAATTACGGGAGCATGTTTATATTTTTTGTCGCCATATTTCATTAGTTATGGATATGAATGAGACAGGTGGACTAAAAGCCGTAACGGAGCTTATTAAAAATGCCAGTTATACCAGATATGGACTGCCACGAACTAGCGATAGAGAAGGCATTGGTATCTCGACTGAGAGGTTATGTGTTTAGTTATTTTGCGCTACCGATGAGAAAGTGTCACAATATGAGCTTGGTTAGATAAAGATGATAGAAATAATTTGCAACTAAAATTGATAATGTACTGTCTATTAGATGGTTCTGAATTTGATTCCGATTGTTTCATGTTAAGTTTTTTTAAGAAACAAGACAAGAGCCAGAACCTTATGATATACATGAATTATCGAGATCTCCAGACAGCTAGAGAACAATAAGGCAAATGCTTTGAAAGCGAGAAATAGAAAACATTAATGTGACGTTATTAAGACTAGCGGATTAATTTTCTCTAGATTACCACTTTTACAGCTAAAAGTCACAAAATGGTAACTGAACCAAGTTCTCATTCAAATACAAACACTATAACAACGAAATTTTATATTGCCGGACATCAGAATAGGTATAGAAGAAATCTATTTTTTAAAGGATATAAAGCTTACGAGTGTGTTTGTTTGCTTGCTATTTGTTTTAATCTCAGGCGTCACCAACCAAACATCAAATATATTTTGTAACATAAAAGCATATCGTGGTAAATATCATTTCCAACCAATCTGGTGAGCTCACTTATGTACGACCCGGTTTTGTAGGTACCTAACCTACTATCAAATGAAGTCATAAACATTTCTTTTAAACTAGTAATCTAAACTACCGGACTATAGGACTGAATAAGCAGTAAAATATTAGACAGAAAACTAACCATATCGTTACACAAGATAGTATAGTCAAGCCGAATAACATCAAGAGTATCCTTCATCTAATATCTCCGAAGAATCTCTTCATTTTCCCCGAATGTCCAAAAACCCAATACGGTGGCAAAATGAAAGGGTACTTGGCAGACCGAATCAATATTCATCACGTAGTGTATATCTACAGGACCTAAAGTCTAGATTCTAGGTCATCTAATAACAGAGACAATAGTAAAAAAGCGTATGTATTCATGGCATGGCGACGCGTCTTAAGGACCGGCGATATAATATCAGATATGTCTTAGTATAAGAGAGATGGTACATTGGTAGTGGTTTTAAAAACATACTTGCGTATATTTTTAAATGACTCATACTTGTTTCCCGAAGGGATAGGCAGAGACTCTTAAACGCCATTTGCAACGGTCCTGAAATTTCTCTCTTGCTTTATTCACTCCCATCCAGTTTCTAATGCATGCTCTTCTGTTTAGGGTATTTCTAACCTGTCCTTTTTTTAGGATGTCTTCATACTGGTCGGAGAACGTCCACCTAGGTCTTTCCCTGCGCCCTGTCCCATTCACCATTCCTTATATATCTTCTAAGTGAGTCTTTCGTTATCCATCATCGGTTCGGGTGCGATTCCCACACGAGACAAAACTTCATGTGATCCATAAATTGTTGTTTCGAGTCTGGGTGTTTATTGTGTCCGTTGATTATATGTTTGTAAAGTTCCCCGCGATACAGAATATATTCCTAGTGCGGGAGTTGTCTTTTTATTCTACTAACTAAAACTTCTCAATCATATTTTTATAGCCCAGAGCGTTGTAATGGGAAGGTACTATACATTTCTTCTGTCGCAGTACATAATTGCTCGTGACAATCTCATACGAGTTAACTCGATGAAACTTTTTAGTTACAACAAAATATCTATTAAATTCATTCATTAGGCAGCGATAGCCTAGTGGAGATACCAACGGACTGCCATGCAGAGGGTATCGGGTTCGAATCCACGGCACGCACCAATGACTTTTCTAAGTCATGTGCGTATTAAATTGTTAATTATCGCTTGTCCCGTGCCTCGAAGAGCACGTTAAACCGTCGGTCCCGGCTTTAATTTCAAGATCTTTGAAAGTCGTTACGGGGAGTCTGGTCTGATACTGATCTAAGCTATGGAATATAGCTATCCCTTTGGGTTTCGGAGGTCAGACGGCAGTCGCTCTGTGGAAAAGAATGATATTCTGTCATATCTGGTTGAACTAGTAAGCGGACCCCGCGCTCCAAGGGTCTTGAATGCAACTCGGATAACGCTAGGAGGATGATGATGATCTATCAAATTCATCGTGATGACTCCCAAAGTTGAATTTCTCCTCTTGCCTTTTCATGTATTGCGAGTTAGTAAAATACAGCACTAGGCTGGTTTTGGTCGAGTAAAAACAATTATGGAAATATGGTTATTTGAGTTCGATTTCCTTACGAGATCGAATGAAAATGAGTAGATCCAAAGGAGAGCCAAAAATTACCGATCTAGCTCTCCAGATAGTTGTCGAAGTGTCAGTGTACAGGACATATAGCACAAAGAATCGATTACTGCTAGAACAGAAAGCTGGAATCTTGATGCGACCGCTTCCCGCAGGGAGAGCCTTTGGTGAGACTTGTGTCCAGCAGTGGACGTGACTCTGTTGAGATGATGAATTTCTTATATTTAGCGCTTAGACACTAACCTCCGAAATAAGGGCACCCGTATTTTTTCGATCCCGGAAAAGAACAAAATATCTTGCAATCAAGTCTCCAGTTTCGTATTATTTTAGTTCGATATTACAAACTGCATGCTGAATTTATCTTTAGCCTAAACCAATTTACTACGTTATGTAGCAATCGGCCGCTGAAACGAGCGATCGATTGACATTCAGTCAGTCGATCTAAGTAAGCTCCCTTGACTCCTTAATCCTGCTCCACACGCTTGACGTTTCTGAGCCGGCGGCAATGGGAAAGCGAAAGCCGAATATATATATAGTATCTATTTAGTTAACTATTTGACACGTAGGTACATATCATGGCTCCAATTTTGCTGATTGAAAACAACCTCACTGTGTGTTTGATGTGTAATATTTGATATACAAAACACTTTGTTGTTTGCTCTATGCTTAGGAGAACACAAAATTATTCTTAATTACTTTCAGCTTTTATCTTAAAGCTATTTTCTGCTGTGTCTAGATTGTCGAAGACATACAATTCAATTTGTTGGGGATTGGATATATTTTTGAGACAATAGTCAATTTCAAAAATGTTGTTTTGAGTTTTATGAGAGACTAACATGATTTTTTTTTGTTTTTCAATTTGAATTTTAATTTTCTTATTTTAGTGATCTATAGTTAATAAGGTATTTAAAAAATCTTGCATTATATAATGTGGTAATTGCCACGCATGCTGTGAAACCTTCAGATGTTATACATTTACCTAAATCTCAGATATAAGAATAATGTAACAACTGGTAGCTCAAATAAAATAAATAAATTACGAAATGACGAAGTATTCGTTGTTACAGAGTGTTCTATTCCTGGTCTTTACCATAGAATGTAGCCAAATCTTTGGGTTGCGGAGGCTAAAAAGGCATTTCCTCTGAATAATATATTCCAATTTACAATAGGCTCGCCCCCTGTTACGTGGGACCTTAAAAAATTCAAGGCCAAATGTGAGTGTAATATTTACACCTCTGCCTACCCCTTCGGGGATACAGGCGTGAGACTATAAATAAATAAAAACAATATACTCTGTGAATCATGGTTTTAAAGCTCTTAGGTTAGAGCAGAAAGCGAGCCTCGATTTTAATAAAACTCTAATACTAACTAATCTACTGTAGAATCTACTGACATTTGTTCTGTGCCTAAATAATTATGATTTTGGTATACTATATTAAATTTATTATTGTCATTTATAAAATCACCATATTAATCACATAATTCATATTAGGGAACATGAATTACGAAAAATGACGTCAATTTTATATTTTTCTGAATTGGTGATCAGTGTAAAAACCTTAAGGCGTTTTTCAGAACTTTTTAGTATTTCGGATTAATGAATATTTGCTTCAGTGTTTTTATTGGGAAGTATTGAAATCACTTTGCTTATTTCTGATCACAGTTAGCGTATGTGCGATATTGTACGGGTCCGCTAACGGTATCTAATTTCCTTGGGTTGGTATTATCTGGGTCGAATTCCTGTTAATACAAGTCAAGACGTAGCCCTGCTTTGATTCTGAAGTGATTGTGGGGTAAGCTAGCAAAGTTCTGTATCGTTTTTTTAAATATTTGTAAATATATTCGCTTTAAGCATTGTTCCATGATTTCGATCAGGTACTATTTGCTTACCTACTTAAAACATGTTTGTACACTTCTTATTAAGTTAGCTACCTGGTTTTGAAAGTTTCGTGAAAATTGTCCTGACCGAATTAGATAATAACTCCGCAACAATTCGACATAAACCTATTTTCATTATTTAATTATTTTTCTTTTCACATTAGAAACCAAAATGAATATTAAAGACATCCTCTTATACTTTAAAAATAACAAACAAGCTGAAAACTTGTCTCATTTCTCTCCTATTATACCCCAACACGGAACTGCACACCTGGCTGGTGAGTAGTGGGGCTAAATCAAGCCCGATTTTTTTTCCAACAATGTATTAGAGGCAACATGCAATCTTTAAATGGTGCACATTTTTGGGACATAATTGTAGTGGTATGAGACAAGTTTTCAGCTTGCCTCAAAAATCTACTCAAAATTGGTGCTAGCTCTTGGACTAATACTAGCTTTATACATTCAATATCCTTCGATTGGCAATTGAGCTAGCTAGCTGACGTATTAGATGAATGAAACCAAGTAAATGGTACATCATGTAATTTCTTGGCATTCCACCGCAGCCTACAGCCTTCGTAACAAGTAAATTAATATGAATTACGACTAGTAGGTTATTGCATTCAATTCCTAGAATAGTCAAGGCTTCAAGGCGTTGTACTTGGTAAAGTCTATGAATTAAATAGAGGTTGGTTCTTTGAAAGCATTAACGATGTAAGTTTATAGTAGTCTTAACTATTAAATAATTAATTATTATTTCTTATTGACTGTACTGTGGGTATGGTGACAAGCGAATCTAAAAACGCCGGTGGTTATGGGTTTGGTTCTTACTCAGGGTCCATCTTATGACAAACACGATGATTTGTTCTGTGACTAGGTGTATTTTTTATGGAGAACTCGCAGTCGGATCCTAGTTATCTAATTAATAAAAAAAAGTATTTTGTTTAACCTTGACCGTTTTGTTTCAGCAATCGTCTAAAATACAAAAACCTGCCATATACCTAATACAGAAAAATAAATTTTGTTAAAATAACATACCTAGATAGTAAGGAGACATAAAAATATCGGTATAAAATGTACATAGCTGTAGGTACTACTGACATATTATAGCAATGTATTTTGTTTTTTTTTTATAGAAGCGCCTGTGTCCCCGGAGGCTTAGGCAGAAGTGTAATATTACACCCACATTTCAACATGAATTTTTAGGTCCCACGTAATAGGGGGCAAGCCTATAGCCATACCAGGCACATTACCAGACTTCGTGCTGCTTCTGAAAATTTCCTAACGGTAAAACCCAATAACACTTTGCCCGACCCGGGAATCGAACCCGAGACCTCCCAATCCCACGCGCACATTTATGCCACGAGACCAACGAGGCAGTCTCTTTATTTTGGTTTTACGATTAAATCGAAATATGAAGAATAATAATTATATTACGGGTAATATTGAAATTTATCCGAACTTTCCACCGCTTTATTGCAGCTATGGTCACGAGAAGACTCCAAGAAATATACAGCAAAGCTTTATGCGACCAATTTTCATCAAGGATGACCCTCAAGTCTACATAGGTCAATGACACGGGATTAGAAACAGTTTAAGCACCTCTCAATCACGCAACATTATCTCAAACTCTCCAACTTTGAGAGTTAAATTATCTCCCATAATCTATAACACCAATACACGACCTCAAAAGCCTTAACTATTAATAATACTATTTTGTATTATTTAATTCATTAACTTCCCTTAGAAATTGCTTTCAGAGGGCTATATAAAATTAATAGGAATTCTAAGGTTCTGGTCGTGTAGTAAGGTGCGTTGTTTATTAAAATTAACATTTCAAATGCCAAAGCGTTCTTAAGGTTGTTGAGGCAGCAAAATATTAAAAACATAATTTCGTCATTTGTACTTAAATCTAAAATTCTTGCGTAACTGACAGACAACGCATAGCCAAAGCTATTGGGTGCTAGTTTCTGTAATTTGGCGTGTATGTTTATTAAGGATTATTGATTGAAGGATGCATAAAGAAGGGCTTTCTCGAAATTTCCACGGGATCGGGCAGAAACGAAGAGCGCAGCTGCGCCATCCTTTTTTTTATATCGTCTCCCCGTAATCCCGAAAAGGTAGGCAGAGTTGAATATTACACCCACATTTCGTCGTTTGAATTTTAGATCCCACGTAATGGGGCCCACATTGGTAGACTCCTTGCTGCTACTGAAAATTCAGAAAAAATCGAACATTTTCGAGAAATCGAATCCTGGATCTCCCGATCAGCAGACGCATACAGTATACACTGGACAACGGACGCAGTCATTTAAAGGCACATAATCCCTTTCTGGTCCTCGTGAATACGCGGCCTAAAGAGATTTCCGCATTCGTCTTCGGTTGTTAAGCTTAGTATACACCAGCGGTATTGGGATACTTTGCTAAGATTTATGTCGACCACAATTTAGTTGACCTTGCGTCCGAGTATTAGATGTTAATCGTCATTTTGTCGTATCTGATTAAAGGGGTTTAGTGATATTGCGCTGAGTGTTGTGGGTTCGATCCCCACACGAGACAACATTTTGTGTGATTCATAAATTGTTGTTTCGAGTCTGGGTGTTCATTGTGTCCGTTAGTTGTATGTTTGTAAAGTCCCCCGCGACACAGGATTTAGTCCTACTGCGGGAGTTGTAAAAAAAATATATATATTAATATAATTCTCCAAGGGTGCCCTTCGGGATTATTTTGTTTATATTTACTGCTTTGTCTCGTGTCGAGAGTTTACTCACGGTTCCCTAGTATTGATACTGAGAATGGAAGAAATATGACGACATTTTGTTTAATAGTTCTGCAAGGAAATGTGTCTTATTAGCCTTAATCCTTCTCATCCCATCTCCTTATTGCAGCCCTGCTGAATGTAGACCTGCCCGAAGTACGCCATAAGATCCGATGTCGCGTTTTTGCTATCCAGCCACTACCAGCCCTCCTCAAGTCATCGGCCCACCTGGCCGGAGGGCGCTTAACAGTACGTTTCCGAGAAGCTACTTACTCCACAGTAAAAATTGTGGGTGAAAACCAAATTAAATGTTCTTCGATACGACATAAAAAATGTAATGAAAATTGGTAAACATTGGCATAATCCTCTATACCATACTATCTTATTAGCCTGATTATTATTACATGTCATTATTTCAAAGCCAGCAGCAGCCCTTGTAAATCCTGTATCGCAGGCATTTCGCTAACATTAAACCCACGTATACAAAGCGCCAAAGCAACAATTTGTACAGAATAAAGTATAAAAAAATAAGTGCGCCGTTTATTATATTCGTATCGGCGGTGACAAAAATATAGCTCATCAAAAACCTTTGCACAGGACCAGCTGTTGACATGGTAGATATACGAGTAGCTCACTTAATATTCGCTGGTAAAATTTACCAACAAAAGAAGTTATTGCCTTACATAGACTCACGCCAGTGTCCCGAAGGTGTAGGCAGAGACTACGGAACGCCATTTGCAAAGATCCTGACATATCTCTTTTGCTTCATTCACTTCCATCAATTATCTCCTGCATGCTCCTCTGTTAAGGTAACTTTTGACCTGTCCTTTTTTGGATGTCTCCAATCTGGTTAGAGAATGGCAGCCTAGGTCTTCCCCTTCATCCTGTCCCATTCACACTAGCCTTATGCCTTTTTAGGGTTCCGTAGTCCAGAAGGGACCCTTATAGTTTCGTCATGTCCGTCCGTCTGTCCGTCCGCAGCCTAGCTCAAAACGCCTGGTGCTAGAAAGCAGATATTTGACATATATATAGACATACGATATTGCAACAAAACTGTAGAATAAAATTTAGGAAAATATTTTTTTTAAGGGTATCTCCACCAACTCCAACCACTCTACATATATAGTGGGGCTGAATTTTTTTTTGGTTGAGTACCCCATTGTGTGGGGTATCATTGGATAGGTTTTAAAAAATATTATTAGTTTGGTCAAATCACTTTTCGATCAAGTGATTGGTTAGTCAAAGCTTTGAAGTGAAAAAAAATGTTAGACTCCAGTGTCCCCCCCACAGAAATAAATAGTAATAGAATGGTGAATGTCACGTCATCGCGTACATTTCGCGCGTGCCACATTTTAGCAAGCCCCGCCCACAGTGACGTATAGATAGTGAGGGGACGCTAAGGAATTATTATCGATGTGTGTGTGTGTGATGTAGCTGTGGAAAATGAAATTATGTTATTGTTTATATAAAAACTGACCATTGCTGATTGTCAGGCAGAATAATGTTGTACAACATGTGTAAACACATGCGCTATAGTGCAATAGTTTGACACGCGCACCACGCCCATGTCACCGTTCTATTACTATTTATTTCTGTGGTCCCCCCCCCCTCTGCCGGCTAAACTGTTAATTTGGAAGAGGTGAAAAAAATCACAAATGTAGTACATATAACAAATTTAAAATAAAAACTATCACGGCTAAGTAGACGTCACTAGTTAACGAGTAATCGTCGGTTAACTTATAAATACCTATTTCTGTGAGTTTACATTGGGAGCGCTGGCCTAAAGATGTCCGTTTTTAGTCCCATGTGAACAATAAGTTAAAATCAATAATGGCCATTATGGGCAACTACGGAACCCTACATTGCACGTAGCCCGACACGCACTTGGCCGGTTTTTTCTTATAATACTTAAATAACTCTCAGAAAGAGTTTGTACCTAAGTATTAAGTATTTCCTTATTACATAATGTGAGGAGGTATTGATATTTTAGCTACCGCAATTCATCCAAAATATTATTTCCGGTTTCAATGACGTCCTCTACTTTTACATTTCCATCGAAAAATACTAAATATGAATCGGTACACGAGTACTTCACGAGAACTTCGAGAAAACGTCGAAACGTATTTCGCGCAAAATAAAACAATAATATCTTCCAATAAACAACGTTATGATGACTGACAATCGATTTTATCCGAAGAAAATGGCTACTTGTACACTGATACAAGTGGCCATTTTCGAAAATCTCCTGCTAACTGTATCAGGAGATTTTATAGGGCTGTAACATTTACAGTGCTGTCATTCCAAGAGGCGCCCTGTGGCCAACCGTTAACATTACGTAGGTACATTTCTGAACGACTCGCTCGTAAAAAAAAATATATAACTTTTCTACGGTTATTATTTTATTTCGATCCGGACGGTGTTAATCCTAGATATTTTTATAAGGTTGAGAACATGTGCTATCTGGAGATTCTTTTTTAGATATTTTGTGGCCAAATATGTCAGTTAAATGTACAGGACTGGGCTATATTTACATCTCTCGCTTTAGGAATCTAGCTCGTGTGACTTTGAAAACATACAAGCGATGGATAAAAACGCTTAGACTTGAAACAAAACACTATATGTGCTGCCAAATTGATTGCCACAGTTTTTTATCACAGCCCTTTTAAAATGACTTCAAATGAGTACCTATTATTGGTAAATATTTTCATTACACAAAAACCGCTGAAGTATCACACAAACTCTGTCAATAAAATGCAATGCAATCAACAAAACATAATTACAAATCCAATTAACTCAAAGTAACGCATGCTTGTCACGTAACGTATGCTTGACCTATGAATACACTGTTTCATAAAGTACACCATAATTTACTCACTGCCTCAGTCACTTAATCATCGTATTCCATTCTTGGTTGCCTGGAAGAAATTGCATTTTGCGATATGACCGCCCTTGTACCACTAGAATTAAGTTCTTTATTTGATCTCTGTATTCTTGATTTTTTTTTCTGGTGTATAAGTATATGACATCCCCCTGTCTCACCCCTCGCTGGAGTTGAATAGGTTTCGAACTCTGGTCCTGGAGGCGGACTGACATAGTGGCGTTTTCATACAAACACTTCAGCACTTCGATATATCGGTAGTCAATCCGGCACCGTTGGAGAGACTGTAGCACCGCCCAGGTTTCGATCGAATCGAAGGCTTTCTCATAGTCCACAAACGCCAAGCATAGGAGCTGGTTATACTCCTCGGACTTCTGTTTAACCTGCCGCAGCGTATGTATGTAGTCTATGGTACGCCTTTACGGAAACCGGCTTGTTCGGGAGGCTGGAAGTCGTCTAGCTTGCCCTTAAGACGATTCGTGATGACCCTCGAAAACAGCTTGTAGACGTGGCTCAGAAGTGTGATGGGTCTGTAGTTCTTTAAGAGGGTTTTATCCCCTTTCTTAAAGAAAAGCACCACCACACCTCTGTGCCACGCCTGTGGCATTTTACCCTCGAGAACGACGGAATTAAATAGCTTCCGAAGGGCTTCTCTAGCGGGTGCACCGCCAGCCTTCAGAAGCTCGCTCGTAATTCCGTCATCACCCGGCGCCTTGTTGTTTTTGAGCTGTTTGAGAGCCACACTAATCTCGTGCATGCTGACGTCCGGGATGTCTTCGGTATAGTGTCGGGTCAAACCAGCTCTAGGGTCTGACGCTGGAGTACTTGCGGGTTGTTGCGTTGTCGTGTATAGCTGTCCATAGAACCTTTCGATCTCCTCCAAGAGCTCAGGCTTGGACGATACGATTCTGCCATCTTCCGTCTTCAGCTTTGTCATCTGACTCTGCCCAACAGACAGATCCCTCTGGAACACTTTGGATCCCTTATTCTGCTCGATCGCCTCACGAACCCATTTTGTGTTGTATTGGCGGAGATCGTGAGTCAGAGACTTAGAGATCTGTCTGTTGAGGTGCCAATATTTCGGCATGTCGTCGGAGGATAGCAGAACCATCTTGCGCCTTTCCTCTAACAGCTCGAGGGTCGGACCCGAGATCTTGCTGGCTCTCTTGCTTTTCTGGGGCTTAAAGAATTTAGCTCCTGTTGTACCTCATAAGATAAGTTTAATTTAAAGTTTTAATTAGTTTAGTCGTTTTAATTTGTAGCGTCTTATTTCTTGTAAATTATACAGGATATTTTTTTCAATTTTAACTTCTTGGACATTTTTCAAAGAAAATATTTGATATAGACAGCTATGTAAAATCAAATGTTTACTTTGCTAACTGACATACAACGCACAGCTGAAAATAACTGTGCGTTGCCTGTCAGGCAGTCAGTTATCTACAGAAGAATCTAATTCATATTGATTTAATTGATATTTCATTCCATAATCATCATCATCGTTGTCCTAGTTATATCCCAGTCACATCCGCCTCAGACTCCAAGGTCCTTTCTATTCTAACGAGATTCGACAGGATATTAGCACAAGAATTAATTTATTATCTCACAATCCTTAATTGCGCTACAATTCTCTATTCAACACAAACAATGTTCAACCATTCCTGCCGTTCAAATGACATAGTTAAGATTCAATTGACAATAGTGCCCTACAACGCGACTTAAATGGTTATAAACATTTTATAGCATTGTCTACCCCGCGTTGAAAAACGCATCAAACTAGAAAAGGGTTGTAAGGTAAAAATATACATACACACATCAACAAAGTCTAGGGATATTTTATATTTCATCAAATATCTAAAAATCTATGAAGAATTTTCTGATACAGTAAATAGAAGAATCATAGATTATTTTAAGGTCTTTAATAAAAATAAAAAACATTTCGTGTTTTTTTTTGTTTTAAATAAAAAAAATATTTTTTTTAATCATCATGGAAAATTAGTATGATAACAACAAACATTTCTTCTTAAAAAACTATTAATTTTAATAAAAATGGAAAAAATCTTGTAAAATCTAATCATTAATAATCAGTGTTGCCACCTCTTACATTGATTACACATCGACATCGATTGTTAATACTTAAAATTAAATTGTCAATGTCTTGCTGCGGTATGAGGTCCCATGTCCTTTGCAAGTGTTCGTAAAGTTGTTGTTCAGTCGTCAAAGGACCATGGGCACTTTTGTATGAACACTGGACCCACTTTTCAAAAGTGTGCAACAGTAATGAAACGTATGTCATATGAAAGCTCTTGGCATGTTCTTTATTTCATTCTATCGCAGCTAAGTTCAAATCCAGCGCAAAAACAGCGTTTTGGTACGTTAAACCTCATTTTTTTGTAAATTACAAATGCGCGTGAAATATTATGCAATGCACATTTTTTCAGTTTATTTCAGCCTGTTAGACGCCCACTGCAAGACATAGGCCTTCTCCACTTGGATTTTTCCGTAGGCAGCTTGACAGGCGGATTGGCGAATGCAGGGGTGAGAATATTTGATTCTAGGCGTTGGTGCCCCTTTAGCTAAGCCATTTAGTTTTGACATTGGTTGACCGTCATCTTTCGGTTGACTATTTGTACCGGAGGAGATATCAGTATAGGTCAAAGTGGTCTCCAGTGGGCGTGGAGCTGTCATGTCCCGAAGCCAACATTATATGAAAAGTAAATATTAATTAATTAATTAAATAATATTAAACATCAACTCGGTCTTGTAAAATCTTTTTAGGTGAGATTATGATGATAACAACGTATTTGTAACAGTAATATAAGTATTTTGAGCTTATAATATAATATTCATTACTTATAAAGTAGTAGTAATTCAATCCTTAGAATAAACCATAGTGCGCGTGGCTACTTTGATGTACTTTGTAATGCCTCTGGGTGTTTGCATATACAGGGAAGATTTTAAAATGCATCTATAATGATATCATCTAAATGTATTGCTGGTCGATGAAAACCATCCAAATGTCTACCTAGTCCCAAAAACCATATTATAGATACGACATGGGCACAACTTCCGATAGTGCGTCTACCCGTGTGACATATGCAATAGTATTGTATAATTGCGTCTTTGCCGCCCTGATCACGGTCAATCAAGATGTAGGTATAATACACCCTCGATCTCACGTGTCGTGATTGCACACGTCCCCTAAGCAGCCATACATTATTCTGCTGTATATTGCATTGTTCTAGGTTATTTAAATTGTTTTCACGGTATATTTCTATCGTGTACACACCACCATCTCGTAAGTTTTCACTTACGTATGACTTGGCAAGTTTCACTTGATATGAGCCCAAGGAAATCATTATTATATCTTCTTCAGTTAGCTGGGGGAAATCTTGTAAATGTGGCAGATTACCTTCCATCCTTCTGAACGCTACTCTGTCTGTTTAGGTTTTTCAGTGTAACATAATTAAACAAAAGATTCGGCGAGTTGATTTTCTCATTTATAGTATTCCAAATGTTATGACTAAGCCGGTGGTCAGTGGTAACTCTATAAAAAGCATTTATAAGAGAAACAGCAATTTTAAAATCGACAAATATGTGAGGCAATGCTCTATTAAAATAATATTGACGTAGTAGTTTAAATCTATTTTTAAACTTGCCATTAACCGCTTCCACCACCCAACGACAAATTGTTACTAATCTTGCTTAGTTTGCTTGTTCGGTCGTCAATTGACTTTCGTTTCTATACTTTGTTGGAGGAATATGTGGTTCATATCCTAGTGACTGGAGATCTACCACACTGTCTCTGAAACCTCTATCTAAAATGAAAACATCGTTTTGATGAAACATCAAATGAAAAGAATTATCTTCATTAGCACATAAGCTTGACATAATCTGTGCATCGCGTGTTGTTGCAGCGTATGGACCTCGAACGTCTATTATATAACCGTCACTGCATACCATTAAAAACGGTTTTAATAGATTTAGGAACTTGTGATTACTATAGGTCAAACGCTGAAAAAGAAAGTTTGTACTTTTCTCTATATAAACATATGTTCCATCACATATTAAAATAGCTTTTGTATTTTCTTCATTACCATATATCATTTGTCATGCCAATTTTCTCTCCAAGCTTTTGCGTGACATATTAAACAGAGAAGCTAACCTTTCATTAGACTCTCCTGTTCTAAGTTTTGATAAATAAACCCCGATCACGGTGCGCGAACGGTTAACAGTTTGTGTCAGCGAAGGAGTTTCTTCTAATACGATATTGAATTGGCCGATGGTGAGTCCTGTCCAAAAAAACACATCGTTGTCACTTATTGATTGCAATAATTCGAAATCTAATCTCGAGCCTCGGTTAAGAGCAGATATAAGTATATTAGACATATCAGTAAAATGTGCAACATTGAACTCCTGCGAAACATTACAATTTTCACGTAATGAATGCCATTCGTTGCCTTCCAGGTGATCGGTACACACTCTCGCATTTTCTGGGATGTACAAACGTTGTGTACAAAGGACGTTTACTTTAATGTTGGTAGGAATTCTATGATGTTGTATATTGTGGAAATAATTAAATACACAACGCCTTGCAGAGTTTGGTGCTCTAACATGTTCGGGAGCATAAAGATATTGTTGAACGTTCTGCACAGCAGGATCTCGTATAAAAACGGCACCATCTTCGATATTATCCGCAGCCCCTTGTACATCAATGGTATCATTTTGAATGTTTGCAGCAGGCTCTTGTTCACCAATAGCATCATCGACCATATTATCTACAGGTCGCTGTATAAAAACTGCACTACTTCTTTGCCAACAACGATGACAAACTTGTTGGGTATTATTGAACACAACCTGCAAAAATCGAAAAATATATTTATTTTTGTTAAAAAGTATAAATAGTTAATTAAAGCTTTTTTTGTAGTTACTAGTTATTGCTATTCTATTCTATTGATAATTATTTTACATACTAATAATGCCAAATTGGTATGTTATAAGTTTGAATAAGCAAAGGCATTATTCAGGAACCAATTCTTATTTTATTTATTAACATAATTATGTCGATATTGAGTACCTACATATCCATAGGAATGGTAAGTAAAAATAAAGTAATAGGTAGGCACAATGGTAGGTACTTACCTCGATCAACGCATTCTGCTGAACATATTCAGCAAACTGTGGTCGACTGACAGGCAGATCATGTCCTAAAACATGTCGTCTTGTGCGCAAAACACGCGAGCGCAGACACATAACACAGCGATTTTCTGCCATAGTAAATTCATGATTGACTGCCGACTGGTTGCAATTTAAATCAATGTGGATATGCTAGCCTCCTGGCTAGTGATGCTTCACAATAAAAGTTATATAATAGTTAATTATGCAACTTTTGTTTATTAAGGGATTCAAATAACCATCATTTTTATGGCGCGCGGCTTTCTGATGAAACGCGCGTGAAAAACAATGTTCTCTTTTTTTAATTCATACAGATGTTCTTTTTTTTAAATTCATACAGATACCGCGCATTAAGCATTAGGAATGTGGCTGTCTGTTGAGTAAACCCTTTGCGCAGAAAGGATAAAAAAGGAGTGTTATAATGAAATTCAGTACAACATTATATCATCAGTTTGGATGATAATATAATGGTTATAATGACATTGGGTGTTTTAATGTTGGCAATAAGCTAACTGTTGTAGAATCTTTTACATTTTTTTTTTTACTTATTTGATCTGAGCCAATGACAAACTTCTCCAAGGCACGGAGGTGTAACACCGCCAACCTCCAGGCTTTGAGCTTTGAATTGGATGATTCTTAACAGAAAAACCTAATTTCCCTTTTTCTCGACCCGAGAATCGAAACCGAGAACTCATAATTTGCAGTCGCTTACACTACCACTGGGCCACTGAGACAGTCAAAAGTCCTTTTATTGTATTTAGCTACTAATTGGCAGGTAATCATAATTAAATATCAAAACAACACAGATTGTCAATAAAGCAGCAAAACACCATTTTTGCGCTGGAATTGAGCTAAGCTGCCATAGAATAAAATAAAGTACACTTCAAGAGCTTTCATATGACATATAATTTATCACTGTTGAACAAAGTCTAAAAGTGGGTCCAAAATGACGCATAGTCCTTTGGTGGAAAATCTCTCAAAGCTTTTCGTTGTAACATGTCCCAGGCATGCTCGATAGGATTTAAGTCGGGCGACTGTGCAGGCCAATCCAAAACTTGAATATCGTGCTCTCGGAGAGCGGTCGATACCAGCCGCGCCGTATGGCAAGGAGCATTATCGTGCATGAGTAGAAATTCATGGCCTATTTGAGTTCTGTGTGGGACAATAACGGGCTCTACTACCTCCTCGTGGTATTTTTGTGCAGTCATGCTGCCTTGGATCCAAACGAGTTGGGTTCGTCCGCCAAGACGAATTCCTGCCCACACCATGATTGTCCCGCCTTGGTATGGGTGGACCTCCTGAGGGTGCCGTAGACGGCTAACTCTCCCTGGAGCTCTCCAAACGCGTGTTCTTCGTGAATCCGGGTGAAACCCAAACCGGGACTCATCGGTGAACAGCACCAAAGACCATTGTTCGTCACTCCATGGTAAATGCTCCCGAGCCCACGAAAGCCGCCGACCGCGATTGCCACGTCGCAATGCTGGAACACGCAATGGTCTTCGAGCATGAAGATCAACTTCATGTAACCTTCTTCGCACGGTTTGGTTGCTTACCAGCAGCTGGTGGTCCTCCTGGAGCCTTTGCACTAGTTGCAGCGCTGTGATATTGGGTTGTCTTCTGGCGGTCATTTGGAGAAATCGATCCTGTCTCTGCGTAGTAACACGAATCTACCTGTGTGCTGTTCGGCCACATCTCCAGTACTGCGATAACGTGACCACAACCTTGATATCACATTTTGACTGGTATGTAGGGCCTCAGCAACGACGCGTTGAATTGCACCATTTTCTAACATGCCCACGGCTCGAAACATTTCATTTCGACTCAAATGACGACGTGACATGACTTTTAAAGTTCGTACGTCACGTTAAATTAAAAAAGAAAAACAATTAAAAACCCTTTTCATTAATAATTATAATAAAACAGTTTTAACTTTCTTTAATGTAACGAATTACTAGCAAATTTGCCGCCATATTTTGTTTATTATTTTGTTTTTTTTCTTTCCATATTCAAATTTTGAAAATAGAATAAAAGAGGTTTTAATCTGTATATAAACTTTTTGTGGAAACTAACAAGGTTCTAAACTATAAACTCGTAAATAATTTAGGATTAAGATATCCCTAGACTTTGTTGATGTGTGTAGATATAGATATCTTGGCTATTTGTAGTTTATTATTTAGATAATCACCTATACGTAGAATTCATTTAATTGTGAAACATAGAAAAAATAACGAGTATCTATATCATAAATTCATTTTTTTTTATTACAAAGATCTACAAACATATTATGAATCGAAGTGTTTGACCATAATAATTGATGTACAAAAATGAGCAATTGCAAATATGAAGTACAATAACAAAAACGTAAATAAGCTATACATAGTTGTTTTTGCTGTTGCCATAGCAAATATTATCTAGCTTATTACTTAGTGTACAACGCAATCCACGATTTTTAATCTTACTTTTATTCCTTTACTTGCAATTAATTAATATGCATATTATCATGTTAGCGTTTAGCTAGATCATTATATAGTTTAGACTTTAGAGTATCAGGGGGGCAATCGTGCTAAACGTCAACGTATTTACCAAAACCAAACATCAACCGAAAACGTCACGTTATGCACATTTCGTATCGTGCTAATTATTTGAACGTAAACGATTTGATTTTTGTAGGGCAGATACGTTCAGTGACAGCTAGGTGACAGCGTGCGAGCTGTTATCCGGATTTAAACGATAGACTTTTTAAAAAAAGATTTATTTCGTTTAGTTTAATGTTAAGGATTATTTATAAAAATAGACGAGTTCGGTAGACGTCTTGAACGTTTGGGGATTAAGGACCGACTGTCTGAAAGTGGGCATCATACTACAGATTAGAACGCGGATTGCTGACCAAGCCTTTGGTCTGCATAGGGTAAGCACAAAGCCATACACTTTAGGGATATAACAACCCCCCTAACAAGAGGAAACTTACACATTTTAGTGCTAAGTTTTAGGAATCTATTCTAATTCGCGGAATTGGTATTTGTTCCAATTCCTGATTATCGTCTGTTGCTATTCCGGAATCTGTTATATTGATTTGTTTACGTTTGGGACATTTACCGAATCCGTTTAAGAACTTATACAATACAATGATTATAATTATAGTAGTCACAAAGATAGTCATTATAGGATAGTAAGACTTATATTCTATTAGCGGGCTAGGTTTATTTATAATTTCATTGATATCTGTCATGAACTGATTGTTTGTAATACTTGTGATTTTATCTAAGTTTGCATCTAAAAGCTTTACAGGCTCTAATTTTGGTTTAAGTAAATTAAATTTATCTTTATCACAACAAGGGTCATCAATTAAATTAAAGTCTGATAATATTGGTTTTATTGTTATCGTAACGTTAGATTTAGTTATAAATTCTTTATTATTACTGTAAGCTTTGCAATTTGATTTTAGGTTCAATATTCCTGTACCCAAAAGTTTGTACTCTGATGTTGTTGTCTGACACTCGACTATTAGTTTAAGAGGTTCAGTTTCAACGAATAGCCATCTATTACCTTTCAATTCTTGCCAGATATCAATTTGTCCGAAAATTAATTTGGTTTTACATTGGAGTGGTAATTTAATAGGTATTTTACATAGCATTTCTGTTTCACAAATCGGATAATTTTGAATTGAATGTATATCAATATCGTTGCATATGAATATTTGGTTACCCGCTATAATACATTTTCTTAAATCACTAAAACATATATATGTATTCTTATCACTACTTATAGCTACATATTTACAATTAGGTAACACCATTGCATAAGAGTTTGGTTGCTGGTTGTCATGTGGAATTGGTATAGGAATCGGTTTAAATAAACTATATTCTATTCTATTAACTAAGGGTATTTTTATAATGTATACTATTTTATTGTTTACGAAGATACATGACAGTTTGGCTACATCAATTATAGTATGTATATTATTAAGACTTAAGCTGATAGGTAGTTCTTTATGTTTATCTAAGTGTCTAATATTGTCTACTAGTTCATCATACAGTTGTTTAGGTGTTAAAACAGATGGATGTATAGAATGACTTTTTGTAAACATTATAGCATTTACAACATTTTCGATTCTGAATGACAAGGTAAGTAGAGAGGATGATAATTCATTATATATTTCATTTAGTTTAATTTCGGAATACAATTTTGAATTTATTTCAGATGCGTTTTTAAAACTTATGACCAATGAATCAATAGCGTCATTTAAACGGGCTTCATTAATGTTTATTATTTTTAATGTTTCATTGTAATGGTGTAATGCTGTATTAGTCATTAAAACATTATCCTTTATTAAAGATGCCAATTTTTTATTGCTATCATTTAAAGTTTGAATGGCGTTATTGTATTTCATCGCATCATCTTCATCCATCGTTCCTATAATTTGTTTGAACATAGTACCAATTCCAGCAAACCATGGTGACCTTTTATCTCTTTCAGTAATGAGATGAGAGATGGCACTGTAATCTCTTAGAATACTATCAAGACGCGGCACTAAGGGTTGGAGAAAGTTATGGCATTTAGAAACATTCAATTCATTTTGTTGGCAAATGAATCTAGCAGTTCCTAAAACAGTTTTAATGTTATCAATATGCGGTTTAATATACCCAATGTCAATAGGAACTAAAACATGTAGATATTCATTAGAAATTTTAACGGTGCCTGACGTTTCGAAATAGATGCCTGGGCTTTTGTCTATCTGTTGTATAACATCTGCAGCAAGAACGCAGATGCTCGTTGCGGCAATTCTGAAAGGCGACATATTCTATCACTTAATCTAGTAATGTAAAACTTGTATTAAATAATATAAATGTTAATTGTATAGTTAGATAGTAAAATGTAAAGTAAAAGTGTAAATCTGGTAGTAAAATAAAATAAAGTTTTATCATTCTATGTTGACTTCTGCCAACTTAATCTCATCGTAATGATACTTTACGTGTCTACGATTCATGAGTAAAGTAAGGGTATTGTTGCCATTTATACGGACAACCTTAAAAGGGCCTTTCCAAATGGGTGATAATGCTTTACGTAGACGTAAATGATTTTTTACATAAACCATATCTCCAGCTTTGTATTGGACTGGTTTTGTATGTTTATCATAATAGGTTTTTGATATAGTTTTAGATTTCAAAATGTTTTCTATAGCTTTCTCACGGGAAAGTTTCAATCGTTGCTGCAAAACTCTAACGTAAGTATTATAACTAGGTTCCAAAGGGGTTTCATATATTGAGGATGGGATAGAGGCTTTATGACCAAATAATAGCTCGTAAGGGGTGAAATGAGTAGTTGAGTGAATAGTTGTATTATAGGTGAGCATTGCAGTATAGACAAATCTAGGCCAGTTGGTTTGGTTTTCGTTTATGAAAGATTTAAGGTACTCTTTTAAAGTGGAGTGGCTTCTTTCCAGTGCCCCTTGAGTTTGCGGATGATAAGGGGTAGACCAAAGTTGTTTTACTTTCAAAAATGTGCATGTTTGTTTGAACAATTCGGCCGTGAAATTAGTTCCTTGATCGGTTAAGATGGTCTTTGGAATGCCGAATTGAGCAATAAAATGAACGAGGCATTCAGCAGTTTCTTCTGCGGTTGCATTTGAAATTGGATAAGCTGCCGAATATTTTGTGAGATCATCTTGCAATGTTAAAATGAACTTTAATTTGGCGTTGCCAGCCTCGGGTAGGGGGCCCACAATATCTAAAGCCACTCGCTCAAAAGGTTGTGTCGAAGTTGTAGTGATTTGCATGGGAGCGCGGTTAGTTTTGCGCAAAGCTTTGTTAGTCTGACACAATTCACACTTGCGGACATAATTTTCAATATCGCTGCGCATATTTCGCCAATAATACTTTTCTTGGATTCTGCCTAACATTCTATTTGACCCTAGGTGGCCCGCAATTGGGAGATCATGATTTTCTCTTAGAATTTTCATAATTTCGCTCATAGAAGGATATATTACGGTATTTTTATAAATATTTATCGTTATGTTAGTGTCATGAAATAGGTACATAATTATATTATATATTTTCATAAAAGTATGAGAGTCAAAAGGATTTCGGAAGTCTGAGATACTAAATTCGTTGACATTTTGTGATATTAACTCATTTTTTAACATATTCAAACTTTTAAAAATATCTTCATAACTATTGGAATCGTAGTGATATACTTTAACAAAAAGAAAGTAATAGGTGATATTATCTTTTTCAAATTTTATGTATGAATAGAGTGTTCTTTCTCTCGATAGAAATTCTTTAGAATCAGAAAGTTTACTAAGAACATCTATGACGTAATGGTTTGACTCATCTAAATCAATAGAAGTCGGTATGACGATGCATTTAGATTTAGTTTTAAGCAAATTTTCATTATATTCTTGGATCTTGGTATTAAATGTAATTGATTTGTTATTTATAGTCTTTAAGCATTTAGAATAATTATCATTATTAATATTAATGGTTTCATTGGATGGTGGAGTAGGAATATCAAAATCGTCTGGGAGTTCTACATCCTCTGGAATCTCAAAGTCATCGGGTAGTTCGAGTATTTCAGGTAAGTCGGGGTTTTCCCTAATTATAATTTCAGGACTTAAAGGAGGAGGAGGACGTTCACGCTCTCTACTAACTACGGGTTCTTCGACAGGTAAGTCATCAGGATTTTCAGGATTAGGCTGCGATGGAACATTATCAGGTATAGTATTATCATTCTGTTGGACTGGGTTTACTACATATCGCGAGAGTGCATCGGCATTTGTATTAATTTTACCCTTCTTATATTGGATTTCATAATCATACTCCTCTAACTTTAAACGCCATCGTATTAGGCGAGATCCGGGGTCTTTACAATTGAACAGCCAGTTAAGAGGTTTATGGTCTGTTATAATTTTAAATCGACGTCCAAAAAGATATGGGCGGAATACCTTGGTGCCGTGGACGATAGCTAGACACTCTTTCTCAGTGACACTATAATTGCATTCCGCTTTATTTAGTGTCCTGGAGGCATAGGCAATAGGTCTGTCTTTTCCGACTTCTCCTTGAGATAATATTGCAGAAATTGCATAATTAGAAGCATCACAAGTTAAAATGAAGGGTTTTGTGAAATCGGGATATATAAGTACTGGGGCTGTAACTAATTTATCTTTAAGCATTTCAAAAGCTAATTGTTGACTATTAGTCCAGATAAATGGGACATCCTTTTTTAGAAGAGCTGTAAGGGATTTAGCAAATTTAGAAAATTCGGGTATAAAGCGTCGGTAATATGAAGCTAGTCCAAGAAAAGACTTTATGTCTTTCGGACATTTAGGGACAGGAAATTGTACTACGGCTTTTATCTTTTCGGGGTTAGGTTTGACTCCCTCGTCGCTAATAATGTGACCTAGGTAAGCCACTTCTTTTCTGAGAAATTCGCATTTCTCTGGCTGCAATTTTAGTTTATAGGTTCTCAATCTTTCAAAAACTAAAGCGATCTTTTCGATGCTTGAAATCAAGGAATGGGAGTATATAACGATATCGTCAAGGTACACAAAACAGTGTGTGCCTTGTAATCCCGATAGTACAGCATTCATTGTTCTTTGAAACGTTGCAGGGGCATTTTTCAACCCAAACGGCATTCTGTTGAATTCAAAATGACCGTCTGGGACGCTAAATGCGGTTTTAGGGCTATCAGCGGGATCCATTCGCACCTGATGGAATCCAGATGCCAGGTCTAATGTTGAGAAATATTTGCTTTGACCTAGCTGATCTAATATCTCACTTATTTGAGGAATTGGGTAAGTTTCTCCAACTGTAATGTCATTTAACTTCCGGTAGTCTATGACAATTCGCCACTTTCTCTGCCCGGATGAGTCTGTCTTCTTTGGAACTATCCAAATTGGTGAAGACCATGGAGATTTGGAGGGTTTAATAATATTTTCGTTTAACATTTTATAAATTTGGGTCTTGACCTCATTTTTATGAATTTCGGGGAATCTGTAAGATTTTACACTTATAGGTTGGGAAGTTGTTGTTTTAATTTCGTGTTTGATAATATCTGTGCAGGTCAATTGATCTCCTGGTAAATGAAATACATCTGCATACTGACTACATATATCTTTCAGAAGTTCTGATTCTTCTTCATTGAGGTGAGACATACGTAAGAGGTCAAATAACTTTTGTGTTCTTTCGATACTATTATTAACGTCGTTGTTATTTGGATTGGCATTACCATTAAATTGTTGATTATAATCAATAGGATGTAAGGTAAGTAACAAATTAGAATTTATTTGAACTGGTTCGTCAGAGGTGTTAAGTACTGTAAGGTTAACTCTGTTGTTAGTTTTTACTTTAACCAGACAGTTGGATATTAAGATAGAATTTGATATGTGTTGATCAAATATTATTCCTTCCTTTAGTTCGGGATTTTTAACCGAGCACTCAATTACCTTTTCAGTGCGAGGTTCGATCTTATAGGAAGGTTCATCAAATGATAATTTAATATTGGTATCATTTATTTCAAGAGATTCTAAATTATAGTTAATTCGGCATCCATGATGCATGAATAGGTCGTTACCTATTATGCCATCATACGGTAAATTAATGTTGTCAAAAACATGGAAGGTATGTAGTAGTTTTACTTGTGGGTTAAATTGTAATTGTAACATTAGGCTGCCTATACTTTTCAAAGGATCATTTTTTGAATCTATTCCTTTAATTTTAATATCGTTTTCATTTAGCGTTATTTTGTTACTAATACATTTATTTTTCAGGATACAGATGGATGCACCGGAGTCAATGAGAAAGGTAAGTGGGTTTTGATTTATAGGTGTTTGAATTTTGACATAGGGTAAGTATCTGTTGTGAGTAACAATTTCATAGATCTGTGCAGGTTTCAATGGATTAGGGTGACCTTGAGTTTGGGGCTGGTTACCCTCTCCATTGGTCGATTTGATTGGATGACCGTGAATTTGGGGCTGGTTACCCTGTCCATTGGTCGATTTAATTGGATGACCGTGAGTTTGGGGCTGGTTACCCTGTCCATTGGTCGATTTGGTTGGATGACCTTGAGTTTGGGGCTGGTTACCCTGTCCATTGGCCGATTTGATTTGATGACCGTGAGTTTGGGGCTGGTTACCCTGTCCATTGGTCGATTTGGTTGGATGACCTTGAGCTTGGGGCTGGTTACCCTGTCCATTGGTCGATTTGACTGGATGACCTTGAGTTTGGGGCTGGTTACCCGGTCCATAGGTCAATCCGTTGGAAATAGTATCGACTTGGGTAATAGGGAATTGCCCCGCGCGATACCTAGACGGGACATTTATTAGTTTAAATTATTATCAACGCATTCATCCACTTCATCTTTACCATCTTCTTCATCATTTTCAGCAAAGTTCACACGAGGATAAGGTTTAGAGGTAGAAGGTTGCATTGGGGTAAACGGTTGAGGGCCATTAGAGAATCTTTTATTATTATATTCACGTAATTTGCAGTTTTCAAGAAGGTGACCCTGCTTCTTGCAGTATCTGCAAAACATTGAATCGCGAGAAGAAGATGTGTTTTGGTAGTTATTATTAGGTTTATGTGTTTGTGGGACGCGGTTATAAGAGTCATTTCTTTTATTAAAAGGTTCAGTAGTTTTTGTTTTGTTAAAGTTTAGGGAGGTGTTACGGTAAGAAAACTGTTGTATTTTCTCCTCTGATATGGCGCAGTTTATTGCGTCATTCAGGCTCTTAGGATCTCTACTTCTGACCAGGTTCGCTATTCTAGGATGCAATCCTAAAGTGAAAGTATGGAGGGCTAGATCCTCCATAGCGGCTAATCTGCCAACAAGTTCGCTCTTTTTGGAATTTGAAACGGTTACTTCTGTTAAAAGTTTCTGTAAACAGGTCTCTACACGTAGAGAAAATTGGCTGACGGTTTCCTGAGCGCTTTGTCTACAGTTTTGCAAGTCTGTAAGTAAATGAGCGTAATGCTTGCGCTCTCCAAATTGATTTTTTAAGAATTCTTTAAGTGATGACCACGTCTCAAAATCTTTAATTGAACAGGCTGTTTCGGCTTTCCCTTCTAGTTGGCTTAAAATATATTTAAAAACTACATCTTCCTGGGATGAAGACGCTAAGGAAATTGCGCTGTCGCAATTTCTCAGGAAAGCAGTTAATTTCTCTCTGTCACCGTTAAAAGGTTTAATGAATTTCAACACAACGTTTAAGGAAATTTCCTCTTCAGATCTTAATTCTCTAACATCTTTCTTAGAATCTGATTTTGCCATTTTAATTTAAAAGAAAAGAATATGATATAACTAAATTAAAATAAATCGAAACCAAACCCGAACGCAAACGCTTGTATAGTATTCTGAACAGAGCCGATAACAAAGGTATGATGTGCGTAGGCGTTACTGGGAACGGTCTGAGTAGAACTGTGACTTAGATAAGAGCCACTTCGATGCAACTTATTTGGTTTTATAATTATAAGAACGTTATAATGAATAAAAGTTATTTAACGTAATATAAATTCTACACTGGAACACTGAAAACACGAATGTTACACGGAGCGGATAAATGAACACTTTGATTTCAGGATATTTCGACGATTTCACCGCAGTCTCAGGATCAAAGTTAAGGAATAGTTTCACTTACAGCAATAGTTCACCACGCCTCATTCTCGTCACTCCCTGGTAAGTCCTGGATTCCTGGACCGGATGTAAGGATGATGCCGCGAAAATATCGCCGTCTGGTTGGTATTTTCTCGTCGGGAATGGTACACCGGTCACAGCGTTAGGCTACGCGTGACAGAGGGTATACTTTGCAGGTTCAAGGTTAGAGACCGGCTGCAGCACGAACAGTGCGCAGCAATGGGCCTTTCTAGAACACGGTCGCGACGTACAAAGAATCACCGGAACAACAGCACGGTAAGTATATACGTAGTTGGAATCGGCAAGTACACTCAACACACACACTCGCGTATATTTTGGACTTTTCAGAGACGTATAGGGGACTCCTTCGGAATCCCACCGCTGCCACCAAATGTTATCCGGATTTAAACGATAGACTTTTTAAAAAAAGATTTATTTCGTTTAGTTTAATGTTAAGGATTATTTATAAAAATAGACGAGTTCGGTAGACGTCTTGAACGTTTGGGGATTAAGGACCGACTGTCTGAAAGTGGGCATCATACTACAGATTAGAACGCGGATTGCTGACCAAGCCTTTGGTCTGCATAGGGTAAGCACAAAGCCATACACTTTAGGGATATAACAGAGCGAACTCTCGTTGTTGCATGGTATCGCGCTATTATTTGACAACGTTTTAAACCAAAACCGTTACGTTCGCGGACGTCTCATACGTTGTCAAACCAAAAGTTCCTATCGACGAACTTTGCAATTATATAATATTTTAAATTTGAGAAAATTATTAAGATAATTTTATATTATTTATCAATTTAGTGGCATATGCTTATAATACGTCTGATTGCAATGAAATGAGTGAACAGCATTCTTTCATAAGGCAATTTTTATAGATACCGCTTTGGTATAGCTTATTGTTGCGGTAGATTTCATTATTGTAAGATTGGCGTCAACCTTGCTTGGCCCTATATTTATGACAATGTCTAGGAAGGCATCTCATCAAATAGGCTACATCTCGACGCGATACCTTCCTAGACATTCGCTTTTGAAAGGCTTAAATAATATTATGAGGATGTACGTATACCATACACATAATACTGTCACAGTTATAGGTTCTTTGGGTGGCTTAAGCCAAAAGACTGCCTACTCGGTCAGTGTGCGCTCAGACGCCTGTATACAGCAAGTAGACGACTGATAAACGTTAATTTATAATTATTTTTCCTTAGTATCTAGATAGGTATTGTAATTATTTCATTTTACCAAGACACAGACAAAAGTGTAGCTCATTATAAAAAGATTTGTCGTATTAGGAATCCAACCCACTACCTCAGGTAACAGACCTAAGTCTTAGATTAGGGCTGGGTGGCAGCGAGTTAAATGTGCGTGCGTGGTAAGCGCAATGCGGTGCCGACACAGAATTGTAAATTTCATGTAAAGGCCTTGCCACACAATACAATTTTACCACTGATCAAATTTTCAATCGAGTTGGCTTTGCCCGTCTACACGACACAATGAAATCACTGATTTGCATTCCGTCCACCCGATTGGTTAAAATCTGATGGTACCGCCCACCCGATGAACTTGAGTTGGACGACTGGCGTCTACACGTCACGATTTCATCAAGTGATTTAGTCAAGTTGGACGTAAAATTGTGCCGTGTGGCAAGGCCTTAATCTGTGGGTGCCGAATAGGTAGTTCTTTCTCCACCGGCCGTAGTTCAGGCCATGTTGACGGAAGACGTCCGGTAGGACGCTGATGTGGTCTCCTTCTGTGAAGCGGTCATGCTCCAGAAGGAGGCCGCCGAACGGGATCGCGAGAGAGCCGATTCCGCTCGCAGACGCAGGCGGCGTCGCGCGTCGTGGCGGTGGCAATGGCCGCTAGCCTGACTCTTCCTTGGGGCCGTGGGCAATCAGAGATGGCAAATTTGACTGCCCGACCACGAACAACCCCGAGAAGACAGCGGTCTCGGATAGTTTAGGGACCACTGTACTCGCACAGTACGAGATGGCGAAGGGAGGGCATTACCAACCTAGCCCTTTCAGAGACTGAGCCCTACTACGGGACTAGCGTAATGGGAGCCAGGAGCAGTACACCCGCGTTCCCTGTGTCCCATTCTTTTGAGCGCTGAGGCGGCTATCGTGGTACGTGGTTTTAGTCGGTAAACCCGGGTTCTGTCCCGGGGAGTCCGACATATCCTCTCTGCCCGCCCCGCGGAGGGGCACTTGCAAAAGAGTTTCCCGATGTAAAAAAAGGGTGCCTAATAGTTCAACGAGTCGGTCAGACCCTAGACATGTCTGGCCAGCCTATTTTGACTAGTTGGTTCAGGGCTCTTAAATTTGGCTTGCTTTGCCCGATCAGCGAAGGGAAGGCCACAGGAGCTATTCGCTTGGTGTAGTTTTCAAAGGCATAATCACGGGAAAACCTGCCCCGGGTCTTTGTTGCCACGAGACCCGCCATGACAAAACATCACTGTTGCACATGCATATATAGTAAAAGTAATAGGCCTTGGAGCCTGTTAAGAGAATATCTCTCTAATAAGGTCGCCCATCAAGTACTACCTGCCCATACTAGTATGAGAGTAGTTAGAGTAGGTGCCACCTTTCGTCCTTAGTGACTATTTAGACCGGATGAATTTCTAAGTGAATTGTAAGAAAATATCCGTGAAGAAGAGAAACATAAGAATAAATTAATTCTCTGTGACAACCTACACCTGGCGGTGTGATCCCAAACTAGGCACAACCTAGTGGCATGGTAGTCAGACAATTGATTAATATATATAAATATTGTTTTGATACACATACGAGTATTATAGTTATGGTAATTTGCTCATCGCACAAAGAGTTCTCCTGGGTGGTAATCGATCGAATGACTTTCGTCTTAGCACTCAGGTTTAGGTACCACTAGACCAATAGGCCGTTCTACAAGGGAGACTTACCACTAACTCAGCAGGATGTATACGATTGTGTGAGCTTACATAAGCGTAGCGCGTTTCTTATCGGGTACCGAGTTTAACATCTGATGATCCAGTGTTACCCAGACTGCCGCTTGACCACTTCAATAGATATTTAAAGGATTAGAGTAGGTATATTAAAAGGCAAGCTCCAATTTCGCATTTCGACTTTATTTATTCAGTGTATTGAGATGATGAAATCTGATACAAAATATTATTTTAAGTAGAGTTGAAACAATCAACATCTGTTAGGTAATTTGATTGTTACAATTACAACGTGAACTTCACAGTAATAATAATGTATTTGGTTTGGTTTTCATTATTTTAGTAAACTACATACAAACATACATAGTCTCACGCCTGTAACCCCGAAGAGGTAGGCAGAGGTGTATTTCTACACTCACTTTTCGCCAGATATACTTTAGTCCCACGTAATAAGGGGCGAGCCTATTGCCATACCGGGCACATTTCAAGACTCCGTGCTGCTACTGAGAATTTCGTGACAGAATAACCCAATAATACTGCCCAACCCAGGAATCAAACCCGGGACCTCCCGATCCCACGGGCACACTTATGCCGCGAGACCAACGAGGCAGTCGCATAGGGTTTGATGTCGAATTTTCCGTCTCTACGCAAAGATGGTATTTGCATCGTGTTATCCTAGTCCTTAGTCGCCTCTTACGACACCCACGGGAAGAGAACTAATTAATAGTAGGTATATTGTTGTTTAATGTCCAAGAAGTGACGATGGTCTGGATTTGGCTCGTAGCAAATTCCTCATTTCTGTTAACTTGCTATTATGTACTGTCCATGTGGTTGTGCTAACGAGCGGTTTATTATTCTGCTTACTCCTCGGCTACTGTGAACAAAATTAAAAAATAAATTATTTAGTAAATATTTACTCAAATATAAGTCCTACCAAAATAACTAAACCCACTGACATTTAACTTAAGATTAATATTGTTCTCATACGTGCGCTATATCTTGTGTTTGAGTATATAGGTACTTACAATATTTTGTTGGGGATTTATGCATATTATAAGACAAGTTCAGAATGAGAGTAAATACTGTAGGATCTTACGTAATGATAATTGAAATGCGAACCTACCTGAAAAGTTAGAAAGTCAGCCAAATTCAAATTCTTCAGCTTTTCGTCTATCTCTTCTTATATAGAAAGGATAACTATTATGCCGAACGCTGACAATTCGGGTTTTGCTTAACATCTTTCTCTGCTCTATATATTATTCCAAATCTGAAAAATAGGTGTTTTTTATTGTAACGATCATATAACATTCGTATTGGGCTCGACAAATAGCAGAAGAAGCTGCAATTGCGGTAATGTTGTGGTGCATCATCATTTGAATTCACCTTCGTTACTCTAGTGAAATATAAACCTCTTCTACATGACCAAGTGTGACCATTAATTGTTTTTTGCATAAATCACTTATTACAGTAAACAATATTTCGGTACTTACCGTATAATTTGAATGAAATTATTTCATGATTTCATATATATAATATTTGTTGACATTCAATGACATTCACATGATGACATTTGTCTTTTTAAAATAGTGCTTGCACATGGCGCGATGTCACTACAGCCTCTTTAGTATAAGAATAGTATTTACTATTTTCAAAAGCCGATGTCAAGCACTAAACGTTTGACGTAAGCCCAACGTATAGTCCGTTCACAGTTAGTTTACCTCTAGCTGTTAGATTGGCCAACCTGGTCGTTGTGTTGCTATATTTGGTATATAATACTCCCATTTTAAATATACATTATTACTAAAAATGTACTTATTAGTTATTTTTTTATTGCCTACGCGATCGTATTAAATATTTGGAAGTAATGTTTGTAACAAAATCTCTTGATATTGGCATGGCTATATGCATACGTACATTTATTTTCTTACGAAATAAAATTTCCTATGAAGAGAAGATAAGTAGTTATAATAAAAATGTTGTCTATTTAATATACAAAGCTAAACGCATCATAATTACGTCAACGTGAGGTTCTAATTATCAAATACAAAAACTGCAAATTTAATTTTCATATTTATTTTGAATAAGAATGATGTGGCTGTAATATTACACCTCTGCCTACCCCTTCATGGAAACAGGCGTGAGTCTATAAGAATGATCCATGTGGACTGCCAATGTTATGATGATTCGTAACTGCTGTCAGATTCTGTATAAGACTCAGAATTTAATTCTATTATGAACCTGTCCATTTCAGCATCCGTAGACCCATCTGTTTCACGAAGCTTGTCTTCAATGTGGCGCACATGTTTGCATTGTTTTTGTCAGTCTTCTGCAGTGATAAATTGAAAGCTTCTTCAGCTAAATTCACAATGTTGGTTGCCTCTTGTCCTAAATTTTTGCTTATGACTCGCCTTTTAATGAGGCTCCACATAAATTCAAATGCGTTTAGCTCGCAGTGGTATGGCGGTAATCTAACCGCTTTGCGGCTATGAGTTTCAAGCATTTGTTTTTTATTTATTTATTAGGAATAACAAACAGTGTCACAATAATATACTTAAACAACATTCCACAAAAAAGCATGAGGTATATGTGCACTCACAACGTTATTCACAAAATATACACTTTTTAATGACAACTTTGATCTCTAAAATACAGATAAAACATAAAAAAAGGCAAGGCTTCAGTTATATACCGTTCAAACGAATGACTTTGTCATGTAATTTCATCATTCGCATTAGGGAATTTCTGAACTTATTAACAGGCATTGCAAAAGATCAGCGAAATACTCGTTGTAGTTCCTACAAATGCGACGTAGAGGTGCGCGAACACCAGCATTAGTTCTGCAGGTTGGTAATGCAAAAAGAGGACGTGCACGCACCTCTCGTCTTATGCCAGTTCTTGGTACAATATAAGACAGATTATCAGTTAAAGTTGTGCAATTATATCTACCATTGCATATATCATAAAGTAGCATTATTTCCAGATATAACCGTCTGCACCTCAGATTCAACAAATTGTATTTTTTCAACAAATTTTCATAAATGGAAAAACTACGAAAACATCGATAGTTTACGGATTTGAGATATTTTCGCTGAACAGTCTCCAAGCTATCTACATTTTTATTATAGTAAGGATTCCATATAGCTGCAGCATACTCTAGTTGTGAATTTTTGAAGCATTTCCACTAATATTGGGTAAAATGTTAAGCACGGGTAACCCTATTTTACATTCCTGTCATCACAGAGTACAATTCCAACATAAAGAAAGTAAACACCGACATTTGTCAGAGGTAAAATAACTGTGAACGGACTGTAAGGGTTGCGTCTACGGTTCGAACGCTCAATACAATTAGCACGATACCATGTTTGACATCAGCCAAACTAAAACCAAACGTTCACCAAATACGTTACGTTGTCAACGTTTGAACGTTTGAAAATAGGACGATTAGCCCCCAGAACTCTATAATGAACGATCTAAAATCTATGGGCAAACAGTTAGATCTCGTCCAATGAGGACACACTTTTTAGCACAAATAAATTTAACCACTTAAACAAATTAACACATAACAATCAAATTAAAATATTAAAATAACAGCAGCTTGCTATGTACAAACATGCAAACAACGGACACAATGAACACCTAGACTCGAAATACCAATTTATAGACCACCCAAAATATTTTTTTTGCGTGGAGATCGAACCCACAACACTCAGCGCAGTGTCCAGCAGGAAAGCGGTTGCTTACCGACTGGATTCAATATTCGATCTACCCATGGATTTGGTGATAGTGTCATATATGTATCTCTGGTAGCCAAATCGATGGATAGATCGGATATTGGAACTAGAATGCTAGAATGCCATCCGCGCAGTCTCACACTAACTCTAATAGCCCCTGGGAACCTTAGTCATCGCATATCTACTGTTCTCCTAAAGCCTAAACTCCAATATTAGGTCCGCAATAAACTAGCGGCGGCAGTCTCAATACTAATTATGACCAAACGCGGCCCACACGTGCCACTCTGTGGAGAGATATGAGAGTGCTACTGTTGAGAGTAAGTAGGGATGCTAGTAACAGCGTTTATGAAGTCTATTGTTTGGTTGTTTTTCGTGTGACTGTGTGGCCAACTCTGGTGTCGGAGTTTTTAGACCCCCGAAGGCCTGCTACATAACCTAACGATCCTTATCCTTAGATAAGAACCGGGACCGATAGCTTTACGTGCCCTCCGAAGCACGGTAGCGCTCAGATGTAAATGCCACACACGGTCATCCATCCAAGTGGCGACCTGTGCAAGCGTTGCTTAACTTTGCCGATTTGTAACGAACGGCAAGCAAGTCTCGTAAGGTTGAGCTGGTTTAGTAATGAGAACCTAAGTACCTATTGACACATGATGCTATTGTGAACCTATCCGCAGCTGCAATAAATGATTTTAAGCTTTTGCGGTTTGTATACATTATTCAAGTTTATTTAGCGGATTATAATTAAGTTACAGTTCGGACTTCATCGCGATGTATTGGTTTGACTGAGATTACATTTAAATCGAATGATCTTAAAGCTACAATATTTATTACTAGCCCACGTTGAAATTTCTTTACAGGAATCTTAGTCATGAATGACTGAGGTGACATATTTTGTCTTTGTCTTGAATGTAGAAGTTATCTCAAAGTATCCGAACATTGTTCAACTATTCGTGATACTGTTTAAGCAGAATGAGCTCACGGTGCCCTGTGTCTTATGAGACCCAATTCTCCAAATTTTTTTTTTTTATTTTATTTATTTATAGCCAGTATCCCCAAAGGGGTAGGCAGAGGTGTAAATATTACATCCACATTTCGCCGTGATAGGTCCCACGTAATAGGGGGCGAGCCTATTGCCGTTACCGGGCACATCACCAGACTCCGTGCTGCTACTTAGTATTCGGAAAAACCCAGTAACACTTTTGCCCGACCCGGTAATCGAACCCGGGACCTCCGATCAGCAGTCACATACGCTATCCACTGGACCACGGAGGCACTCCCAAATTATATTTGTTCAAAATGCAGTTTCGATCTAATGTCAGTGTCATAGTCATGTCAAAAATGATATTCTTCTAAATTAACTGATATTTGAATTTTATAGGAATGTTATTGTGACTAGATTGTAAATTGAACAATGTGTCAACGTCGAACTATAGAAGTCAAATTAGACCATAGTGTCATCAAATTAGCAGGGTACCGATTCTGAGTTAATTCAAAATATAATCTCATTTCGTTCAAATAAAATTTTAAATTCAAATTAAATTATATATATTTTTATAAAATTCAAATATAATTTGCAGTGTTGTTCTCTGCATATTATGCAGAGAACAACACTTCAAGAGAAGGAAAACTTGATACAATCCCTATACCAACCCGTTTGGCCATCGTGGTATAGTAGGTCAATTCCTCCTTTCAAAGGAGAGGCCTAGTCCAGCAGTGGACTATTAAGGCTGATGTGACGATAATTTCAATGTCATATAAAATAACAGAATTGGTCTTCTGGTGTCATTGTTCTTCTCCGTAACCACGGTTCATGATTCACGATTCCGTGACATCTCTTGATAAATAACGCTGCAACTGTAGCTCAACCTTATTATAAAACAAAAACTAGTCAGTATTACTATCTGCCTCGAATAGCGCAGTGATAAATTCGCACTATTAGCAGACATTAGTACCCACCCTATATGGAGTTCAGCAAACGTTACTTATATGCGTATTGTAAAGTATGTAAAATAAATAGTAGGTGGTGGGAGCTTAGAAAGAATACGCTGAAATGTATTCTGAGGTAGAGTTCCCGTTGTTATATTTGTTCAGAATGCAGTTTTAGTGTCAGATTTAATGTATTTACATATGTCTTAAATGGTATTATCCTCATACAAAATAAATTAGCGGGTCTTAATCGCGTAAAATTAACTTATTTAAGGTATTAATACGTACCTATTTTTTGCCGACGTTTAAGACCCACTAATTTATTTTGTATGATGTATACAAATCGCGAAAGTTTAAAAATCGATATTTTGTATTCTACTATTTCTGTTATTTGATCATTCAAATAACAGTAATAGTAAATATAGTAAATATCACTATCGCGACTAGATTTTATAACGTGTAAAACTATGTGTAACTATGTGTCAACCTCGAACTATTTAAGTCAAATTAAACGATAGCGACATAAATATAGCAGAATACAAATTGTCAGTCAATTCAAAACCAAATCGCAATTCGTACAAAATACAGTGTCGATGTCAGATAAAATACGAGAATTGACGTTCAGTAATTTCAGTATAGTACAGACTCACAATCCAGTACAGATATTTGTGTTACAGAACACTTTATTAGAAGAACAACTTTACTAGACTAACACACGGCTATCTGCTCCCAAACTAAGCTGAGCTTGTGCTATGGCAACCAGATAACCAATGAAAATTCTTATATAATAATATTTTAAATATTTGTATATTAAAGATATAACAGTTACGTAAGTACATAACATGAAATTGTGCTTATCACACAAAGATTTGTTTCTGGTGGGTTATTGAAACTGTAACCTCCGGCTCAGCAGTCAGGGATACTAAGCACAAGATTAACAGTCCAGCTAGTGATGAGGAAGTCCTAAACAAGAAATATGAGTCTATAAATATTTGGCAACAAAATAGAGTACGCAACCGCGGAAACCTAGAAAAAGACGGCTTAATATCTTCATGTAAACATGTGTGCCCTAAACCGAAGAGCATGCATGATAAAATTTAGGCAGGCGGGTTTTTGAGTGGCGACCACGTACCGGACGACGCAGCAGGGATAGGCCTCCAGCAAGGTAGACTGACGGTCTGGTTAAGATCGGTCTGTGTGGAGAACCTTGGGGAAGCTTATGTCCAGTAGTGGACGTCTCTAGGCTGACATGATGATGATGATGAATGAAGCAAGAGGGATATGTCTGGATGGTTGCAAATAGCGGTCTGTAGTTTCTGCCTACCCCTTTAGGAAACAGGCTCGACTGTATGTAATGTCTTCATGTGTTTCGTTCTAAAATTATAATCGTGCTAGGTGGGAATCGAACAAACAAAATAAATAATATGTCATTACAACTGTCGTCCTCTGAAACACAAAACCAAAAGAACGTAGAGTATCACCGGTATTGTGTGGTATGGATTTAGTCTAGCGCTGGATTAGGCTAGCGTCGTATTTTGTAACAACGCCATATTGTGGCTCGCTTTTAGGTATTTGTTTCACTAACCGGGTATCAGCGATGCGTGAACAAATTTTTTATAGCGTACTAGGTAATTTTTCTTAATGTATTTGGTAGATAAATCCTCCATCGTTGTGCTCCTCCTCCACCTGAGCTGTGTCCAGCAATAAACTAAACTGGCTTGCTGTTTTCATGCAGACGAATGGCATGATTTATAATTATAGCCGCTTTTTTACTGTATTTATCTCATGTCTTGTACCATATCGTTTGTTAAGGAAATAAACTTCGTTTTCTTTCTTTATAGACAACATCCGTTCTTTAAATGGATTTTTATACCTTGAACAAAGTACACATAGACTTGAAACAATAATTTGTGGCTCACACACTGAGAGATTGGCCTTAAGGATTGATTTTGAATTATCTGATATAAGTTATACGACGGAAATTCAGCTTTAACGTATGATAGAAGTAATAGCTGAATTAAAAGTAAAACAATTCATCTATTAAATGGAAACAAACCGCTTCTTTATGTGTGAGTGATGTATTTTATCCTGTGAATAACTTTTATCCGAATAATGAAAATAGGCACTATAGTTTATCGATACTCATTCGAATTATAATGCATACCTCTAACATTGTAATTCGTTATATATATCGATAATTGGATTAATTAATAGTGATTATTTATAGTTCATTTACGTTATGCAAATGGCATCAAAACCCTAACATCGCATGATAATCTCTTCGCTTACAGTGTACTTCTAGCCTAACAAGGTCCACCGAGAACATAGCAGTTAGCCCAAATCCTATTTCCTGACAGAATTTAGATCTTATTGGTGGATAACACTAATGGGCCATTTCGATGAGAGTATTCTGTTTTATAATCTGACTGTACGGCGAATCTACCAACATTTTATTATAAGTAGACATTGGGATTCGTGGTTGATAAGTCGAAAACTTATAGTAGATACTTATGGTCTACTTATAGTGAAGATATAAATATCTTTACTATAAGTAGACTGCCACGCAGATGTTCAAACCCACGACGCGTATCAGTCTTACTACCTGCTAATAATTTGTCTTAGTACTACGTAGTACAGTGCCCACTGTAGTTATTCTTAGTAACCAGAAGACAAACAATTAAATATTGTTTGTCATTTATATTGATGTTATACAGGACGATTTGTTATTGCTCGTATTCCTTTCAGGATGTGATTCTAGTACCATAATGGAGTATTTTCATCCCCTACAAATGGGGTCCAAAATGCATAATTTGGAATAAAACGGTTTTTGAGATTTTTTACCAAATTCCAACTTTTTGTAATAAAGAGCTTCTTAAAAAATATTTTGATCATTACTAGTCAGTAACAAATTTGACCTTATTTAATTAAATAAAATGGCCCATCTTTTAAAATAAAATAAAGCCATTAACTTAACGTGGAATTTGAAAATAGAGCCAAAAAACACAGAAAAATGTTGGAATAAAATAAAATGACGACGACAAACCTACACCATTCTTAGGAATCACATTATCTGTTGGTGAAAACCGTACAAACATCTGTTGCGTTGTTTTTTACTTTTGAGTTCATACAGACAGACAGGACGTAAAGGGAACTTCATTTTATATTAAGTATAGATACAATTTTATGGTCTTTACATGACAAATTATTCGCTGGGTTGGAGTGGTGCCGTTATGATGCTTGTATATTGTGTTATGTCCTTAAAACAGTTAAATAGTAGAAATGTTCACACACATTTACAACGTAAATGTCTATCTCTTGTACCGCCTACGTTTGGTTATTTAGTTTTAACAGGTTATAAACTACAGCTGCCTAACCCAGATATGCCTGAAACTACTTTTCCGCGAAAATTAAAAAAAAAAGTGTAATAGAATTACGTTAACTCTAAAATGAGTACAAAAAATAAAAATAACATTACATAAAGACATATTTATTTCTGCATTTTGGTTGTTTACAACACTTATACATGTCAAAACCCTATTCTAGATGATGCCGGCTTTTCCTAGCTAAATGACTTCTTGAGAAGAAAGGCCGAAACAAACTCAGAGTCATTGTTTTTTTTTGTCACTTCAATTTTTTTAGTCTTTTCTTCATATTTTAAAGTCCAGACAAAAAAGGGTTTAGTATGCAAGTACAATGCAGGAAATTATCTGACGCTTTTGACTGACTCGGCCCACTGATGGCCCGCATTCAACAGCAATCGTACGGCTCAACCTTGATTGAGGGAGCCAGCACGATCTGTATCACTATGCCTCCACGCCATCAGAAGGTGTATGCATAAGCATGTCAGCCTAAGCCATCAGACAGGTTGCCACAACTACTTGTTTATATGTTTAATAATACCCACATCGTACTCACAACTTTACATGCTAATACACAGTAAAATACATGTTGCAACATGTAAAATAATATAACACAATAAGTAAAAATAATAAAATTTAAACAATAAAATGTCATATATTTAAAATGTCACAAAATATTATTGAATGTCAATATAGGAATAATAATATATTACTTAAGTAATTTTAAAAAATAATAAAAATTAAACAATAAAATGTCATATATTTAAAATGTCAGAAAATATTATTGAATGTCAATTTAGGAATAATAGTATATTACTTAAGTAATTTTAAATGTCAAAAGAAAAT
Source organism: Euclidia mi (assembly GCA_944739405.2). NCBI lineage: Eukaryota > Metazoa > Arthropoda > Insecta > Lepidoptera > Erebidae > Euclidia > Euclidia mi. The sequence goes on from OX123205.2 coordinate 22,864,981, forward strand.
AAATAAAATAACAATGTCAAATCAAACAATGTCAAAACAAAATAAATAAAATTACAAATGTCACATTAAAAATGTCAAAATGTAAAAATATAAGTATAACAAATGTAAATAAAAATATCATGTCACTAATTTCAAAATGTCAAAATTCATAATTTTTAAACTCAATTCCAGGCATTTTTGTCTGCTAAATAATCCTTCACTGTGTAATAAGCTTTTGAACACAAGCTCTGTTTAATAAATACTTTGAATTTATTAATACTTAGTTCCTGAATATTGCCTGGAATTTTGTTGTAAAAACGTATGCTTTGACACTTGTATGAGTTACTTATTTTTTGTAGTCTAGTTGAAGGTAGAACAAGTTTGTTTTTATTTCGTGTATTTAATTTATGAATGTCGCTGAATTTAGAAAACATATTAATATTTTTCCTGACATATAACAAGTTCTCATAAATGTATTGAGATGCGACAGTCATTATCTTAATTTCTTTAAATTTTTCCTTCAGTGAATGCCTTGCACCAAGACTGTACATTGCACGAATAGCCCGCTTCTTGATCCTCTTCGACATCACTACTGGAATCATTATCTTGACCAAAGACTTCCGCAGGTTAAAGTAAAATGTTCCTTGGCAAGTTATTCATCGTTACATTGTCCTCGTCCTCCGAGTCTTTATCTGTAGAGCAGTCAGGGTTCACGAGAGGTGGCTGAACACATCTAACTACTTCTTTATTACCACCTTCATCGTCAGAAGCGATCTCCAACGCATCCAGGATCTTGTGCGCAGTTAACTGCCTGGAACTAAAAATTACCCATATTATCCTACTGTCCTATATGTAGAACACCACTTTTCAACACAAATTTACTACCACTTCAAGAAACGCAAGTGAATGTTTTATTTAGAAAAAGTGAAGGTTATAGTATCAACAACACGATGAATGTAAATTTTGATCCCTAACAATACTATGTTTTACACTTACCTTTTGCCCGCCATATCAGGAGAGTACAACAATGGTTAACTTTTTGATACAATGTTATAACAAAAACACAACTAAGACTCAAAACTGTATATTACAACTGAATAAGCATACTCTCGTTACTGTTTAACACGAATAATAACATAAGTAACTTTAACGGGTAGATGAATATATATTTTTTGTTTGCACTGTCCTACATATAGGACGGTAGGCTTATCTGGGCTAATCACGTCAGTTCAACGCTAATTGTAATCGATTTACTTTAGAACTGAGCGAACAAAATATCTACCAATTCTATTATAATTATAAGATTAGCTCTACTAATGGGAATGTGGTAATTTTGACTAAGATTATCTACTGTATCGTAAGTTAGACTGATATTTGGTGAATCATAAAGTATTACATACGGTCTTACTCGCGATAGCAAAGATATTTAAGGCATAAATACCTCGATATTTTCCAACGTTTCGACCGACTTGCTCCTGTCGTGTTCGCGGAGGGACTGTTCAATGTTAAAAGATAACTAATCATATCTTCATACAGCCTTTCGCAGTCCATTGCTGGAAATAAAGCTCACCTAATTTTCTTTATAGTACCATTGTGGGTCAATGGGAGGGCGTCGGCTTATGCTTACTATACTACACTTGCCCGACGGGTTGGTACAGAGTTTGATGTCGAGTTAGCTGTAGCCGTATTAATATCCAACAAGAAGCTTCTAGATCCAGCAAGAAGGCTATTGCTGAGGCCAAGGCAGAACACGTTGCCAGAATTGGTGAGCGGCTTGGAAGATACCCTCAAGGAGTCTTTCTTTCTGGTCGCTCGCCAAAGCTGCGCAAGGCAACTTCTGCCACATCAGTCTCCCGCCACTGCGTAAATTTGATGACAGTCTGGCCCATAGCGCAAAGGACAAGGCTGACGTCTTGGTCCAACTATTTGCCTCGAACTCGACTTTGGATGACAAGGGAGCCACACCACCGTCCATACCCTGGTGTGGGAGCTCCGTGCCTGAAATCCGCATTACGTAACATGTGGTCAGGCGGAAGTTCAAACTTCTGGACATCCACAAGTCGAGTGGGCCTGACGGCATTCCAGCAGTGGTGCTGAAGACGTGCGCCCCTGAGTTGACGCCCGTTTTAACGCGCTTATATCGTCTTTCCTATAATGCTAACAGGGTTCCATCTTCGTGGAAGATAGACCATGTTCACCCTATTCCTAAAAAAGGTGACAGATCGGACCCGTCAAACTACAGGCCAATAGCGGTAACGTCCTTACTCTCCAAGGTAATGGAGCGAGTCATCAATAACAAAGTGGTCCAGTACCTAGAGGATCGCCAGCTGATCAGCGACCGCCAGTACGGTTTCCGTCATGGTCGTTACGCTGGCGATCTTCTAGTATACCTTACACACCACTGGGCAGAAGCCTTGGAGAGTGAGGGCGAAGCTCTAGCCGTTAGCCAAAGACATTGCCAAGGCGTTTGACCGAGTCTGGCACAGTGCACTTCTATCGAAATTACCATCTTATAGAATCCCCGAGGGACTCTGCAAATGGATTGCCAGCTTTCTGGCTGATCGGAGCATTAAAGTCATCGCAGACGGCAGCTGTTCCGAATTGAAGTCCATCAACGCTGGCGTCCCACAAGGCTCGGTGCTCTCCCAAACGCTGTTCATCTTGCATATCAATGACTTGTTGTCAATTGAGAACATGCATTGCTATGCAGATGACAGTACGGGTGATGCGCGGTACACCAGCCACCAGAATGTCCCTTGGAGCCAGGTACAGGAAAGACGATTGCAACTTGTGTCTGAAGTCGAGGACTCTCTAGGGCGCGCCTCCAAATGGGGTGAACAGAACCTTGTTAAATTTAACCCCACTAAGACACAAGTATGCGCGTTCACTGCGAAGAAGGAGCCTTTCGTTATAGCGCCTCGGTGTTAAGGAGTACCCCTGCATATGTCCGAGAGTATTGGGATCCTCGGCGTCGAAATATCGAAGAAATTCCATTTTGGGAGTCATTTGGAGGATAAAGCCAAATTGGCAAGCAAGAAGCTGGGAGTGCTAAAGCGGTACTTCACACCAAGCCAACGGTTTAAGCTTTATAAAGCGCAAGTTCGGCCACATGTGGAGTACTGCTCACATCTCTGGGCCGGAGCGCCAAAATATCAACTTGATCCACTTGACTCCCTACAGAGACGAGCTGTTCGAATCGTCGATGATCCCAATCTCACGGCTAGACTAGAGTCGCTGGAGCAGCGGAGAGACTTTGGTTCTCTCTGCGTATTTTACCGACTCTTTCACGGGGAGTGCTCCGAAGAATTGTTTAATTTGGTACCAGGGTCACCCTTCTACTAACGTACCACTCGCTGACGCAGTAGAGTTCACCCGTACTACCTGGAAGCGTTCTCATCTAGTACGGTGTGCTTCCAGCAATCTTTTCTACCACGTACGTGTAGGCTCTGGAATGAAGTACCTGCTGCGGTGTTTCCCGAGCGCTATGACTTGTCCTTCTTCAAACGAGGCTTAAAGAGAGCATTACTTTTACGGTAGGCAGCGGCTTTGCTGCGTATACCCTGACATTAGCGAAGTCCATGGGCAGCGGTTACCGTTTACCATCAGATGGGCCGTTCGCTCGTCTGCCACTAGCAGCAATAAAAAAAAACATAATAAAATCTTTTAAACTCTTACATTTTATTAGACAAAACATTTAATATTCTCAACAGTGGTATTTTCGTGGATTAACTTTTCACCGTAATATGTCCCATCTTCTTTGTGACCGGCTATATTTCGCCGCTGAAAACTTCTTACTTTATGTGCTAATTTTAAATATAACTCTACCTTTCCGAGGAACAGTGGTATTTTAGTAACTGACATGACTTTGGTCCTACATGATAAATTCTAAGAAGTTTTATAGGATCAGAAGTTTGAATGTAAAGTATGGAATGAATTCCACCATTGCCACTAAACGACCAGAATTAGAGGGTCTGTTTCACCGTTGTCTAATAAGTGTCTGTTAAATTTATCTGTAAGATAACCCATACAATTTTCGCTCCTGTCTTGGATTTATCTGAAAGATAAGATTTATCAAGAGGTGGTGAAACTGGGCCTCAATGTATAATTTCGTATATTTTTATTTAAAGTTAAAAGTCGGTTTTTCTACGCTTTACGATTGATATACAACGTGCCATAATCACTCCATACTCTTGCTACTAAATGCGGTCAAGCTATGGTAACGTGTTAATAGTGTCTCTGTTGCTTCTTGCGGTTGCGTTGTAGTAGGTGCCTACCTCAAAATGTGGTTGTGGTTGCGGAGCGTATCCATCAACAGGAGGGGTGTGCGCAGTGACAACGCGTCGACGCAACGCAGCAGCATTGTGGGTGCGACACGGCTACGAAGTGATCGGTACCGCAATCGTAGTCGATAATAACCGCAAAATGTGGTCGAATGCTTTGTGCGTATAAGTATGCATATCTCAGCTGTTGCAAACTGTAATGGTTGCTGGTTATTTCTTATTATTATTGAAATTAAAATAAATTACAGTGAATTAATTCAATATAACATATCCAAATTAAATGAAATTAATTGAATCCATTTACTCTAATTACTCTGCAGTTCAAAAATAAAGTTGATATTTTTTTATTAAAATTTATGTTTGAGGAGGGATTTAATTAAATAGTTTTATACTTTGATGTATGATTTGAATAGTGAATTGTGGTTTTAGATTTGTTATGTCAAATTTCAGCATAGATGAATTTGCGTTTATAGAGTGACATGGTTGCTGGTTATAATAGATTGACAAAGTTAAGTAACATTCACCTTTTTTTCCACAGAGCGACTGCCGTCTGACCACCGGAATCCAAAGTGATAGCGATGTTTTATAACTTAGAGTATTGCTATATTTAAGGACAAATATGCCGCCACGCGTTGCTGGAACGATTTACCTCCCCCATTGAGATCACTAAAAACAAAAACAAGTTTTAAATCTCACTTAAAAAAATATCTTTTATCAAATCAATAAGTTATAATAAACATAAAAAACACAGTGTTACTTACGTAATAGTTGTGATCTGCGGACTAGGTAGGTATGTCGACGTTTGGGCGTCACGAGGCGGCTACTCGATAAATTATTATTATTTATCAGCATTGTATCAATTAGGCCTGATGGTTGGAAGTCTGACGAATTTTATTGATGCTACAGTTTGTGGTTGATGAATGTGGAACTGATAACACTGATATAGGTACTTCTTTTATAAATAACAAACTGTCCCTTTGTACTTTGTAGTAAACAATGATTACATAAGCGCACCGCGCGCGAGCTAATGCGGTGGCTGTATGCCACCTATATGCGACGCGCAACGCGCCATCCTGCGGACCGGTCGCCCACGACCGCGCCGCTGCATAAACATTATGCGTTGAAAATAAAATCCATGGATTCGATGTGATACATGCGCCGACTTAATTACGAAGTAATTGAGTCGGCTTATGTATTATGTTATTATATTTTAATATATTGTTTTTAATACTTTTTTATCCTGTTTTTGTGTAATAATAATTATTTTGTTGCCTAGATACACATGAGTTTATAGGTACTACTCATGTGCTAGATTATGTACCTATGTATATTTTATTTTTAAATTTTTCTTTTATGTTTTTCATTAATTATTGTGCTCTTTAACGTCCGTGTGGCATTTAAGGTGCACACAGAATAACAGCGTTGTATTGTGGACACTACCACAATGCAACAATATAGCTGAGTGTGCACCTATCTGTCACAGATTACTCTTATGCCTTGTGATGTCTTATCTTATATACCTATGTTATACCTTTCCAGTGTCTGTGACAAATAAACAGTTTTTCTTTCTTTCTTTCTTCTGACACTAACTCCTCATAACAACTGTCAAACATCTCCATGACAGGCGGGACCGATGGCTAATGGTAAATGGAACAAGATCGTCAGATCTTGTTGGAATTGCAGGCAGTGGATGGATGCGGGTAGCTTAGGTTCGGTCCATGTTTAGAGCCTAGAGGGAGGCCTTTTTCCACAAGTAGAAGGCTATTGGCTGATTAGACGATGATAATGAACGTGCCGTAGGCCCTACCCTCCGGGAAACAGGCGTGAGTCTGGTATGTATGTAACTATGTAATGAAACAAAACAGGCAATTAGGTTTCCTGAAAGATAAAAGATGTATTTTAAATAATTCTATAACATTAATATACATATTGTATGGTAGTTTTCTGTTTGATTTATTTTCTTTGTTATATTTATGTTACTTAATCTGAACTTTCCACTTATTTTTGATCATTTTTAGGATGCCGTACCTCGAAATGAAAAGAAGGGAACCCTTATAGGATCACTTTGTTGTCCGTCCGTCTGTCAAGACCCTTTTTCTCAGAAACGTGTAGAGGTATCAAACTGAAATTTATATCAAATAGTCAAATCTACTGTACCTTAAAGCTGTGAAAACATTAAACTTCTAAGCAAACGCAATCAAAAGATACAGCAGTTTATGCTACAAATTTCCGCAAATATTCGAAACTCAAAACCTACAGGGGCTTCCCGTGGACTCAGAATCTTGAAATTTGGTACGAAGCAATGTATTATAGCATGCATAAAGGAAACATTTCGAAAACCGTATTTTTTTAGTTACATCATATGATAAAAATATTTTTAATAATATAAAGTTATTACCATTTTCTCATAAACGCGTAAAGGTATTAAATCTATAATACCTTGAAGCTGTAACAGCATAATAATAAATAATAATAATAAAAAAATATTGCCCAAAAACATATGGCACAGGTACAATATACATTTTATGAGGCTTACAATTATGAACTCGAATAGAAACTCTGGCCTCTGAACTAGGCGTATTACGTGGATTTCAGAAGTCAGCGCCCCCCGTGCTGTATAACAATTAGAGCCTCTAACGATGGAACATAATCATAATGTAATTAGAGCTTACTGCAATAAAAAGTATAACTTAAAACTAGATTGTTAGTATCATGCATTGGTGTTATGTTTATGTATATGTTTGTGTATATGTTTGTGTGTGTGCGTGTGTGTGTGTGTGTGTGTGTGTGTGTATGTGTGTGCGCGCGCCATACTATGCTATGTTACGACTATTTAGTCCATGTTTAAATTATTCTTAACGTCCTAGTAGTAAGTTCTCAGTATTACGGTAATCCAATTTATGAAGAAACGCTTTTACAACCGATTTACAATTATGCTTATTTTTTGCAAAAAATTAAAGTCTTTTGTTTATGTAGTTATATAATTTTGAACTTAAATTCTGATACTGTCTGTTGTACGGTATTATAGATAACGCCCCTATATTTAAGTCTACCAGCTGGTAGTGTGAGTCGTCGGCTCAAATGTTTTCGGAGAACAGAATGGAGCACACAAATCAAACTTATATGTCAACGCAATAAAAAGAAACAGCAATATAGGCCGCATATTTTCTCGCAATTACTCGCAACGGAATTAAAACCTACAGGGTACCTAATTCCCGTGAATTGAGAATCTTGAAATTTGGTAGGAAGCAATGACTTATAGCACAAATAAAGGGAAAATTGTGAGTCAGTTGAAAAAAATTGTGAGTCAGTTGAAAAAAATTGTGCGAGAGAATATCTCTCACGTTATGAGTTCGATTTATAGAATAGATTTGATGGTACACGGTAAAAATATTATGTGAACATTTGTGACCAAATCAACATTTACTAACCATAATTATTGGTAAAACTTAGCTATGTTCCAAACTCTAAGGATGAAAGTTCGAAATTTCTATTTTTGATACTTTATTTTTATTGTAAATTTTAGCTATTCCCACGCGCAAAATCTTGAAAATGGTATTTCATGTTGATTGATTTGATTCTCATGTTGAATACGATTGGCAAGTAAAACATAAGATTTATAAATATAATCTTGTATAGTAGCATAAAATGAGAATGAAGTAGATGTTGCTGCAGTAAGTATGTCACCTATTTTGATTTACAGGACAGACAGAATTATATACTTTAGACGAGATGCTAGTAAGACTATAAAGAAAGAAAGAAAGGAAGAAAATAGATTTATTCGGCACAAGGCACACAATATACACACAATACACAAGGTAGAATAGGAAACAAGAAAATAAATATCAGTAGCTACTGCGAGTGAGCCCTACCGAAAAGCAAGCGAGCAAAGTCGCAGTTAACAACTAGTCAAAATAATTTATTCATTTATTTGACATGCATTTAGGAATGTTCTCTACCGAAATTGATTTTCAAGTAGGTAAAGCGTTTTTAAAATGACGATGCAAGATGAAGGGTGTAGGTACATGGAAACCAAGCTGAATCTTTTATACCGAAGGATGTTACATCGCTATCCCGTCCTGTCTCGCTGGTCAGTAAGAGATTTTACGCATCCAAATTACATCCAAGAGATAGGTGATTACAATTTTTTTATTGATTTTTTTCTATTTTCCATCTCTCCATTTCAAAACAAAGCACTTTAAAAAATCGATGACATGTTAGACAATTCTCTCTAGAAATATTTTGAAACTATTATCGCCTACAGAAATAATCCTGTTTGCTTCTTTATTTTCTTCAGTATAAAAATTAAAAGAACAAATCATTTACATTTTTGTACAAACGCAGCGACACTTTTGCCTCAATATCGCAACCAGTAACCCGTTCACCGCCGCTACAATTTATCGCCGCCGATAAATAACAAGTAATAAAAGTACCAAACAAAAATATAAACAGTAAGACGGTAATCATGTACGGACGGTACTACAATTTATAAGTACATTTAAGGTAGTTATATTAATTGAATGTCTTAATGGAACTTTATTAAAGAACCATTAGTGGCAACCCTGAGGGATATAGACCGGTTACGGGTGAACGATTTTTCAATGAGATTTTATGTTTGGAATGAATGTCTTTTATTTATGTTGTGAAGATATAAATGTTTATGAAATATGATTGTTTATTTTTATTGAAATATGCTAGATATTGTGCGAAATAGCCTTCGCTTTGGGTTATGGTTGAAGATATTTATTTTCTCAAAAGATTTACAAATCACTTACAGAGAAAATGTTGAACTTAACATATATTCTAAATAACAGAGTTGTGGAGGTCAGACGGCAATCGCTCTGTTGAAACGTTAATCTTCTGCCAAACCTGTTTTATTTTGGATTAGGAAGCGGACCCCGAGGTTCCAAGACGGTAAGTCTAGAATACAACTGAGATAACACTAAAATTATGATAATGATTTCTGCGTAGTTTTATTCAGAGTTCGTAAGATAGTTGTTTTTATGTGACAACGGCAGTTTTAAAACAGACGAAGCGAACGATGATAATTTCGGGAATAAATTTGACGCTGTTTTTGGCATGCAATTAGGTATTTTAATCTAGCACCTGCCTTGTGAACTGAGGCACACAAGGTAGGATTGTATGTAGATTAAAGTTATATGTGCAAACTGCATAAGGCAAAAACGAAAGAAAATAGAAATCCATTCAACCCAATTCTAACACTAGGCGCTGCCCGCGGCGTCGCACGCGGGGGGTAAAAATTTCATTAAATCAAATTGTAACTAATCTCAAGACGTGTAGTGAGTAGATTGTTGCCGGCCTCTAGGGAATCCTAAGCACTTTAAGAGCCTAAAGAAATATGGTTTAAAATTTTAGTTAATCTATATTGTATCATTCTTGCGTTACTGACTGACTGACAGACAACGCACAGCCGAATCTCTTGAGCGCAAGAATTGCTAAATTAGGTGCACTAAGAAAGAATTTTCCTAAATTACAAGGGAATCGAGCAGAAATGGTTAAATTTATAATTATGAAATGTTCATACATCGGACAAACTAAACTTTACGCGACCTAATTCTGAGACTTCAATGTTCTCATGAGGAGGAGTATGTTCGCAGCTACGCACTCATTGGGCAAAAAAAAACTGCGCGGCCCAATGTGTGTGTAGTTTAGTTTGTCCGAGGTTTAACACACGTCTGCTTGTCTTTGACTCGAAGAACAATTTGATTGCTGTTCATTCTTTCTCGTAAAAACATATAACAAATTTTTGTGTATTAGATCGCTTAGTCGACACTTACAGTGGCGGGTGGACGATTCATACGAACAGATAAAAAGGCCAGCCATACAATACGTTTTTCAATTATGTTTTGTCGCACGTTACTGCGAATTGTCGTAACACTGCAAACTATAAACCTAACGCCCAAATTTCAGCTGTGATATAAATTAATCGAAAGTGTGACAAAATGAATATGTATTTTGTGGAATCAAATAACAAATTTCCAATAGCAATAAATTTTAACAGCACCGAATGAATCGCAACGTAACGCCGATTGAAATTAATTTTTTTATTGATCACAACTATAATATACTTATAGTGACAGTTGACATCTAAAATTGCTGAAATAGGTAATCGATTAGACACGTGGTTGTAAAGTTATCGAAGGTTTTCCTGAGGGCATATCTCTTCTGGTTTCGGAGCGACTTTTTAAGTATTTTAATTGGTTGGTTGTCTTCATAATTTAATCGTTGTAGGGTGGATTATAATACTGTAGATGCTATTAGCTAGGGAATTTACATTATTGCTTGAGTTTTCTTGTAGTTTTATATTAAAAACGGTTTCGCTGTCGCATATTAATGAGGAAGACTAGCTGTTGGGTATTAGTGATGTGTCATTTACCTATTATCGTCTCCATAATGCCGATTACAAAGGGGTATTAAGGCAATAAATATGGAAATTTATTACCCATATTTTGAAAAAGGATGATGTTTTACGAGCTAATTAATTTGAATGATTGATGCGGGGAATATGGGAGCTTTCGATTTTTTTTATTATTGGGTACCTATTAATCGTATCTTTTTTGTCAAATCTTCATTGTTAATTATTACGATTAAGACTTTTTAAAGACTTAGCGTTTTCCTGTGAGCATCTAAGACTTTCGTCTTGAAGACTGAGAACAGGACGATCTTTGATGGTCCGAAACTTGATTTGTTATCTGTTTACTGCAAATAAATGTTCTTACTTACTTTTCTTTATTTGTATTCAGTCAACGTCAGAACCGGACCGAACCGGTTTTATGACTGCCTCCTTGGTCCAGTGGATAGCGTATATCTCTGCTGATCAGGAGTTCCCGGGTTCAATTCCCGGGTCGGACAAAAGTGTTACTGAGTTTTGGTGCATTCTCTGTGGTAGCACGGAGTCTGGCAATGTGAACGGTAACGGCTATAGATCCGCCACCTAATACGTGGGACCTAAAATTGTTAAGGCGAAATATGGGTGTAATATTACACCTCTGCCTACCATTTCGGGGATGATACAGGCGTGACGCTATTAATGTTTTATTTATTTGTATTTAGTTAATGTTTTAGTATTTAATTTATATATTTTTTAACTAACTTAGGTTTCAATAATCAAATCATGTAAATAATATAATACCCAATAAACAGGCAAAGACCACAATTAGCAAATAATTATCTTAATATATAAAATCCTTGCGTTACTGACTGACCGACAGACACGCTACAGCCGAAACTATTGGGCGCAGGAAGCTGAAATTTGGCATGGATGTTCCTTGGGGACCGTAGGGGTGCACTAAGAAGGGATTTTCCGAAATACCCACCGGATCGGTCAAAACAGACAAATTAAAAAAATATGCAGGCGGAGCTGCTGGCGTCCTCTAGTTTATTTATAATTCATGTTATATAATATTATGTGCTTTACCGATAATTAGTCTAATCAGTGTTCATATTTAACTGAATTATTTAAAATGTTTAATGAAAACCGCTATTAGTAGTTTACGCTTAAGTAGTAATCATATTCAATTAGTAATAGGATACTTTATTGTTCAAAATAAGTGGTTACATCGAGCCTCGTAAAAATATATAATATAATTATTCAGCAAGATGAAATTGTAAAAAAATGAACGTAGACATCTTGAAGAGACTGTATGTTTATTATTTATTTCTGAAAAATACATTTGACTGACTGACTGATAGAGAAGCTATAGCCAAAATTATTAGGCGCAAGAAACTGAAATTTAGCATATTAATTGTTCTGTGGGGACCGTAGGGATGCACTTATTACATACATATTACAGAATTAACCATGTTTATTATTCTAATTCTTAGAAGGTGAAGTAATTTAATGTGAAAAGTTCCAAATTATAGTAGAAAACGAGTAATTAATAACAAAACCAGATAAACTCAAAATACGAAATTTGATGTTTTCTCACTAATTTAAACCCTAATTCCTGGAGATAGAAACTTATACTGCGTAATTTTTAGATTTTATGGTCTTTTAGACATATTAATTCCTATATCAAAAACCTAGCAAGTTGAAAATCCCAATCCAAAACAAAGTAAGTACGTGTGCCTTGCTGTGTTTTGAACTGGTAATCAGCTGTTACTAGGTTTTTGATTTGGGGTTTGCGGTTTAGTCTGTGCACTTACTAGGTTTTATGGTATCGCTATATTGGGAATGGAGGCCTTTATTGAAAAAAGGGTTTTTGCATATTGTGGGCATTTACTGTGTTAAAACCATGGTGTAAAAATCTTGATTTCGACAAAAATGTCCCTTACTGTGTTTTGTTTTGGGACAGCCGATAGCTGCAGGCATCTTCTAGAGTTCAATAAACTTGTTAATGGTTTTAGTTTTAAAATTGTGTTTTTTTTAAGGTTTTGGGTCTTTACTAAGGCTCTTACTCCACACCCACATTGTATCGATTCTTTATCCAAAATTTTGCCATACCATGTTGTTTCTACATAATAAATAACCAGTTTCAATAATACCATTACGTTGTGTACCATAAGGTCGTCCGGTGCTCGGTTTTGTAACAACCTTATGAATACAGCCCTCATTTAGTTTGCATGGGTCAACATGGGTAGCCTATGTAGGTTGTGTGCCCACAAAAGATGTATGGGGCAGCTGAGTTCAAAGTACAGATACGTATCCCTTAAGATGAGCAAGGTTTTGATGTTTTAGGTAATTCTATTAAAAGATATGCCGCTAAATTCAATATTAGATCCATCCATGGATTTAGAGATTTGAGAAATTCATGGATAGATCAAATATTGGAACTGGCCGATATTGGGATCGCGATAGCCTGGCAGGGAGTCAGACAGCTATTAGTTTCAAACCCACGGCCCACAACAGATTTTTCATAGCAATTGACTATTACATAATCTTTATGGGTATTGAATTGTAAATTATAGTTCGCTTAACGGTGAAGTAAACAAGTAAGTGTATCGTTAGGTAACCAGCGTGTCTGAGTGTCATAACGTCCTAGAAAACATAAACTGAAGTCTACTAACTGTCTAACGTGGTGAGCTGTGATCTAACTCTTACCACGAACTGAGCGAGGGTCGGAATATATTGTGCTGACATGAAAGATGTTTTATCGCACACTTGGTCATCTTTGATAGATATGCACCCTTTCTATATACGTACTTATAATGTGGCATTTTCTGTTACATTGTATGGCATGGTGAAGGATCAATGATTTTATCCAAGGAAAGACACGAAAGGCTCATTACTTATATTTAAGAATTGTTTCATTGTTATTTGCGTTCTTCGGTTGACTGGTCATCTGCCTACTATGTTAATTTATCGCCTGCCCAGTGCCTCTGCACATTAAGACATCGATCCCGGCTGACATGTTCATTTTCGAGAGACGTTTTTATGGAGTCAGTTACTACCAATAACCTACTAACACTATAATATATCCGTGTGGTGACGGATTAAGGATACGGAATGTCACCACGCCATATCATCCCATGGGTGTCGTAAGAGCCGACAGAGGGAGCAAATTATGCAGAGAACAGCACTGTAAGAGAAGGAAAACTTGATACTCGTACAAACCCTATGCCAACCCATTTGGCCAGCGTGGTATAGTAGGCCAATTCCTCCTTTCAAAGGAGAGTCCTAGTCCAGCAGTGGACTGTTAATGGCTGATGATGATGATGACTATACTAAACCTTAGCATATCGTTATAACGATATGCTAAGGTTTAGTATAGTCTTAGGTATACCTTTAGGTATACCTTTGGGTGGTCAGACGGCAGTCGCTCATTAAAAGAGCTAATATTTTTTTATTGGAAATACGTTGCAATGATCTAAACGCCATTGCACGCCATCGCAACACATTGCGATTATCTATCCCTACTAATATTATAAATTCGAAAGTGTGTATTTATGTAGGTACATATGTATGTTCCGTTTTCACGCTAAAACGACTGAACCGATTTTGTTGAAATTTAAATTAGAGATATACTCGTATTGGACCATGGAGACGGACAAAGGCTACCATAAGTTGCAAAAATTAAACTGGGAGGGATTGTAGGGAGGGTAGATGTTTGTACGGCACAAATTTACCTCTTGTAAGTAAGAACGCATGCGTTATTAATTGAGTGCTGCGCATGTGCTATCGCATATCTGTCAGTACTGTCACATCATACATAATATCATTTTGTGCACGGTGATTAAATTGTTGGCATATATGTATAAACTAATAAATTATATACTACGCTTAAACGGCTGAAACGATTTTCCCTACTAATATTATTAATGCAATAATTTTTATATATATATACTAGAGGAAGCCAGCAGCTACGCCTGCAATTTTTTTAAATTTACCCGTTTTGGCTGATCCCGTGGGAATTTCGAGAAATCCCTTCTTAGAGCACCCCTACGGTCCCCAAGGAACATACGTGCCAAATTTCAGCTTCCTGCGCCCAATAGTTTCGGCTGTAGCGTGTCTGTCAGTCAGTCAGTAACGCAAGGATTTTATATATTAAGATTATAATGATAAATAAACGTGACGTGTTCTCGCGGATCTGTGTGTAGTGGTGAGCCAGTGTTACATCGATTCGTGTAGTGGTTATATTTGCTGTGATAGCAAATACTACACTAAGTAATATCAATATCATAAAACTGAAGAATTTGTTTGTCTGGTTGAATGCGCTAATCTCAGGATTACTTGCCCGATTTGAATAATTGTTTTTGTATTGGATAGCCCTGTCTATATATGCATGTTTATTTGTATGATCCACCGTAGTGCGAGTTCTAGATTGAAATCTGAGGTATTAAATCTCAGATTCCAACCTCGAAAAAAAATTAACTGAGATAATCATTACGTGATTGGTATCAAAACAAAGGTATTGGTGAGCACATATATATGTCACCGGAAAATAACAACAAAAACCGCAAATTTATATTATATGTCTTACGAAATTTACAAATTTGTTGTGTATTGCGGATGTGACTATGATTCAGTTTGGTGCAAGTAGAAAAGGTTTGTAACACGTTCCTGTATACGCTCTGAGCTTTTTTACTTAAACCACTGTAGTGTCCTCGACGTACCGAAGTGGCAGGGTCACGCACGGTTAGTCAATAAATGGCTTCGCCTGACTCAAAAAAATGCCTCTTAAAAACCAAGAACAATGCCATAATAGCCGTAAAGACTTATTTTGCTACCCCTTTTCTTTTTTGCTAATATATTTAATCATTCCAGCACATGAAAAGTGAAATCTATCTGCAATGCAAACATCTTGAACACATTTTCCTCGACTACCCGCATATTTTCCAAACACACTAAAAGCTAAGAGATCTTTATCGACGGTGGAATGCGGACCCTTTGAGTAGCTTATAATTCTTCATTGTGTACCAATGCTACTCCAACTTGTAAAACATTTACTACAATATAATATTTACAGGGATTTCAGACAGATTGGGTAAATGTTTGGATTTAAATATTTATGATATGTCTACTAGTTTTAGGTTAGGACTAAATCAAATTCATATCTTTTTCGTCTTTATTATATGTCAATTGAGCAGTTTAACATCTTAAAGATATCCTGGGACGGTCATCACACAGCCATCTAATCCTAAGCTGGGCAGCCTTTCTTCCCTTTTTAATAGGCTTATACTACAATACAAGACGGTAGTGTCAAAACACGCTAGTATTTATTTTAGTGGGAGTGTGGGGCCATCTCTGGTGTCGGAGTACATAATCCTCTTGATCGCTTCCGACATACCGTAGCGAATTATTTCCGGAGACAGCTTTACGTGCCATGCGAAGGACGTAGTGCTCAGATACAAATACCACACAAACGTCGACCCATCCAAGTGGTGAGTGTGAGCGTTGCCTACCCACAATAGTTCGCACTTGTGGCAATACTTGCCATTCCTTCTATTGAAACAATTCAATAGAAGGGCAGGCAAGTCTTGCGCCACGAGCGCGACAATTACAGATTAGCTATTATAGAGCTAATAGAAATTGTTACAGAACCATAAGTCCGTCAAAAGCCTTAACTACTCATGACGCCAATAGAATAATATTGTTACAATATTTAGGTCATACGTATCAAACTACACGTTTTCTTATATCCAAGGATGGATGAAAATGTTACATCAATCTTCTAACTGGTGCGTGTGGGTGAACTTTTAGTATAAATAATATGTATAATATGTATGTATTTACAAAAATAAAAAAGTATTTATGTATGTTTATCCATTGTCTAGTACCCATAGTACAAGCTTTGCTTACTTTGGGACTAGATGGTGTTGTGTGAATGTGGTAGAATATTATATTATATAAAATAATGTATGATCGTCTAATTTCATAATAATTTTGTTACAATTAAGGGAAACGTTTTCATAATCAATATCTTAACGATTATTGTAAATGAAGGCTGTACTGTGGGTATCGTACTAGATAAAACTGCTTGAATTTTCTTGGATTTACGCGAATATTACACATTGAAATCAAACTACAGCTCACGGATTCTATCGCGATATACTAAGATTTACTGACATTTTTAAACCTTTTTTTGCTTCACTTTAATGTTTCAAAAAATTTTGCAGCACGTCGTATCTGAGTTAGTGTTGGTATCCTGTACCGGATTAGATTGGATTCTTTGAACAAGTTTTGGACTTAACACAATGCCAAATAAAAAATTGTGGTTGGAAAGAACTTCTTTTTCAATCGCGTTTTCAAACAAATTTTGGTTTATCTTCTCGTTTACTCTACGAATTTCAACCGATATTTCGGCACTGTCCCAAATGCCATGATCACGGATGCACTAATGTATTTGCGGGTGGATAATTTTACATAACAAGGCTGAAACATCGGCACCTCAACACTGCGGTGCGTGGAAGCTAACATCACGAATATAATTTTTATTTAAGAAACCTATTGTAGTAGTTTGTAAGCCTTTATATCCTTAAAAGGCAAGAACAAATGTGTTCCCTTCGTTAACCTACTTCCTGAACGAGGAGGCCTTTAGTACAACGCATTTTTTATGTGTTACCTCAGAATTTTTTTCTAGGTAGGTTAACCGATTTTGAGGTTTTTATTTTAATGCCTTAAGTCCCGCATTTATGGTGGTGTACTGGTGCCATTTAAATTGGCAATATCTGATGAGTAGTTTTTTAACTATCCTTAATAATTTTCGTTTCTAGTTTCTATATTTTGAGAAGATATTGAAGTCGGTTTCTTTAATGTAATTTTTCACACCTTGGGTTTATCTCCACTTTACTTATCAAGCAAAACATCCTACACATGCAAACACCTTTGATAACACCAAACCTTACATCAGCATAAAGCGAACAATTTCCATATTACCTCATCTCCTCAGATCTTCAGATAAATATTTCATGAATACAAATGTAAATATAAGTTGTAGAGATGTAACCTAAATCTCTTTACTGTGTAACACATGGCATAATCTAAACTGGACTGGAAGTCAGTGCTCTGGTTATATTTTTTATTATTTTAAAGATAACATTATTTGGTACAGGTTGTAAGATTTGAGCGGCTTATCAAACTGTATTTTTTAAGTTATTTTGTTCGTGATTTTTATGTGGTAAAATGTCTAGATGCCCGCGCTTTTTGAAAAAAAATAGACACATAAAATAAATTAGAAGATAATGTTATTAAATAACTAGATGCTATTTGCGGCTATATCCACTTATTCGTTAGTGTTACAAAAGGTGTATATGCTGTTATGACATATTAGCTATAATTATTGTGAAGCTATATTACTACTTTCATCATAATCCGTTCAGTAGTTGTTGCATGAAACAGTATCAAACTTTCAAGTATAGAATAGCAGTCAAATAATTTGAATCCAAAATACTTATTGGCATCTGAGCTCATCACCGTTGTGAATTGTAATAGTTTTAATCAAGTAAAGAATGTAGATTACTTACTTTTACAAAAGCTACGCCGCAACATCCTGCTATTTGGACTCCACAAATCATATTTTTTTAAGACGGCTGGATCTCAAAATTGCAAAGTTATGTCCCTGGCCAACAATACCAACGCTTTCGAGACTTAATCCACACCGACTGTACAGCTTTTTATGATTTTAAATGGTTCCGTAGCATTTTGCTTTATGTACTTACTTCTAAAATTACTTTCTCTGTTTTGTTTTTTTTTGTTTATGGTAATATTTTGCCAGACCCACGCATATTCCTTCTATAACCTGAAAACAGTTCAGCAGCATTGACCATTGAAGACAACGAGGTTTGATTCCCGAGGAAATTTAAACTACCTGAAACAGCACACAATTATCATCAAGTGTTTTGTTTTCGTGTATGTGGCCAACTCTGGTGTCGGATTTTTCAGGCTGCAAGAAGACCTCATATTCAAAGACAAGAACCGGAACCGTCAGATTTACGTGCCCTCCAATGCACGGTAGCGCTCTGATGTAAATGCCACACGCGGTCACCACCCAAGTGGCAACTAGTACTCTCGTTGCTCAACTTTGCCGGCGTATTCAGTGAGCCAAATCACATTATAAGCTACCATTGACCACGAATTTTGACCCTAGTGAAGTCCCAAGGAAATTTAAACTGTCCCTGAATCGCACAGAATAAGGTATAATAAAGGTAGATATGCATGTAATACCCGTCTACTTATAAACTTTCCTTATCACGTGAGTGCAAAGAACTAAACCACACAGACAGATCCCTATATCAACACCTCTTTATGCGAATACACGTAGTTTCCTCCTTAAAAACTTGCTAGATAAACAAACGTGGCTGACATTGTGACGTCAGACGACGATTTGTCGTTTGGGATGTAGATAGAGTCATGATGGAGATAACTGAAAATAGTTTGAAGGTTATCTGTATATATAAATTTTTCGTGGTCTAGTGGATAGCGTATGCGTCTGCTGATCCCGGGTTCGATCCCCGTGTCGGACAAAAGGGTTACTTAGTTTTTTCACAATCTCAGTAGCAGCAAGGAACCTGACAAAGTAAACAGTAACAGCAATAAGCTCACCACCCATTACGGACCTACAAATGGATAGCATGATGAAATGTGGAAATGTAGGTGTGATATTACACCTCTGCATACACCTTCGGAAAAACAGGTATGAGTCTATAAAAATGTATAGTAAAAAAATCTTACGTTACTTGACTGACTGACAGACAAGCTAGAGCCAAAACTATAAGGTGCAAGAAGCTGAAATTGGCATTTAAGTTTAAGTGGTCGCTTCCTCGGTGGCAGTTCGCATAGAGTTATAGAGTCATCTATCCGTACGATTCCTACAGAGAAACACTTGTATGTTCGCAAATTATGGTTTCGAGTAGGTCTAGGTGTTTGTGTCCATTAGTGCAATGAAAAAAGAAATTTCTGAAGTCGCCCACGATACCAATTTTTCTTAGTCTTCAGTTTCGTCGTCGAGTCAAGTAGACGTCTTTAGGCTGCGATGACAAAACAAGTACCGCTAACAAATACTTAAAAAAAAACCAAGTCAGCACGGATCTGACGCTTGCACCAAGGGTTCTGTGCAAATGTGTGGAAATAAATTGTCCCTTTAAAAAAATCTTCTTTTTTCATTGAGTAGGTATAAGATACGTCCGATTATGAAAAATATTTCTCCCATTTTCTGCAAAAAGGTCGAGACATCACATTTTACTGGCAACACAGTAAGGTACTTTGTACCTAATAATATCTAACAAGATATGTTTCTAAGTTCTGCTTCTTGCCAAATTCCACAATTCCAGGTCAACAGCATATTCCATTTAAAGCGCTATAGCTACATTTATAGAGAACTCTTATATATCGTTGCAATAACCATTAACCAAGTATATCACCACTATTCCTTCAACGTGAGTCCACCTGCATGGATTTAGATTATCACCACAAAAGGTCTTCTGGTATTTAAAAGATAGAATACTTCGCCCGCAGCAGGCTATATGATGATATCATTGCAAAATATCATCAAAATACGTTATGTAAATTATGCCTGAGAAAGAAACAACTATGCATCCATACATAAACATCCAACCACACAATTTCTAGCATTAAAAAATGAACAAATATGCATCCATACATGCTTTCATTCGCAAAAGCTTTCGCGTTTATAACAGAATAAAACGCAAAACATATACGTAACTCAAACAATTCTCCTCAGTACATCAATCAAACAGCAGTGGCACAGTCCAAAACTGTAACGGAAATAACACAATATCATACACAAAGGGAGAACATAGATTAAAAAACGCGGCCTGTTTCATAGAGCGTGAACTTGCATCCGTTATCTGTGGTGAAACCTTTCATGGTACTCACCCCCAATCACGACACCACTTCCGGGAATGATGGCGTACTATCCGGTAGAAAAGTGTCAGCGACAATATATTTTTATTTTGTATCTTAGACCTGAAACTGCGTTAAAGAGCCGCCAGTGACGGGCAACGGGCATCTTTTGCGTGAACACGTACGTACACACACGTATGTGCACGCGGACTGTTTCCGTGGGACCGGAACGGTGCCCGTCGCGGGGATCGGATTATTACGCAGTGTTGCTAGTTCAACTTTAACGGGGTGCATGTTCAGTCGTATTAATGGAACACTTAATATACCTATGATTACGTTGCAAAACGACGACGACTAGCAAAAAAACTACAGCCAGTAAGCGCATTTGTTGAATCTAGGCTGGCATGCGGCCGAATTTGTTATGAAGTTCAGTAAATTAAGAGAAAATAAAAAGAAAATATTATGGACTTAAATTAGTCAAAATAATATTTTTTAACTCGTAAAACAAAATAAGTAAGATCTATAAATGGACCGAAAAATTATTAACGTCCATTTTTACAGTTAGCTAATTTGTTTACTTGTTTGAAAATACATAGATTCTGGGCCTGAACTACGTAGGTTGGCGGGAAGGGACCAAATTGCGTAGATCTATGTAAAAAGATGTAGAGTTGGCAACGCTGCTACCGCTGGCGGTCCCCAATATAAAAGCCCAGACCAGCCACTGCTGATACTGATTAGTCATGTCACAACACCGTGGATTCCACAAATTATGTATCTACAACACATCCAGTAGATAATCTTCAGTCAGCAAAACTCCTTTCAGAATCAGAATCAGAATTTTTTATTTGTTAAAGATAACAAAAAGGTATACCTACATAAATTGTGGTGGTCTTAAAAAAGGAAAGAGCGCTATGTTTTGTCATCATGACATACAAATAATCAATAAATGAGAAATATCATGCTTTTAAACAAAAAATTAAATTAATTGTCAAATTAAAAAAATAAATAAAAGTAATTGAATTTATACAATGTCATAAAAAATCCTATCCTACTAATATTATAAATGCGAAAGTTTGTGAAGATGTATGTATAGATGTTTGTTACTCTTTCACGCAAAAACTACTGTACAGATTTGGATGAAACTTTACAGTAATATAGTTTATACATCAGAATAACATATAGGCTACAATTTATAAAGATTTTCTGTAATGTTGCCATAATATAAGGAAAAGTATCAATTAACTCCTACTACTAAAAAAATCCTGAGCTCTGAAACCTATCTTCGCGTGCGTTGCCTAAACCGTTGAAGTAACATGAAGATAATGTACTGTGAAATTGCTTATCTTAAAAAGTTCTAAACAAAAATCTGCGGCAGCATATACCTACCTTTTATGTAGAAGCTAATATGCACTAAAAAGTGATCAATCAAAATAATTAAATTTGATACTTTTTTACAATGCTCATTCTAGATTATTTATCAAATTATTTTCAAGATTTATTGTCTTCAGTATTTAATGTAGATGAACTTTGTCTTTTACAGTAAGTAGTTTGGACGAATAGTTTAAAAGTTATCATGATATAATTGACCTAGGCGCAGCGTTATTAAAAGCACTTACTGTGAATTGGCGCGCTTAAGCGTAGCGGGACGGAGGGGCGGTCTGGTTATGTACTATGTGGTAATGCTTTGATTTTTTATTTCTGCTGCTGTTCAGGGTATATAAGCTCTTCAATAACTTTAATAATATACCTACATACTATCTTTACCTGAAGTTTGACGACTATGAAAACAAAAGTAATTTGAAGTATTATCTGTTTATATGCTACTATCCGTTTGTAATGAAATTTTATATGGATAGTCTGAAACCTGGGGAAGTACAAAGGCTACTCTTTATGAAAATTATAATATAATAAAACCATACGAACAAAACATTTACAACTTATCTTTGAGAAAATCATCAATGGAATAGTAGCACTTATCTATAAGTATCTTGCTTAATTGGTGTTTAAATTTCATTAATGGCAGACCTTGTAGAGTGTCGGGTATATTATTAAATATCCTTCCTTTGCAAAACTGTATTCCTCAGAGTCGGTATTAATAAGTTAGAAATGTAATTACACACGAGGAACAGCATAGCTTAACTAAACTATATGGACTACATGCTGAACTCATTTAAAGATTTCTAACATAGTTGTATTTCCTAGTAAAGCAGTAGCGACACTGGTCAATAGATTTGCGAGATTGATGCGAGAGAGACGTAGAAGCATATGATAGCAACAAAATATCCCGATAAGCGGCAATAGGCTCGCCACCTATTACGTGGGATCAAAACACTGGCGAAAAGTGGGCGTTTAATATGCCTCTGCCTACCCCTTCGGGAAACAAGCGTGAGCCTATGTATGTATGTATGTATGCATATGATTAAAACTAGATTGTACTTGTCGACCAAGCCATTTAGGCACTTGTGAAATGCGACGTCATGAATACATACATACATAGATTCACGCCTGTTTCTCGATGGGGTAGGCAGAGACTACGGAACGCCATTTGCAACGATCCTGACATATCTCTCTTGCTTCGTTCACTCCCGTCAATGTCATGCATGCCTTTCTGTTTAGGATACTTACTTACCCGTCCTTTTTTAGAAGGTTTTCAATCTGGTCAGAGAACGTCCCGCCTAGGCCTTATCCTTCTTCCTGCCCCATTCACACTTGTCTTATATATCTTTTTAGTCAGTCTTTCGTCATCTATCCTCGACTGCCCGACGTTGTGTACACATGCTAAACACACTACAACAAAATACCACCGTGGTAAGACGAAGCCAAGTTCTACCCAAGTGCCGTGTTGGCTTGGTAGAATAGTAACCAAATAACTTAGTTTTTGTTGATTAACTGGAGCAATCAATGCGGGCTGAACTAGTAAAAAAATATTATTGGTTATCATAAACTTTGTAATGTTCTATAATGTTATTCTAAAAGATATTGCTAGAAGACTCTGCCCACATGCTAGCACTATGGGTTGCAAACAAGAAGTGCAGCCCACGATTCTTGCCTGTCTAAATTTTAAAGACTATCTCCTTTTCTACAGAGCGACCACTTGTCAAGAGACAGATAGGTAGCTGTTTCGAATGGTTTCTGGACCATTATTAAAGTATTTGAAGTCATTGACCCATATCAAAGATCATCATGACAGTTGCATTAATGACTTATCGTGTTCTCTAACACGAAGAAAGTAACGACTAACAATCTTATACGTATATAACTTCAAATAGCCAGTAATGCGTGCCGTAGATTCGAACCCGAGACGATTCGTTTCGTGATGTATATTGATCTTACTGAACACTCTTGAATCCACACAAGCGTAATGATGCTGATACACCAGAGCATTCACTTGCAACAGAATATCGAACATTCGCCGTTTTTTGTTTTGGTCGAACTGAACAACGGACAGAGTCGAACATAGCTACGAACATTTTCACGATCTTTCTAGCCAATTACTTTGTACTGTTCCTACGGGATATATACCACGTACCTTTGTTTTGAGTAACCGATATTTCGGCACTGTTGCAAGCGCCATGTTCACGGATGTACTGAAGTATTGCGGATGGATGAAAGTTATAAACAAGTGAACCGGTCTACTCGCTTCCTTACTCGTTTATTGCGCGCACAACCACTATCACCGTTTTCACTCTCGCACTGTACTCGATCGCGACACACTGTACTCACTACTTCAGCTCGTGATTTAAGGTTTTCCTGTTTATGGGTTTTGCATAGACGTACCACTGGATGCCAGGTATTCGACAGTTGAAACACATCTTCTCTATTGAAGGTTTTATACTTTTTAATTTCAATAGCTTCTTTAACCACTCTAGATATATGTAGTGACGTTCTGTCGAAAGCACCTGAGGGTTATGTAACTCAATCCAATGGTTTGTACCCGAGTCTAGGAGATGTTGAGCTATTGCCGACTTTTGTGGTTCATTGTTTTTGACTGCCCTGATGTGTTCCTTGATGCGGCAGGAAATGGTGCGTTTCGTTTGTCCTATATAAGAACTCCCACAGCGGCAGTCAATTTTGTATACACCCAGCTTTTCCAAGGGGAAACTGTCCTTTGGCATTCTTATGTACTGTGACAGTTTCTTCAAAGGAGTGAAGATAGATTTAACAGATACCTTCTGACGGATATTAGAGACCTTATCTGTCACTCCTTTGACGTACGGTAAGTACGCTGGTTGTCATTCTACCTTGTAGTCGAGGTGTTTTTGAGTGTGTCTAGGTGGTCTGACACGTCCGCTGTACCCGTTCTTTCATAGAACGTCACTTATGTGTGCAAGTTCTTCATTTAAGTGGTCTTCGTCGCACAAGCTGTATGCTCGGTTGGTAAGTGACGTTATAACTGAGTTCAGTTGACGTGGCTGGTGATGTGAGTCAGCATGTAGATAGCGGTCGGTATGCGTTGTTTTCCTGTGTACAGAGTGGCTAAGCGAACCGTCAGATCGTACACCAACCATCACGTCAAGAAATGCCATTCTTCTGTCCCTTTCTATTTCGTACGTGAAGCACATTTTAGCGTGGATACTATTTAAATGCGCCAAATACTGTTGTACTACCTCTTCATCGCCTTCCAATATACAAAAAATGTCGTCCACGTACCGTTTCTAGCCAAAGTCAAATAATTAACAAAAACATCAAAGCTAACTGCCCGCTTAGGCACACTCGTTTGTTTTTCTGTTTTGTAACATTCGCAAGAATACTCATTACAGGTGAATGTTCAAATATATCAGCATCATTAAGTTAACCCACTCCTCTCCAGAAATGTCATCTTCATCGTCCTGACGTTAACCCGGTTGCATCAAGACTGTTTGAGATAGAATTAGTTTTTATTATAAGTCAAATCGATTAAATCGATTAAGTAACATTTTGTTTAGTCTATTGAAAATTTCTGACAATGGTCACACTGAACTGTCATTCAGCTCTTTTGGTTTTCTTTGTCGTTTCCCGCGGTCAGCGAAAAAACCTAGCTCTGGATAGATTTCGTTTTGTGAGCGTTTTGATCTTGTATTTAGAACCCGTTTTGATTGCCACTTTCTTGATCAATAACTGGCACCGGTTAATTGTGATAAAAATAGTATTTTAATGAACATTGTAAAACTTGAGTGAATCCGATGCACGTGGTTGGTGCCGGACGAATTTGCTGATTGAAAACGCTGCGTTGGAGCCTGGTAAAGTAAAGATATGTAATTCACTTGCTAATATTGGCCAGTTTAGTCTCGTGTGTGTCTAGCTTGCCTCCAGGACTCCACTCAAGAACATCACCAGGAGATATTTGGTAAGACATTTTATTAATATTAGAATTTATATTCATTCGCTGTGCTACCACAGAACATGTTGGACCTTTGCCTTGGGCTGAGACTGGATGAATTAATCGCTTCCACTGATCTCTGTAAACCTTACACGATCTCAGCTCAAACTCTAGACATAAATTTTGGTGCAGAGCGTGGTTGAAATTTAGCCGCTGTTGCACTACTGAGTACAAACCTCAGATTGGTATAAGCTTGTATCTTATCACCTTGTAGACAGTATTGTAGTGTTTGTCAGGTCAGTTATTGTCTAAAATACATAATATTTAATTGTATAAGTTGACCTAGATAATTTGAAACACATTGTCACACATAACCTCAATCAGTAATTGTTTGATTTAAATTGTTGAAGTCTAGCATAGATTTGTTGCTGTTACTATTAATGAGTCACTTTGATTGGATACATATCAGTTATATGTGCCAATTGATTAAGTTTATTGCATATATTGATATATTAAGTTTAAACCTTGCATTGTTAAACCTTGTTATAATGTATAGATTATATTGTTAGGTAGCACATATTCTGTGCTTACTTCCTATTGTATATCTCAAATAACACAGCCAGTCTGTCTGTTGCAAGTAATTAGTTAATTTATTTGAATATTTAACTTTAATTAACTTTTTTGAAGTTTTAAATTTTGATAACTTTGACTTTGTTTTGTGTCAATATATATTGAAACTATTAATTTTGTTGGACAGTAGATACCTGTCACTTACCTGCACTTGCAGTAAACAGGCTAATACTTTGTTGGTTTCAAAGAATTAACAAATATTAAGTTTTGATTGTTAATATTATTTAACGCTTGTCCGGGCTCTTTTGAATTTTGATTATGTCAGCTATCAAGGACTTGCGTGCGGCTGCTGGTGCTATTGCATCAGATTTGCGCTGGTTTGCCTCGGCCAGCGCCTTAGTGAGCCGGCCTGATCGCCAGTAGGCCTTACTACAAAGGTACGAGCGGATCGATGATCGCCTGGCAAGTGTGGAACAGCAGTTCCGCACTTTCAGCGCTTGCTGTCTCGAAGTGTCAGTCAATGATTTCACCGCTGACCAGCGAAATAAGGTCAGCGAAGACTATGCCCAGGTCTTAGACCTGTATGATGCTGTCTCCAATAGTGCGAGACAACTAGTTGCCGATAGGGAAGGGCAACCCGGCCTGAAGCAGGAGCTTCCTAGGTCAGCACCGGGGCTGGTGATTAGGCTCCCTACTTTGGACCTCCCCCATTTTGATGGCTGCCTAGGAAGCTACCTGGGCTTCGTTAATTTGTTTGACAGCCTGGTCAATGATAGGGCTGACCTTCGGCCGGCGCAAAAATTGGCCTATCTGATGTCGGTTCTGGATGGGGAGGCCAAGGGCCTCATCCAGCATCTGCCCGTGTCTGACGAGGCGTACCGGACGGCTCGGTACCTAATCACCCGTAGGTACCATAATAAGCGTGGCCGCGCCGACACGCACATCGAGCAGATTTTGGGTTTGCCGACGCTCACCCGGGTCTCTGGGTTGCGCACCCAACTGTTGAACCCGCTTTTGGTGGCCATCAACGCACTTAAGTGCCTTGACATGCCCGTGGACCAATGGTCCTATCTATTGGTGCACATTGTGCTGAAAAAGCTGCCTGCCGACCTGAGGTCGCGTTTTGAACAGCGCTTTGGTGGGGATAGCGCGACCCATCTGCCCCCCTTTGCTGACCTGAAGAGGTTCCTGGAGGATGAGTGCCGGGTGACACGCCGGCTAAGACGCAGCCGCCCAAGGTCAAGGAGCAGGCTCGCGTTCACACCCGAGCCAATGTTGACCGGCGCCCTCCTCGCTTTGCGGTCACGCAGAGCCCAGCGGAGTGCTCCTACTGCAAGGTCACGGGGCACAGAACGGCCAGTTGTAGGGCATTCTTGGACCTACATGTCGCCTCTCCTAGGCGCATTGCGAATGCCCGCCGCCTTTGCTTCTCTTGTTTGGGGTCCCACTACCAGCGAGACTGCCCAAACTCTCGCCTCTGTCCTCACTGTGGAGGACAGCATTTGTACATTCTCTGCATGAATGCCAGAGAGAAAGGCCGCTTGCCCAACCAGCCGACGCCGCGCACGGGCGGGTGTTTTGAAGGTGGCAGCCGAGGCTCACCGGCGCGTAACCGAGAGTCGCCTCGCTCAGTTGATCGCCACTCGCCCCATTTGGAGAACCGTAGCGTGCGAACGCCTCCTCTCTCTCGCGCACCTGAACGTGCTGTTCAGCGTCACCATTACCATGACTGCTGCCCCAGATATTCCCCTTCTTTGGCGGAGCGTCCCCGCCTTGACTCGCGCCCACCTCGTTTTGACTTTACTATTATGACCCCCCACAGATGGCTCGCGGATCGAGTCATCGCGCCTTTGAGGACTTCAAGCCGCACCCCCATTTTGACTTGCCTGGTCCTGGCCAACGGTTGCCGCCCAGGCAACAATAGGTCATTGACCCCTGCCCTATGACGACAACCTCCCCCATTGAGACCTTTATCCTACCAACGGTTGCTGTTAGGGTCTGGGGACCCACGGGGACCTCTGTTGTTGTCCGTGCTATATTGGACACAGGTTCACAAGGTTGCATTGTTTCCACTTACTTGGTAGGGCAGGTTAAATTAAATATGGGCTCTTTTCCAAATTGTATACGGGGCATAGGGGACGTAGCCTCTAATGTTGAAGGGCAAGTTAAGGTTTTGTTTGGCCCTGTTGAATCTTCACACCCGAGGATTAAAACCTCGGTTATTGTGCTGAAGAATATCTTGGGCATGCATCCACAGAAACAGCTACCTGCTGCTGTGGTGAATTTGACATCGGGATTGGAACTGGCGGACCCCAAATTTGACACACCGGGACAAATCGACTTGTTGATTGGCTCTGATGTCCTCGGTGGAATTTTGATTGGTGGGAAACGGGTCTTGGTGCCAAATGGTTTGACTGCCATCCCGACCATATTTGGATTTGCTTTGATGGGACCTGTACCTAGGGACCCCCCTCCACCCGAACTTGATAATTTGTTGGCTGTAGGCTCTGCTCTCTCTGATGCAGTTCAGAGGTTTTGGGAGGTAGAGGAGCCCCCTCAAGTTGCCCGTTTGAATCCAGAACATGAGGAGTGCGAGCTGTTCTTCCAGAACAACACTGGTCGACTCCGTTTTGGTCGGATCATTACGAGGCTACCTTTTCTGTCTGTTCGGCCTCCGCTTGGTGAGTCACGACCTTTAGCCGAAAAGAGATTGTTGGCTATGGAGCGCCGCTTGGATCGTGATCCGGAGCTCAGACAGAAGTATATTGAGTTCATGAGAGAATATGAACAATGGGGACACATGTCAGTGTCAAATTTGGATTGGCGTTTGGTGGACCACTACTTTCGCCCGCATCATGCGGTATTGAAGCCATCGACTGGCAAGCTGCGCACAGTGTTTGATGGTTCTGCGCAGACTTCAACAGGCGTATCCTTGAACCAGTGCTTGCATTTTGGTCAGCTTCCGACGACATCAGGTTGTCTTTGTAGCCGATATAAAAATGATGTTTAGGCAGACGATTATCCACCCTGATGACCGTCGTTTCCAGCTGGTCCTTTGGAGAGAGAATCCTCGCGATCCCATGGTCGTCTACGAGCTCAATACCAATACGTACGGGTTAAGGTCAAGCCCCTACTTGGCAATACGTTCTCTTTGGGAGCTCGCAGACCGCGAGGGCCTACGTTTCACACGAGCCTCTGCCATCTTGAAGGACGATATTTACGTCGATGACATTTGCTCGGGCGCCTCCACAGCGGACGAGGCGATCCTCTTGCGGGACGAATTGATAGGTATTTTGGCCTCCGCTGGTTATGAGTTGCGTAAATGGATTTCCAACTCACCAGCGCTTTTGGAAGGCTTGCCAGAGGATCATCAGCAGGATCCACATTTGTTTGAGATTGTTGACAACCCCGCCATGATGGCTGTTCTAGGCGTCCAGTACAGACCAGTCCAAGACATCTTTACGTATAACGTAGACTTGAAATTGCCTTGTTCTTGGACTAAACGTCTCGTGTTGTCTACTGTCGCCAGAACCTTTGATCCAAACTGTTGGATTTGTCCTATCATATTTTGGGCAAAATGCTTCTTGCAGAAGCTTTGGACAGCAGGATTGACTTGGGACGAACCTCTACACGGCACTCTTGTTGAGGAATGGACCTCTTTCGTATCCTCACTTCCATCCGTCAACGAGATCTCCTTGCCTCGTCCCATCCTTCCTCCCGGGAAGTACAAGGCCACCCTTCACGGGTTTTGTGATGCCTCGGAACGTGGTCACGCGGCCGTGGTGTACTTGCGCACAGTCAGTGCCTCAGGTCAGGAGAGAGTTTCCCTGATCATGGCGAAGAGCAAGGTTGCACCCCTTCGGACATCTCTGACCATTCCGAAATTGGAGCTCTCGGGAGCAGCCCTACTTGTACGCTTATTGAACCACGTGTCTAGTACTTTGGGTAAAAGCATTTGTATTAGTGGGACCTACGCCTGGACAGACAGCCAAATTGTTCTTTGTTGGTTGAAGGCTTCTGTCCACACTTTGGAGGTATTTGTCGCTAATCGCGTTTCCCAAATCCAGAAATCCGAAGTCAAACTTGTTTGGAGACACGTGCCAGGTGAGCTCAACCCCACTGATTGTGCCTCGCGCGGATGCTTGACGCCCAGTTTGATAGGTCATTCGCTGTGGTGGGGTCCGGAATGGTTGAGTCGACCAGAAATTGATTGGCCTCGAACGCCAGTTTTGAATACTTCCAATTAGCCGGGTCTACGAACACTCGCTCTTGAGAAGGTGGAATGCGCCTTCGACCCCGATTTCTTGTTGAATCGTTACAGCTCCCTCGACAAGTTGTTAGGTGTTACTGCTTGGATAAAGCGTTTTGTTTTTAACTTTAGGCACCCACAACAGAAACGACTGACACTGTTTATCTCACCACAGGAACGACAGGAGTCTCTCACCTTTTGGGTTCGTTCTGTGCAATTGGCGCATTTTGAGAAGGAGATTGCTATCCTTAAGTCAGGGAAATCGAAATTGTCGGGAGCAATATCTAAATTGAACCCCTTTTTGGACGAAACGTGTCTCTTGTGCGTTGGAGAGCGTCTCAAGAACGCCAACCTCCCTTACGGAGCACGTCACCTCCTTTTGTTACCTAAGGACGGTCATTTGGTACGCTTGTTGGTAACTGACAGTCACCTTAAAAATTCGCATGCTGGTTGTTGCTTTGTTGGCCATTTTGCAACGCGAGTTTTGGATTTTGTCTGCCCGAAGAATTATCCGGAGTGTAGTCTTTCACTGCATCCCTTGCTATAAGCTCAAGGCTTCTACCATGCAGCCCTTGATGGGAGACTTACCGGCAGATCGCGTAACTGAGAGCAGGACATTTGACGGTGTTGGCACGGACTTCGCTGGTCCCTTTTTAGTGAAAACGTCGACACTTCGAAACAGCAAGACTGTTATGGCCTACTTGTGCGTTTTTGTTTGTCTTTCCACAAAGGCCGTTCATTTGGAACTGGTCTCCTTGCTTACGACCGAGGCGTTTGTAGCTACATTTGACAGATTTGTATCCCGCAGAGGGCTGCCTTCCTTGATCCGCTCTGATTGCGGCACTAACTTCAAGGGCACCTATAATTATTTGAATGATGTTGTTAATTTCCTTGAAACCAACAAGGCTGATATAGGTGATAGGCTTGCCCGACGTGGGATAAATTGGTTGTTTTCACCACCAAATTGTCCACACTGGGGTGGTATTTTTGAGGCCGCCGTAAAATCGGCTAAAACACACTTGCGCAGGACAATCGGTGAGTCTGTCCTTACATTTGAGGAACTCGCAACTGTGTTTTGTAAGATTAAGGCCGTTTTGAACTCTCGGCCATTGTGCCCGATCTCCTCAGATCCGAATGATTTGGAGGCCCTTACGCCGGGCCATTTTTTGATTGGTCGCCCACTTGTCGCCTTGCCTGAGTACCCCTATATTGATACGAGACCTGGTCATCTCTCGTGTTTTGGATTGGTACGCCAGATTACTCAGAGCTTTTGGAAACGCTGGAATTTGGAATATTTGCACATACTCCAGCAACGCGTTAAGTGGGCCGACAAGACCGATCCACCCAAGATTGGTGACCTCGTTTTGATCAAGGAGGCTAACCTTCCGCCACTCAGATGGCGCAGGGGGCGCATCCTTCGTTTGGTAACTGGGGCTGATGGAGTTCCCCGATTTGCTGAGGTCTTGGTGGACGGTTCGATTCTGAGGAGAGCGGCTGCAACATTGTCACGTCTACCAACTGATTAGCGGACCGGTAGGCCGGTCCGGGGCGGGTGGATGTTTGAGATAGAATTAGTTTTTATTATAAGTCAAATCGATTATATCGATTAAGTAACATTTTGTTTAGTCTATTGAAAATTTCTGACAATGGTCACACTGGACTGTCAACTTATGTTCTTGCCTTGAAAAATTACCACGTTGTCGTCTCGTACGTAAGATATCGCCTTTTGAAAAGCATAGTTAAACCAGCTTCGCGAATTGAATTAACTTGTGAATACTTATAATTGCCGCTTTTGACTTCCGGCAAAGTTTGTGACATGTTGAACATTGACTTTGTAAAACTGAATTGTGAATCCTGTGAACGTGCATCGTGCCCTCGTACCAACGGAGAGGACATCAAGTTGGAAGGAACAGCTAAGTGGATAATTCATTCAATCTATCGTGGCCACCTTAGTTTTGTTTGTTTTTCCCTAACTTAGTTCCAGGCCTGACATCGGTGAAGATACAGGTAATTGTACATTGTTTAATTCTTAGCGCCAAGAAACTTGGTCCATATGTTAGACCTTTGCCCTGGGCTAAGACTGGATGAATAAATCGCTTCCACTGATCTCTGTAAAACCTACCCAATTTTAGCCCGGACTCTGAACAAAGACTTTTCGTCTTGGAGCCGGGGACCGTTCGCGGTAGAAGTAACAGTAGCCTATGTCACTCTGCAGTCTCCTATTTCCAAACACAAAAATATATATTGATTTCCGGTGGAATGTAGAAAATTTTGATTGCAGGGCTCGTTCCTTAAACTGTTGCCGGATGACACTGTCTGAAAATACAATGCTAAAATGACTACATTTACAAAAAAGTTGTATTTATTGCAATTGTATTATGAAATTTCATATTGTTGTTTATAGACAGCCTTATGGCCACCGACACAGCGTAATGATTCGTGTGACAATCAAAACTGCAAGTTTCCCAAGGTCTCTACAAAAAAAATTACTTCCTATCTAAACTCCTCTGAAAAATGTTGATATATACATAGGTATCCCTTTTTCTTCACCAAATCCTCGAAACTTAGTGAGATCTACGTCACTTGTTTCTTAATCCCTCAAAAAAACGTAAGATGAGATGTGAGCGATCCTATATTTTCTTTACACCACATAAAGTCATACGTTCTAAATAACAACTCTACACGACACACTTGACTTACAAAACTTAATAAAACTTTTCGCATTACAGACTATTTCGACGTTAGAGCAAAATACATTTTTCCTTTCCCTCTCTTTGTATGGAACTTCGCCACAAAATTCTGAAGTGTATCGAATTAGGAGGGACAGTTTTAATATGGGTTTGGTTGTTCAATTTCAAATTTTATTTATTTAAGGGTAAATTGTAACCTATTTCAATTTCGATAATAATCTTGCAAAGAAATAATTATTAATCGTTTAAATAAATAATTAGTATGCTTACGTCGTATCCTCACTCATCCTCCTAGCGTTATCCCAGTTGCAACCCGGGGTCCACTTCTAATCTAACAAGATACTCGAAACAAAATAACGTGGTATCTCCCAAAGGACTATTTAAAATGTTAATAACCAACTTTTTTTATTTAAATAACAAAGTTTACTGCTTATAGATAATTAAAATTGCGCATTTTTTAAAAGCACAACACCCAACAAATTTCCTCAGTGAAAGCCAGTGGCAGAGTAATCTTTTTGAGGAACAAGTCATAAAATATTTCCATCAAAGTCTTTCATGGGAAAATTAACACCTGACCCAATCCTTCTTTTAGTATTTCATCTACTAACAGATACGGTACTTAAAGTCAGTAAATACGGTTCTTAAAGTCAGTAAATCTTCATTAAAAACCGATTACGAAGAGTATACCGAATTTTTGCGGGTTTTTCTACGACGCCAGTTTTTCGTTGAAGGAATTTTTAGCTACCATCGACAGTTCTACGCGTAAAATACGAGAAAAGTTTTTGTGTATATATTGTTCGAAAATAATGATGTGGTTAAGTCATGCTGCGTACCTTAGAATACTTTGGGAGATGACATGGTTGATGGCAGATCACGCTTGCCTAAAAATTTCTTGTCGCTGTGTATACCTAGGTATTCCTAGGCAGTCTCTCGTTTTCATCCAGGTGGATGGCCTGGGGTTGAGTCTTGGATGAAATTGAGATAACGCTAGAATCGTGATAATGACTGTTCGCACGGCTATTGGTCACGCTAGACCCTATGACATTTGTACCGTACTTATGGCATACAGTAAATATTAAAATCATACCTACTGTAACTGTTTAAGCTTGACTTGTCGCTGTGTATGGCGTAGTTGTTTAAGCGGCCACTACACCGTCGATCACTAGTACCTATCACTTCACCGAGTGTTGTGATTCAAACCCGCTCACGAGACAATACTTAGTGTGATCCATAAATTACTATTTCAAGTCTGGATACTATACTACAATGGCTGTCTTCTATCGCATTTATCATGGTGAGTGCTTCGAAGAGCTCTTTCAACTAATCCCACACCCTCCTTTCCTATCCCGAACGACACGTGCTGGGTTAAGATGCCACTCTTACACGGTAGAACAGATACTGTCACGCACCAAATGGTTCGGCGCCTCTTATCTCTGCCGTACCATTAAGATGTGGAACTCTTTACCAGCCCACGTGTTTTCCTCCACTTATGATCTTGGGTCCTTTAAGCGGGGCGTGAAAAAGCTTTTCTCAAGGCCGTCAAGGTGAGGGCCATCATGCCATAATGCCATGCCGGCTGCTGGGATGATGGCCATCACTATGGGACTTCAATGACTGCTTAACATCAGGCAACATGGAGTCAAAGATTCCAAATTCGAAAAAACGAAAAACGTATTTCGAGAGACTTTACAAAAAGTTTTTCTCCGTGACTCAAGATTTACATATACCTACTAGCTGACCCAGCAAACTTCATATCGCCTTTTTAAGAGTTTTTATTTAATTTCCTTTTTTCCAAGCCCCTTTTCCAAAGTTACTATTGACTTAGCGCTTAATCTCTTATCATTTCAGAGTCTATAAATGATGAACAAACAAACATAGATTTTTATATACCTAATATTGAATTCCCCATTCCTTAAAATATCGGAGACGATAACCATATCGACTTTAAAAAAAAACCGGTCCGCCATCTTTGATTTTCAATCCACCATCTTTGATCACGAAATAGATGTTGTATTTGGATTCACCATGCCTTAAATCATCAGAGACGATACCCATATTGATTTTTTATTTTTTTCCATCCGCCATCTTTGATTTCCCATCCACCATCTTGAATCACGAAATAGATGTTGTATTTGGATTCACCATCCCTTTAAACATCGGAGACGATACCCATATTAATTTTTTTTTAATTTCCCAACCGCCATCTTTGATCACGAAATAGATGGTGTTTTTGAATCCCCTATTCCTTAAAATATCGGAGACGATACCCATATCGACTTTAATAAAAATCCCGTCCGCCGTCTTTGATTTCCTATCCGCCATCTTTGATCACGAAATAGATGTTGTATTTGGATTCTCCATCCCTTAAATCATCAGAGACGATACCCATATTGATTTTTAAAAATTTTCCCATCCGCCATCTTTGATTTCCCATCCACCATCTTGAATCACGAAACAGATGTTGTATTAAGATTCCCCATCCCTTTTAACATCGCAGACGATACCAATATTGACTTTTTTTTAATTTTCCCATCCGCCATCTTTGATTTCCCATCCGCCATCTTTGATCACGAAATAGATGTTGTATTTCGATTTCCCACCCTTTAAAGTATCGAAGGCGATACCCATATTGGTTTTTAAAAATTTTCACATCCGCCATCTTTGATTGCCCGTCCGCCATCTTGGATCACTAAATAAATTTCATATTATTAATCAGCGTCCCGAAAATCTCGAAAACAATACCCTTAAAGATTGTATCCTGTTCATTTAGCCTATTTTTGCCTTTGACCCAACCCTCCCCCTTCTCGTGTGACCATTTTATTTTTTTTGTCCAGCCCCTAAAAGTTGTGGCGTAATTCTATATAGCCTATAGCCTTTCGGAATAATTGGGCTATCATAAGCATAACAACTATATATCTGTAAAAAGTATTTACATATACAAACTACTTAGTACAAAGCAAACTTGGGCCAATATCATAGAGCCAATATGGCGACTGTGATTTGTCTGTCAGAACCATTAGAATTTAACAAAATACTCGACAATCCGAATTTTGCGGATATATGTTGTCGACTCGAAATCTTTATTTTTTAATGTTTTATTATTCAGGAAGGGTTCGATGTACACCTTGACGAAATTATTAATATAAGATTATCGACATCTGTTAGAATCTTTTGGAGTTAACAGATAATTGTGACTGTCAATTAATTATAGACAAATAATTTGCAATAAAATAAAATTGCGACTATAATTAAAGATCTAAGCTATCCTATCTCTCAAGTTGGACCAGACTGCTCACGGTATGCCAATCTATATATTAAAAGAATTTGTGTTTTATAATACGAGTCGGCCAGCCCGTTCTACGCAACCGATTTGCATATTTTTTTTTTTAAATGAAAGCTCTCGCTGCTTAGATTTGTCATCAAGAATTAGAAATTACCTATTTTGCACATTCATCAAGTTATATGCAAAAACAATTTTCTCCCATACATTTAAGATGGCAAGAATATCATCTTTTTAGATAAGGCTACAAAGTACTCATCATACCTATATGTAAGAGCTTTTTTATAATATTAAAATATGCTGTGGAGCAGCACGGGTCCTCTAGTCTATATATTAAAAGAATTTGTGTTTTATAATACGAGTCGGGCAGCCCGTTCTACGCAACCGATTCGCATGATTTTTTTTTATGGATTTGTCATCAAGTATTAGAAATTACCTAACTTGCACATTCATGAAGTTATATGCAAAAACAGTTTTCTCCCATACATTTTTTACATTTTCGTAGCCATAGTCAATGACTTTCTGCTTCTATATATCTGGTTCTCATTGAGGTAGGCGTTTCGTTATAGGCCTAAAATACGCGCTGAAAAGAGCTCTTTCATTTGATGGTATGCTCATTTAAATTGGGTAAGTTTGAAGGAAGATAGGTGTGGACATTGAACTTATATTCTCTCTACATGGACGGTTCTAAATTCAAAAATATTTTTATGGCATCTAATAAGTTCCTTGTGGTAACTGCCAGGAAGAAATGTTATGCCTCCTTAAGTTGACCTTGCCTTACTTTCATACGGTTGTGAGTGTGGTGGTGTGTACAATTATACCCGATGTTGGTCAAATTATCACTATAGTGAATTATCGCTGATGGCAGGTAATATTCCCCGAATGTTACCAGTTAACCCTTAATGTTGGGTGAACTGATCTCTGATGTTGAGTAATTTTCCT
Organism: Euclidia mi; assembly: GCA_944739405.2. Classification (NCBI taxonomy): domain Eukaryota; kingdom Metazoa; phylum Arthropoda; class Insecta; order Lepidoptera; family Erebidae; genus Euclidia; species Euclidia mi. Next base: position 22,902,531 of record OX123205.2, read on the forward strand.
TACGTTTTATGTTAGGAAAATTTTTGTGTTTTTAAATTACGGACTTTCTTCGGGCATCCAATTTTTTTTTTTATGTGGAACATATTACAGCGATTCATAGTACTATTGTCACATAATTATATTATTACAAGTGGTAGTTATCGTAGAAATTGTAGCTTTGGTAAGAATAGTAGTTTTAAGTGAAAAGGTAGTACTTTTGACAGCACCGGCGGTATTGGTAGAAATGGTAGTTTTGAAAAAATGGTAGATATGATAGTGTTAGTACGAATAGTAGTTTTGGTACAAATAGTAGTTTTGATAGGAATAGTATTTTCGTTAGGAATAGTCGTTTTGGTAGAAATTGTATTTTTGGCATATATGTATTGTAGTTTTGGTAGCAAGGTTACAAACGATTGCTACCAAATCAGCCATTCCTACCAAAACTACAATTTCGACCAAAATTATAAACGTCATTATTACATTTCTAAATTATGATGGATTAATCACACCCATACACAAAACGAAATAAATAGTGCTTATCACAGAAATATTTACTTAGCTGGATAACAAATAAAACCTATTTTCTTACTTATAAAAAAGTTGTTTATCTATATTTTTAATTTTGATGATTTTGATAGTAAAATATTGACAGATAAAGAAAAAAGTGAAGTTAGCGTAAGTTAGTAATTTAAGTTTCTGATTTAATAACGTATTTTTTGTAGTAAAGTAGTTGTGTTTTCAATTATAATTATGGTTCTTGGAAGGAAATTGAAAAATGCTCAGAGAAAGTTTGAACAAAGAATCTTGGTCAATGACGTGCCTGTTGGAGATTTGGTACCGGATGGTCCTCCTACTGCTAAAAAATACGGGTGGAAACGGGTTCAGATTTCATTAATGCTACCATCAACAATTTTCAAGTGATTTCCATTCTTTGTGACGGAAATTGTTTATTCCGCGCAATTTCTTATTGTTTATATGGAAGTGAAAATAAACATTATGAAATTCGTTTGGCCACTACAATGTACTCACCATACCTATATGTACCTAAGAGCTTTTTTATAATATAAAAATATGCTGTGGAGCAGCACGGGTCCTCTAGTTTTATTTAAAATTGGTTAAGTAGTTTAGGAATCCATCGCGGACAAACATCGTGACAGGAGATTTATATATATTAAGATAATACCTACCCTACATATTTACCTACCTAGTGAAAGCGTGGATTTGAATAAAATAAGTAAAATATGGATTAAACATATTTTAAGCCCAACGAGACATTGCATCTTCGTCATACTCTGAAAAAGTGACCGCACTTCTCATTTACATTATCTGTGCATTCATAAATCTACAGTTAACACGTGTCGTGGTTTTGTCACGTTGCCAAGAACAAGCGGGTCTAGCTTTTAACTAGTGGTTATGTCACTTCTGTGTTCATTGTTCTAAATTGATTGCACGGGCAGATAAACGGCTGGCATCTGTCTTTGTGAAGTGTTGCAAGTTCGATTATCGAAACTGTAGATGTTGGACTCCAAATATTTTTCCATATCGTTGTACTTAACTTATCATACAGCCTTATGCAGTCCACTGCTGGACATTTCCGATTTGCGTCACATAAGCCTAGTGAGTCCTTGTGAGTAGTTTGTCGTCTTCTCCCAGCGATTGAATTTGCTTTGTGTATTTTCCATAGTTATCCCTGACATCCACTCAATGAAAAAGGGTAATAACACTGTGTTTTCCTAATCTTAGTTCTTTCTTAACTACGAAGGCGAAAAAGCATCCATGCATACCTAAATACTAATGGTACCTACCTGCTTACTCTTGCCTTTTTTACCGTCAGGATAGGCAGGGACAGCAGAACCCTATTCTTACAAAACTCAGGCGCTTCTTCCACATTTATTACCTACCAAAAATCAAGAGAGATGGTTCTAAGTCGTCTGTTTGAAAAGTAACGTGGATGTTTACATTTTTAAAAATTATAAAGGTTTCATACCTAAATAAAAAACTACACTATGTGTAACCAAACCTATTAAAATAGACAACAAACCATACTAACTTACATTATTGTTTATTTAAAAAGGTCGCCTCGATTAAAAGTACTATTTTAACGTTTATTAATTAATACATATTAATCCAGGACTCTATTTGTTTTATGTTAATTAAACGTCATAATTAACGGTCATTTTAATATTAATGCGACACGAAAAACCAGTAGGACAGCAAGGAAATGAAAATATTTTTTTTAAATATACCAGTTAAAATGATGAATAAATTACCTATGAAAAAAAAAGTGTTTTGTTAACGTTCGTTGTAAAATTTTGGTAACAAAAGGTGGGTAAGATTGTTGTGGTAGATTAACAATGCAGCGGGGCTTGATTAAACAGTATAACATATATTTTATTGCGCCATTATAATGTGTTATTTTGTTGTTAAATAGCTCTCGTTATGTTCGCGGGTTAATATGGCCCAATTACGGTTAATGTGACATTAAAGGATTAGTTGGGTAATATGGTATTTTTTAAATATGGACGACAAAAGAGATTGCGGTTGGCAGACTTCGCATGTCCTTTGAGAATATTATGAAGAACCCTCATAAAAACATCACTTATCTGTACAAGTAGGTGAAAATCCTTTTCTAGATAATGCCGGCTTTACCAAGCTAAATAAGCTTTTGAGAAGAAAAGCCGAAACAAACTCAAGTCATTGTCTTTTTCTTGTTTCTTTTTTGGCTCAAATAATTGTATTTAATACGGATCTTTTTTTTGAGTTTTTAACGGCAAACGGCAGACGGACCACTTGATAGTAAACGATTATCGCCGCCAGCAACACCAAGTGTCACCATTGCGTTGCCGACCTTAGGTTTGAGCAAATGAAAAGGAAGATAAGTGGGATGAGCGAGAAGGAATAGGCTACGGGGCCTCCAGCACTCTCACTCACCGAACAAAATGCAACAATATGGGTACTGTCACTTTACGTCGATTTCTTGTGAGAGGGTTGTGCTTCACCCGTCGAGCCAGCCCTATTACATATATGTCGGCGGGTTGCTTGATTCTAAGAAGGTATCAACACTTCACATCACAGTTTGTTTATAAGTTCACACCAAATAAAATTTAACAAAACTGACTATTACTGAACTCGAAGTGAGTGACAGTATCTAGGTACTTGTTGTCCGCCTGGAGTCTCCAAGAGAAGTGATGGTTGTAGTTGATCCGTTGAACGTCAACCGTCATCCCCCCTCTTCAACTGTAGCGAACGTCACACGACACTCTGTCGAAGCGCGCCATCTTCGCACTTCCGTTTCGTAGTCAATTGACGTCCCATAATAATGATCGTTCCGATACGGCCATCCTACAAGACACACGTCCCTGTGTTAATTTGTAACAAATATTACACGCACAGTATCACATTGCTCGGCCACTCCTGACTTAACCCAGGTAAGGGTTGAATCAAAACAGTGTTCGGATTCCAATCAAATTTATTTTTTACAAAATTACCCCCTACATTCCTAACTATTATAGGAGCTGTATTCAGAGCATCACTGACTATACAGTCAATTACCATAGACTCACGTTATAATCAAATCAAATAACTAAAGCTCTACATGTGGTTCATAACCATTCAGTAACCTTCAGTTACTAAACCAGGCACTCAACCAGCCACTCGGTTGCCACCATTCAGTAACCTCCAGTTACTAAACCAGGACTTAAACCAGTCACTCGGTTGCCACCCATTTATCTGCGCATCCTCACAAGGATCGCCAAGTCCCTCCTGGACTTTATGGTTTCCTACGAAACCCTAACACCAGAGTTGTCTGCCTACCGCGTACTCACGGACAACTGCCTTCACAGTTGTATTGAATCCGATTTGTACTGATTTATGGCTACAAAGCGACCTCTGACATTTAATCACACAACCAATCAACATGTAAGTCTAGTTTTCTACTGTCTCGTCAGTATTAAGGTTCACACTTTGCTCTCTTTAAGATCGTCAGTTATGCTCTGATCCTCTGGCACAAAGTTTCAGTATCAAAATCAATAATCAGGAAACTCAAAGTAAAACTGACATTTTACTATAGCTGTATCTCTCAAGATATTATTTCAAACCAAGTAAACCATAACATTTAAGCTCTACATGTGATCATGACTATGCATAGCCCAGTAACCTCCAGTTACTCTAATTTCTGCGAACCCCACACGGGAACGCTGAGACCTCCGCCAGAGCTGACTGCAATACCGCCTACTCACGGACTACTAAGTTAGTAGACGCCGATTTCTACCGAGCTACGGCTACACGTCAGCCTCTGGTACGGTCCGATCCGATCATCATGTAAACTTAAACACTTTCTTCAATATCAGAACTACTTTGTTCTACCTCAATTTCGTCAGTTGTGCTTTGACCTTCAGGCATTTTTCGCAACCTGTCGAGTGCGTACTTACAGTTACGCTTAGAATTAAGGGCTTTGCGATTATAATGATCATCGTAAATAACTTCTGTGACCTCAAATGGGCCTTTATACTTTAAGATATTTCAAACCAAGTTAACTAAAACATAAAAGCTAACTTCTCTGGACGTAGTTTAATAAACTACCTTCACTTTCATTGCCAGTTTCGGCCAGATATGCTTTAGCTATACCAGTTACCAGGCTCCTCAAAGCCACATACAGGCATCTCACATGCCCAGCGCCACACACGGGCTGCGCTCCACACACGGGCCGCGCGCCACACAGGCTATGCTGGCCACCACGCCACGCTCGTCACCAGGCCGCGCCGACCACCAGGCCGCGCCGACCACCAGGCCGCGCCGACCACTAGGCCACGCCGACCACCAGGCCGCGCCGGCCACCATGCCGCGCCGGCCTCCAGGTCGCACCGGCCATTAGGCCACGCCGGCTACCAGGCCGCGCCAGCCATCAGGCCGCGCTAGCCACCAGGATTACCCAAATAGGAAATAAATCTACCATTAGTATTTCAAAGATTCGTCTCATTGTATACCCACTAAATAGAGTATCCGTTCTTTCAGACTAATTCAACGTCCGCACTTCGTAAATTTTAAGCGATTATCAAATTCATTTACAACTTCACAACTGCACAGAACGTAACTCCCGTCCATACTCTCAATGAGCTATGTCAAAACTGGATTTGACCACTGACAAAAAACTAAAACCAAATGCGAACATGGCGAGAACTGATAAGCTACTTTCGGATAAACTGATTTCCTTTGGCTACATAGAGGCAACGACTAGTTCTGAGATAACAAATCGACATTCGTATGAGTACTTTCAGATTCTCGCAACACGTTTTTTTTCATACAACACAGAAACCAGTGGTAGATAATTTTAGCGATCAAAAATCAAATGAGAGCTTCTTGAGTAGCATCCGTGATTGCGATCAACGACCACACTTTAATGTACTTCGCTCTAGGATTAAGAGAAAATTCTCGAAAAACAATCCTAGTCGTTCGGCCATTCCTGACACAAGTCGGTGGGCAATAAAAGGTACTCTGATCAAAACATTACAGGTTTTAATGAAAATCACAACTAACTTTTTCTCTCGAAGCTGACATATTGAACAACACGCATACCCGTTAAAATAATAGGAAACTCATTAAAATATTGCATTGCTCATACTCTGACATCCATCGGGTCTTCAACGTCACGCTATGCAACCTCCATCCGGTTACACAACACCACCCGGATAATCATTTCGAGCGTTTAACAAAGTAATCTTAAACTAGGTTTGTTCAACATGTTGCTTTAGTTTTCCTTATCACATAGCAGACTATAAGAATTTTTTATTAGGCTGATACTCAAGACGTTAAGTTTACTACCAAGTATGCAACCAGTCTTTATAGCGTTATAATTTTGTCATGGATAGTCTAAATACGAAGCTTATCCTAACCTAATCATTAACGATACAGCAACGGACCTTTCGCGTTCAAGACGAGGACAACGTTTGTAATACTATGACAAATGCACTAACGGCTGTCTTGTTTGCACACCAACGGAAACTATGACTAACACAAAAGCTCCAGGGTAAACTAGGCTAACCAGAAGGGCACTTTGCCGGTCCAACCCACGGCAACGCATGAGTAAACATGCAGCCGCATAAACGGCTTATCCAGTTTATGCAAATCTACACCAACGAAAACCATGCACATGTGGAGTCGCGACGCAACGTCAACTTCAAGGCGTTTGTGGTGCGGATCCCGACGTGCTTTCTGCCTGTTATTATGAAGGAAGACTTTTGGCCGAATGGTGTGGTGTTCCGTCGCTTCCGCGGACAAGTGCCACCAGAACGCACACCATTATCGTGGCCGCAAGTGAAGCAATTTTAACATAGTATATAAGTATATTTCTTTTATTTACTAACAAAAATTGTATATTGTATGTATGTTAGTATGTAAGGTATGTATTTAAATAAAAAAATATATATGTCAAACCATTGTCTAGTACCCATAGCACAAGCTCTGCTTAGTTTGGGACTAGATGGTGATGCATGTATAATATAATGTATTGTGTATTTACTTATTTAAATAAATTGATTGGTTTAAATTGATATGCTGGCGACATGGCGCTGCTAAGTCCATCGATCAGTGCCATCAGGAAGTTGTTGAAAATTTGTGAGTGCTATGCCGAAGCCCAGGGACTAAGATATAATGCCAAGAAAAGCGAGATGCTTGTCTTTAAGGCACAAAATAAAACCTACGATCGGTCTCGCTTGGTGGTGTAATGCTGAGTAGAGTAAAGACGTTTAAGTACCTTGGTCACTGGGTTACGGAGGATAGCACAGATGATTGTGACATTGAGAGGGAGCGAAGGGCATTGGCCGTGAGGTGTAACATGCTGGCCCGCAGGTTTGCGAGATGCGACCGTGATGTCAAAATAACGTTATTTAAGGCATATTGCCAGTCCTTTTATACCTGCAGCCTGTGGACAAGATACACACAAAAAGCGTACAATGCCCTTCGAGTGCAATACAACAATGCGTTTAGGATATTGTTGTCGCTGCCACGTTTTTGTAGTGCATCAGCTATGTTTGCGGGAGCGCATACTGATGACATTTTTGCAGTATACTACGTATCATATACATATACTACGTATCTACATATGTACTATACTAGATCCACATCCCTACTGCAGCGCGTGCGTGGCAGCGCCAACAGTCTCCTTGCGGTTGTTGTAAGCAAGACTAAAGGCCATTTTATTGAAATCCTGTGCGGAAGACATTTGTCAAAAACTCCCAATGCCTTCCTACGAAGAAGAATATAGTTAGTCATTATATGTTTATATTGTTTACTAACATAGTTTTTAAGTGATACTAACAAATATATTTATGGGTCATTTCCTGAAATAAATATAATTTAATTTAATTTATAATATACTTAAGCTTTAAAATTGTTGTTGGATGTATATTCGAATCATTGAGTGAGTATCGTATTTAAATATAAGCTTCTAAAATATTAAATTCTAAATTGAAGTTTTTTTAATGAGCCACCCTTAAGGAAGTACACTGAAACAATTCTTAACCCCCACGTAAAGTATTTTTTTTACAGAATACGCGGATTTACAAGCCGGCTATAAAAATGCTCAACAGCTACTAGTAGATTTAATTGAACGATAATTGTAGCCGAATTTCAAACAGCTGAATACAAGCATTATTAGTAAGTAGCTTACCTAATGCTTTAACATTTAAACAAACAGGTTACTACCAAGACACCAGGTCTTCAGCCATACATTACATTTGTACAGATTACAAAAAGATAAAATTGAAAAATTTGTCCTTTTATAAACGTATTAGAGACATTTTCCGAGGCATTTACTTGTCGCCGATGTCGTCTGATGTCTGAACCTTAAAACTATCCGTCTATACAGTTTATCATTACGTCGCTTTCCGCACGACTGCCTAGATCTTTTACGATTATCATAAACTACATTTTGTTCGACTCTCCTTCAGTAAAAATACTTTTATGGCGTTTAGTAAATATTTTTTTCGGATATCGGTGATGAATAACCTTGTTTTTTTTTTCAGACGAGCTAACAGCCAACCGTTATTCTAGATTTGTAAGCCTATCAGACAGTAGGTGTTAATAATGGCGCGTGAAACTCGGCAATGTGAATGGGTCAAAATACAGTAATTTCCTAGCGACTATACTCAAAACCTGACTAAGATTAGGTCAGGCAATAACTGAACATTGGTGGTGCAAGGACGTTTAGGAGGAACCAGACCAATTTAACAGATCACCCATGTTATGGGCTGATTAAATAAAATCAGCAGTTGAAGGCATTCTTAGTAAGTATCTAATATAAAATATACTAGGATATTGGCCAAAAATTGTGAGGAGGGTTAAAAGCTATTTAATCCTTCTAGGTACTGATATGCGACTTCGTAAAAAACCAAAGGCATTTGCAATCTATTGTGCAATTTGTTGGAGTGCAAGTTTCTGAAATATCCTCGATAGAAGTTTAACGTCGCTACTTAACCTCAAAATAGACTGAATATGATGTATTACAAATCAATCGTCCCTGAAACTCATCATATAACTTATTTATAACGTGACATTTCATACATGCGCTCAAAAGCGTTTTTCGTAATAGTCTATCTACCAATTTGTCTTCCCAAACGTTGGTGAAATATGTTCCCGTATCTCTTACGAATAAACCTTATATAACGTCAAATCTATCTTTAAGAAAGAGGAGACGTATTAAAGGTACTTTTTTATTTCCTTTCCAATTTAGCCCGGGATGTGACACAGATTTTTTTGAAGTTGTTTGTATAGAAGATATATATTTGCTATGAAGTCTAAAACTACTCTTGATATATTTTCTTTGGAAAGTATTTGTTCAAAAAGAATTGAGTGCTTTTTTAATTCATGATTTTTAATACTTGACTTTATTTTATTAATTGTTTTCTCTATGCCTTGCATTGCAGCCTATTTTAAATGTTAAACAAACTAAACAATCTTTTTTTAATATTTCAATTGTCTTGAATGTCACTGATGCAAACAGTTTTAATCCGGTCAAACTTTCAGGGATGCGTCATATCTTCGTCCAGTTATCGAATGGAAAATAATCTGGTCAAAGTATTACTCTCCATCGGTAGCTAAACGACCAGTTGAATTTTGACACCCAATACTTGACTGGTCCAAATCGCGCCGTCAACTCATAAAAATATCGTAGTGTGCAAAGGGCCTTAACATAACTCGCACATATAGGGTAAATAATAAAAAACTCGTACAACAGAACTCATCATGAATATTTTAATTATAAGTAGCAAATTAAATTTAATAAGCAGACTAATCAGAGGTACAATAGGAAGCCTTCATAATTTGCACAGAACCAAAATTCACACCAAAATTCAGCCCATTCATTAGGCAGGTATTGCTAATATATATATATATATATATATATATATATATATATATATATATATATATATATATATATATATATATATATATATATATATACATATATATATATATATATATATATATATATATATATATATATTTACATCACGCTATCTATTTGCCGCCCTTTTACATCGCATTATTATGACGTCCACCAGTTCCACTTAAAAAAAATGAACTATTACAGCGAATATTAGTTGCTAAGGCAATGTCAAATACTGTGTGCATATTATTTTTCTGAAATTTTGACACATATTGATATACAAATATACGTATATTAACAACCATAGTGAAATCAATTAGGACTCCAGCCAACACTATCAATTATCTGGCTTCCCGTGATATACATAATTTAATTTACGTTTTCCTATCTATCGCAACTCCTATGAACAGTGCAACGTTGCCGCTCTTCTTTCTTTAATATTTAATAAGTAGGTGGATAAATATTATTTATATGTTATAGTGCAGGTATGCTAGCGTAAGCGTGAAGTTTAAAGTTATGAAAATAAAACAAATATTGAGATCTATGCAATTTATTACGATAATATCACAAGAAATACTTACTTAAATGTAAAGTACCTATTTACTTATTTCTAAATTATGAGAAGTATTGGCACATATAAAAATAGTACTAACGTAGTATTGGAGAGAATCATACGCATATCTAAGCATACGCTTAGCCTCAAACGTCCATATATGTAATCATTTGCAAGTTTTACAGGTATTTAGATACATACGAGTATACGGACGTGGCAATATCGTAAAAGTTTCAAACTATTAATCATTTGACATCTTGGACGTCAAATGACAGATATTGTGAAACTTTTACGATATTATAACGTCCGTATAAGTACATATATGTGTAAATAACTGTGAATCGCACAAGTGATTAGTTTAAACCCTGCTAAACAATAAACAAAAAATAAAATCTAACACAAATTAAATCGCCGCGCCGATTGAAAAATAACATTTAGATTTAAATCACAGTCACAAGAAATAGTAACTTAAATTAAAGGTACCTGTCTACTTACCTCTGATTTAAAATCATTATTATTTAGGAACACCTTTAATGAGGTAGATATGATATTTACTGATAAGTAATAATCAGGTCACTTAAAATACAAAATTATCTTAAATAAACTCAAGTCAAACACAGTAGGCTATACCAACCTACGTTTATAAAACGGATATACGGACGTCAGTAATCCAATTTGATATAAACGGACGTTGAAAATCCCACGATTTAAATATATTTCAATTACCTGACATCCGTATAATATTAAAGTTTACAATATTAACTTACACAATGAAATATACCAAGATAAGATTTACACAATTTTACGTGGTGAACATAAAAACGGTGGCTCTCATTAAGTTAGCAGTACCCTAATTAAGCATCATAAACTTACAACATTTTTTATATACGTATATAGATATACGAAATTAATATCATGAAAATTCACGATATTGTAACATCCGTATACTCGTAGTATACACATATCTACGCAAAAGCATACGTTTAGCCTCAAACGTTCATATATGTAAACATTTGCAAGTTTTACAGGTATTAAGATAAATATGAGTATACGGACGTGGCAATATCGTAAAAGTTTCAAACTATTAATCATTTGACATCTTGGACGTCAAATGACAGATATTGTGAAACTTTTACGACATTATAACGTCCGCATAAGTACATATATGTGTAAATAACTGTGAATCGCACAAGTGATTTGTTTAAACCCTGCTAAACAATAAACAAAAAATAAAATCTAACCCAAATTAAATCGCCGCGCCGATTGAACAATAACATTTAGATTTAAATCACAGTCACAAGAAATAGTAACTTAAATTAAAGGTACCTGTCTACTTACTTCTGATTTAAAATCATTATTATTTAGGAACACTTTTAATGAGGTAGATATGATATTTACTGATAAGTAATAATCAGGTCACTTAAAATACAAAATTATCTTAAATAAACTCAAGTCGAACACAGTGGGCTATACCAACCTACGTTTATAAAACGGATATACGGACGTCAGTAATCCAATTTGATATAAACGGACGTTGAAAATCCCATTATTTAAATATATTTCAATTACCTGACATCCGTATAATATTAAAGTTTACAATATTAACTAACACAATGAAATATACCAAGATAAGATTTACACGATTTTACGTGGTGAACATAAAAACGGTGGCTCTCATTAAGTTAGCAGTACCCTAATTAAGCATCATAAACTTGCAACATTTTTTATATACGTATATAGATATACGAAATTAAAATCATGAAAATTCACGATATTGTAACATCCGTATACTCGTAGTATACGCATATCTACGCAAAAGCATACGTTTAGCCTCAAACGTTCATATATGTAAACATTTGCAAGTTTTACAAGTATTAAGATAAATATGAGTATACGGACGTGGCAATATCGTAAAAGTTTCAAACTATTAATCATTTGACATCTTGGACGTCAAATGACAGATTATGTGAAACTTTTACGACATTATAACGTCCGTATAAGTACATATATGTGTAAATAACTGTGAATCGCACAAGTGATTTGTTTAAACCCTGCTAAACAATAAACAAAAAATAAAATATAACACAAATTAAATCGCCGCGCCGATTGAAAAATAACATTTAGATTTTTTTGGTAATAAGGCGCATTTGACATTTCGTTTTGGTGTAAAATTAGGGATATAAATCACAGTCACAAGAAATAGTCGCTTAAATTGAAGGTATCTACTTACTTCTAATTTCAAATTATTATTATTTAGGAACAATTTTAATAACTAAGGTATGATAGTTAAGTGCTGATAAGTGAATTATCTCAAATAAACTCAAGTCGAACACAGTGGGCTTTACCAACCTACGTTTATAAAACGGATATACAGACGTCAGTAATCGAATTTGATTCAAATTATAAACGGACGCCGAATATCCCACGATTTAAATATATTTCCATTATCTGACATCCGTATAATATTAAAGTTCGCAATATTAACTAACACAATGAAATATACCAAGATAAGATTTTACACGATTTTACGTGGTGAGCATAAAAACGGTGGCTCTTATTAGGTTAGCAGAACCCTAATTAAGCATCTTACACTAACAACATTTTTATATACCTATTTAGATATACAAAATTAAAATCGTGAAAATTTACGATATTGTAACGTCCGTATACTCTTAGTATACGGACGTTACAATATCGTAAATTTTCAAACTATTTGTCATTTAACATCCTGGACGTCAAATGATAGATAGTATCAAACTTGTAACGAAATTGTGGCTAAGCGTATGCTGAGATTTGGGTGACGCAACGATTATTTAATACCGGAACATACTGCATATGCTGCGGCTCAGGTTCTGCTCTGGCAGAAGCTGACTACCTGTGTCTGCATCAACTGCACTGAGTTACAAAGTCATACGCATATCTACGTAAAAGCATACGCTTAGCCTCAAATGTCCATATATGTAATCATTTGCATGTTTTACAGGTATTTAGATAAATACGGGTATACGGATGTGGCAATATTGTAAAAGTTTTAAACTATTAATCTTTTGACGTCTTGGACGTCAAATTACAGATATTGTGAAACTTTTACGACATTATAACGTCCGTATTAGTACATATATGTCTAAATAACTGTGATTCGCACAAGTGATTTGTATAAATACCCTGCTAAACAATAAACAAAACATAAAATCTAACACAAATTAAATCACTGTGCCGATTGAAAAATAACATTTAGGTAGTTTTTATGTAATTAGACGCATTTGACATTTTGTTATGGTGTAAAATTAGGGACATAAATCATGACACAAGAAATAGTTACTTAAATTAAAGTTACCTATCTACTTACTTCTACTTTAAAATTATCATTATTTAGGAACACTTTTAATGAGGTAGTTATGATAGTTACTATTAAGTAATAACCAGGTCACTTGAGAAAATACAAAATTATATCAAATAAACTCAAAATGAACACAGTGGCCTACACCAAACTACGTTTATAAAACGGATATACGGACGTCAGTAATCAAATTTGACTCAAATTATAAACGGACGTCGAATATCCCACGATTTAAATATATTTTATCTATCTGACATCCGTATAATATTTAAGTTCACAATACTCGCTGCTATGGAACAGGCTCCCTCCTGAAGTTAGAATTGCCACCAACCGTTACGCATTTAAAACGAAACTACGGAATCTTCTCTTTGATAAGTTGAAGGAATTGGCTCATCACTCTCATCAGCTATAGCATAATTATGTATTTATGTATGTAACATATTTATGTATTACATTTATGTGTGTATCATATCTATGAATAATTATATATATCTATAGTATATTTATGGTTAATAATATGTATCTAAATTATTAATATGTATTTAATAGATATCCTATTTTCACCACATGGCTAATGAACCTACCTTATCTATCTCTGCACCACCAAAAGGTTGACTGGCAGAAAATGCCACTAGGCATTAAGTCCACCTGTGTACTATTTTTGTGCATAAAGAATAAATTTTAAAAAAATATATGAATTAACACAATGAAATATACCAAGATAAGATTTTACATGATCCACAAAGATGGAAGTAGAGTATACTCTCTATTACCACTACACTGTACACAAACAAATGTACCAGCTAATACAAAAACTAAACAAACTAAAATAACTGATTATTTTACAACTATACAACCACCAAAAAAGGCCCAAAATCCTATTTGTTTTCGCAGATAAAATTAAGCCAAGAACTACTACAATAATACATCAAAATATAGCAGGCGTAATAAATAAACAAGAGCTTATTGAGGTAGCCATAAATGATTTATCGAATAATATAGGTAATATTGACATTATCTGCTTAACAGAAACCTTTTTAAAACAAGGATCTGAACCCAACCTTAGAATAGGCAATTACAAATTAGCTTTGTTTTTCTCACGCCCTAACCAACGCAGAGGAGGCTCATGCATACTAATAAAGCATGACCTGGCATACAAACATATTAGCAACTTACCACCTTCAGTCCCCCTTCATTTTGAATGTAGTGCTAAAGAAATTACTACTTTTAATCTTGTAATAGTATGCATTTACAGAACACCCTTATCCAGCACAAGTATATTCTTAAATAAATTTGAAAAACTCACTGATAAGCTATGCAAAAAGTCTAATAAAACGTTATTATCTGTGTAGATTGGAACATTGATACATTAAAGTAGGTAAAAGGTATCCAGTGAATTACAATCCATACTTAAAACAATAACTTAAAAAGCCACATAACATTACCGACGCGAAAATCATCTTGTTTAGATCAAATTGTAAGTAACGTTCACGAAAGTAAATCTAATATTCATTACCTAGCATTATCTGACCATGAAACTGCCCAATTGTTGACTATCAACAATGAGACCTACAGTGTAAATAACAAATCTTATAACTATCAATACAAAACCATTAGAGATCTTAGCCAGGAAAACATGGTCAAATTCAAAAACTGCATTAATAATTTGCACTTCACTGAGGTATACGAACAACAAAGTACAAATGAAGCATTTAACACCTTCCATGACACTATCACCATGTTTTATACTTTATGTTTCCCCAAAATAACGATAAAAAGTGTAAGTGTAGTCAAACACGTAAAAAATAGAAAACTAACTAAAAATATAAAACGATGTTGTATAAGAAAAATAATGCTATACTTGAAATATCATCTTGATAGACACAATAAAAGACAGAATAAGACAAGGTATAACAATTATACAACAATATTAAAACAATGTATCAACAAAGCGCAACAAATAAACAATCTAAACTTCATTAAAAACGCACAAAAATGCCTGCTCAGCTGCATGGAAAATTATTAAAGAAAACAATAATAAAGCAATAACTAGCGCACACATAGAATCAATAGAATTTAACAAAAAGATCTACACCAAGGCTATTAAAATTTGTAATTTATTTAACAATTACTATGTATCACTGTGCAGCAATGTTAAAAATACGAAGATACAGGCCCACCTAACCATGTCACCAAAATATCTCAAAATACTAAGACCCTTATTTCTCACACCAATAGACAACTCTGACACATTAAAGATAATAAACTCCTTAAAAAATACTCATTCTACTGGCTATGATGATATAAGTACAAAGGTATTAAAAACCTGCGCACACTCTTTAGTAGCACCATTAACCTATATCATTAACCTGTCACTCGTAGAAGGTAAATTCCCTGATCGTCTTTAACTGTCAATTGTTAAGCCAATACACAAAAAAGGAGCCAAAACTAACATCAATAATTACAGACCAATTACACTCATACCTATACTATCAAAAATATTCGAGAAAGTTATGTACATCAAAATAGACACATTTCTATCTTCTTGTAATATCTTAAATCAAAAACCGTTCGGTTTTCGGAAACAAAGCTCGACTGCATTGGCATGTTTTTCTTTAATAAAGCATATTACAGAAGCCTTAAATAATAAATCTATAGTCGCATGTCTGTTTCTAGACATGACAAAAGCTGTTGACTTCGTCTGTCACCAAAAACTGCTCTCAAAGCTCTCAAATTATGGGTTACGTGGAAATGTTTATAACTGGATTGAGAGTTATATAGAAAATCGAATACAATATGTCGAATTAGCAGAACTTATAAAAATAAACAAAAGCAATACAGATCGATGTACAAAATAAACAATTATGGTACGCCCTAAGGGAGTATTTTAGCCCCTCTTTTGTTTCTGTTATACATTAACGATTTCCCGGATGCAATCAACCAGGAAATTATACTATTTGCTGATGATACAACAATAATAATTAAAGATAAACATAAACTTAATCTAGAAATAAATATAAAAGCGACACTCAATAATGCCATAAGCTGGCTTAATTAAAACAACCTTAAGATAAACATGACAAAAACAAATATTATTCAGTTCCAAACATATGCAACAAATCTAAATTAAATCATAATGACACGCACATAAACGTTGTTGATAATTGCGTATTTTTAGTTATCAGGGTCGATAAATATTGTAATTGGAAACCTCATTTAGAAAAACTAGTCAATAAAATAGATCGATTTATAAATGTTTAAAAAAAAGTTAGACTGACAGTAAACATTAATGCTGCACTATGTGCAATTACCATGCTTACGTATCCTCCCTGCTCAGATACGGCATTGTTGTATGGGGTAACTCGGTTGAAGTTGACAGAGTTCTTATAACCCAAAAGAAGTGTATTCGAGCAGTATGTGGAGTCGATACACTGACAAGCTGTAAACCTCTATTTAAAAAACACAAGATTTTACCTGTTCCATGCTTATACATATTAGAAATAGGTTTACTAGTAAAACATCATGCTGAATAGTTTTTAAAATTTGATGATACATAACTGCCATCTATTAAATTGGAATTATTTAGAAGAAATGCATACTGTATGGCAATTAAAATATATAACCATATTCCGCTAAGTATCAAAATGTTACCTATATCCCAATTTAAAAAACAACTTTTTAATATACTATTAAATAAAACTTATAATAGTGTCAAGAAATATCTAGAAGATAAGGCCCTAGGCAACTAATATTATCACCGATGCATATTAGTAAAATGTTATTTTGTTTCATGTGCCACTCATTGTTCTGTTTCTAATATATTTGTTCTTTATATTCCCATGTAGTACCCGTTTACTGCACTCAATTCGCACGCCCCAAGGGGCAGAATATGCTGTAACCAACCATTTATAAACACCTGTTAATGTATCATTTTCTTGCGAATAAATGAATTATTATTATTATTCGTAAGAGTCTCTGTTACACGGCTATTCTTCTAACATTTAGTGTTAAAAGAATAACCGGACCTTTGGGAGGCTTACACGGGGATATGGATCCAACGCGCAGAGGCCCGTAGAGAGCTTTAATCTAAAATGGGATGGGACACATGCAGCGGAGCCTCCACAACTGCACTACTGAGAACAGCTATGGACTAGCCGCAGCATACGTAAGACTATTGTAATATGTGGAGCCTTATTTAATTTGTTTATGGGATTGGGTGTTTGATGGACTTGTAATTTTTATGGATGAAAAATGGCACCTGCCAGTAATACTCTAATAGTATCCGTCCGGATGGCAGGTGGTGACTTGCCAACTCACTGGATGGGCCCTCTCTTAACAGCCGCCCAAAGCAAACAAACTCTGCCATAGAGGCAGCCAGAGGGAAACACCGGTGCGAGTGGCTAGGGGTGTTGAGCGGTGCGGCACCGGTTTCACCATCGCGGGTCTCATGACAACGGAGACTCGGAGCGGGTTTCCCCGTAGTTACGCCCTTGGGAATGACACTTCCACCCCCGAGCTGGTAGCTCTTGCGGATCCCTCTGGCCGGCCGACCAAGGCAAGCCAGTGTTGAGAGTCCTGCGGGTGCTCTTGGAAATCCACTCCGACCAGCCAGTAAAGGCAAGCTGGAGACGAGGCCCTGACCGACTCTCTCAAAACATTCGGGACCGCAGTGTCGCCACACACATTCAGCTCGCCACAAAGCTGCCCTGCGGTTGTAAGGTTTCTTTTCATCTTGTAATACATTTTTTGTTTATATTACTCGATGAAGGTGATGTTTGAAAGCTGTTATTATTATTATTACACCATTTTACGTGGAGAGCATGAAAACGGTGGCTCTCATTAGGTTAGCAGTAACCTAATTAAGCATCGGGCAGGGGTGCATAGGGTTCCCACCAAGATCTTAGGGCCCAAGCCAACCTCACCTGCAAGTGGTGCACCTGCCGATCAACGGACGAGGCTCTGGCAAACAAAATATCCCGATAAGCGGCAATAGGCTCGCTACCTATTACGTGGGATCAAAACACTGGCGAAAAGTGGGCGTTTAATATGCCTCTGCCTACCCCTTCCGGGAAACAGGCGTGAGTCTATGTATGTATGTATAATTAAGCATCATAAACCAACAACATTTTTATATGCGTATTTAGACATACTAAATTAAAATCATGAAAATTTACGATATTGTAACGTTCGTTTACTTGAAGTTTTATATTATGTTCGTATACTAGTATACGACTGTATACTTGTAGTCGTATACTCGTAGTCGTATACTACGAGTATACGGACGTTACAATATCGTAAATTTTCAAACTATTTTTCATTGGGATATTTTTAACAGCGTATCAAAAATTTTATGTAACACACTAAAGTGAGTTACGCAAAAAAACTTTATTATTTCACTAAAATACTGACTTGGACACTAAAATTCTATTTGTACACCAAATATGATGATCTTTTTACAAAATATCATTTGATATGAAAAGTTTCGTCCGCACGGGAAACTTATCCACTCAGAAAACTTAATAGGTTATGTTAGGTTCTCTTGTGACCCTGCTCCCAAAAATAGGAGCCCTGCGAAGCAGCAGGGCTCCGTCAACATAGCTTAGTGGTGCAATTAGTATTTTTGGTGGAAAATTAGTATTTTTGACTAACAGTTAAATACAATTTTATTGTGGCTAAGCGTATGCTGAGACTCGGGTGACGCCACGCAGGGTAGATCCGATTATTTAATACCTGAACATACTGACAGCTGCGTATGCTGCGGCTCAGGTGCAATGTGGACATGCGTCTGTTCTGCTCTGGCAGAAGCTGACTACCTGTATCTGCATCAACTGCACTGAGTTACAAAGTCATACGCATATCTACGTAAAAGCATACGCTTAGCCTCAAACGTCCATATATGTAATCATTTGCAAGTTTTACAGGTATTTAGATACATACGAGTATACGGACATGGCAATATCGTAAAAGTTACAAACTATTAATCATTTGACATCTTGGACGTCAAATGATAGATATTTTGAAACTTCTAAGACATTATAACGTCCGTATATTTATTTATTTATTTATTTAGGAAAGCTTACAGACAAACAATAACAACACATTTAATTAAATAAAAAAGAAGTTGCTAATTACAAGCTACCACATATAAATGCAATGTAACAAAGATTAATTACATCAGTTACTGTTGTAAGTATACCTACTTGCTCAATCATACAATAAATACAATGTTGCAGCCATGTTCCGCCATAAAAAAGTAACTAAAAATGAGATACATAATACACAAGTTAGTATAATTATATATTATTATAACAAAAAAAGTCAAGAAAATAATAATGAAAAGGTACACAGGAAAAAAACCGCAATCTAGGCTATATATGCCGATCGCTGCTAAAGAAGTCACAATTTATACGTTTTTTTTATTTTTGGTCAAGTTAGTGCAGAATAAATCCAAATCTAATTTCCGTGACATTTGATTAAATGATTCGGCGCAACGTAAAAGAAAAGAATTCCGTCTGTATTTC